>OZ017738.1:338967792-339367792 GCA_963969285.1 Odontomyia ornata | reverse complement strand
CCTGCGCACGATATCAGAACAAAATCTCCAACTTTTGATGTTAGACCCGTAAATGCACTTCTTGGAGAAATAGCAATTTTTCGTTCAAATTTGCAGATCAATGAAAATATTCGCAAAAATCGTAATCAATGTTTGGTAATACTTACTGTAAGGAAGAGATGATACGAACGTTGGAATCAAACGCCAAATACCACTCCATTGTGGCCGGCGCAAGGAGTCGAAGAAACTCAATCACTCCTTGTTTCCCAACGGGTTGAATTAGTTGCTGGTACATTTTCCGGAAAAGCCTAGAAAACAGGAAAAGAACGTTTACATAAACGAGTAGCATCTAAGAGTCTCTTATACCTACCGAAAGTACAACCGCCAGAGACCTCCAATCGTTATGGCATTCTGCTCTATGTTACCGCGTCACGAAATTCACTTTCACACTACCGCGTTATGGTTCCAACGACACATCACCGACGAATTCAAACACATAGGGAAGAAGACGCGACCACGATTGTTAATGTTTTTTTCCAAATTCAAACATTTGGCACAATATAAATAAACACGAAATTGACAGAGCGTCAGTCACTTTGACATTCTACACCTGTTGGACGAGTGTACTAAAAAGGGAAATTTAGATTTCAATTGCCCGATGCACCCCAGTTGGGGGATCTGAATTGAACATCGAATCACCCATGGAAAAAGTTAACGGCTCGCCGGTTGAAACCGAGCCGATGAAAAATCCAATAAGGAAGAACGGCTCTTTCTCTTTTCTGGCGGGTTCGAGACGACAACGAGGACTAAGCGAGGAAAGCGCTTTGGAACTTGGGAAAAATCAATCGAGGAAAGGAATTGCGACGAAGGAAAATTTCAATAGTGGAGAAAAATATTATCAGCGATCCAACTAAGGGAGATTGGCGACATCAGGCAATAATAAGCGCGCTGGCAGAAAATTGCAACGCAGAGTACTTCGGGGGGCCCCCGCTTAGGTAGAGTAAGTGAAATTTGAACTTTTAAATGCATTATATTTTTAGAACTTTATTTGCATTTCGCATTTTTTTGAACTTCATTCGCATTTCGCAATCAATTAGTGAAATAGTGGAAGTTTTTGTGTGTGTGTTGCAGGAAGAGCAAGTTTGCCGCGCATTTTAATTGTGCACCGGGCTCGGGTGTGTTCGAAGTTAAATTTCCTTGCGGGTTTTTCAGGAATTTCTGTAGCGGAAGTGTTCCATATTTAGTTTCTTTTGCTCGGTGTGAGTTACGCCAGAAAATCTGAGCCCGGCAAGTGTGCAACTGATCACCCGGTGATAATAATCTGCCCCTGTTAGGGAAGAGCTTAAAGAGCGTTAGTCCGAGTTGTGTGGGGGGTATTCGGCGGCCGCGTTCTCGCTTGGCGGCTTTTTAGGACCAAGGGATAAGCGAGTGGCGCCACCTATGACCGTCTTCGACGGCAAGCCGGGTCCGAAGTCCTTAGCCGAAGGAACTCCCACGTGGAGGGTAACTGGAGGGTAACAATTTGGCGCCCAACGTGGGGCGCATCGGGCAATTGAAATCTAAATTTCCCTTTTTAGTACACTCGTCCAACAGGTGTAGAATGTCAAAGTGACTGACACTCTGTCAATTTCGTGTTTATTTATATTGTGCCAAATGTTTGAATTTGGAAAAAACATTAACAATCGTGGTCGCGTCTTCTTCCCTATGTGTTTGAATTCGTCGGTGATGTGTCGTTGGAACCATAACGCGGTAGTGTGAAAGTGAATTTCGTGACGCGGTAACATAGAGCAGAATGCCATAACGATTGGAGGTCTCTGGTGGTTGTACTTTCGGTAGGTATAAGAGACTCTTAGATGCTACTCGTTTATGTAAACGTTCTTTTCCTGTTTTCTAGGCTTTTCCGGAAAGTGTACCAGCAACTAATTCAACCCGTTGGGAAACAAGGAGTGATTGAGTTTCTTCGACTCCTTGCGCCGGCCACAATGGAGTGGTATTTGGCGTTTGATTCCAACGTTCGTATCATCTCTTCCTTACAGTAAGTATTACCAAACATTGATTACGATTTTTGCGAATATTTTCATTGATCTGCAAATTTGAACGAAAAATTGCTATTTCTCCAAGAAGTGCATTTACGGGTCTAACATCAAAAGTTGGAGATTTTGTTCTGATATCGTGCGCAGGGTCAGCAGATTCAGGTTCAGTAGAAAGTTGCGAGATCGCCAGCATCAAGAACTTGTATGAAGTGAAAAACGGTTTTTTTTCAAAGCGATGACGATCCATATCAGGCAATTGTCCAGTGTTATTCAAGACCGTACAAAATCCCACATCGGTTTTTGATGACGACACAGTATGTATTGACTTCAATGTAGAGCTGATAGAAGATCATTGTGCATTTGATCCTGTCGTTTGTTGTGGTTCAGTTGACTCAGCCCAATCTCTGATGCCTCGTAAAAAGAGTTCATTGCATACTTCCGTTTGTCGCGATAAAATTGTAAAAGTGGTGCCATTCTTGTCCTATCGCTCAGTGATTGATTCGTTCCTTGGTAATGTTTGCGATCAGTTGTGCGTGATAGTAATCGGATTTTCTTTTCTTTTGTTTTTGCCTATTTTTTTAATTTGCATTTTTATTTTAATCTTTCAACATTTCGTTTTTGCCTATTTTTACTTTACATTTTTATTTCAATCTTTTAACAGTTCGTTTTTTTTGCCTATTTTTCTTTTACTTTACATTTATATTCTAATCTTTTAATATTTTTATTCTATTATTTTAACATTTCGTTTTTCCCTATTTTTACGTTACATTTTTAATTTAATCTTTTCACATTTCGTTTTTTTTTGCCTATTTCGCTTTTACTTTACATTTATATTCTAAACTTTTAATATTTTTATTCTATTATTTTAACATTTCGTTTTTTCCTATTTTTTTTTACGTTACATTTTTACTTTAATCTTTTCACATTTCGTTTTTTTGCCTATTTTTCTTTTACTTTACATTTTTATTTTAATCTTTTGACATTTTTATTTTATTATTTTAACATTTCTATTTTTAATATTAACCTTGGCTCGGGTGGTATTTCAACAACCGCTGAGAAAAGAAAAAAAAACAAGGTGCAAATCGTTCCCGTGACAGCCAACGAGGGATGGTTGTAGTCCGAAAATCGTCGATAAATATTGTTGACGCGTGTGAGAAGAAGGTTTTTCAATCTTTTCAACCTTGCGATGGTTGGTGTTTCATATCCTTCCATATTGTTTCGATATTTAATCTTGGGAACTATGTACTTTCTCAACCGTTTCCAACGTCAGCTTCTCTAACTTCGACAAATAGAGATCTATTTCATTGTTGGTCAGATTCCTGTCATTAGGATCCATTGAGCAAGCGTTGCCATCATCAGAAGGAGGACATTGCTTCTGGTACTCCCGATTAAACTTCTTTTGAAACTTTCCCCAGTCTGTTTTTTTGAAATTCAACCGATGGTTTTCATGTTGAACTGGAATGAGGAAGAAATCATCCCTTTGATGATTGATTTCCATTACGATTGCATTATGGTCGCTATCGTAAGGAAGCACCTGCAATTTCCGTTGAGGACTATTAAAGCTGAATTCAAGTCTTGCGTCAGCAATGCAGAGGTCCTAATATAAATTTGTCCTAGGGTATGTTGGGAACTCCGACCCATATAGATTGCACCTGTATTCAATTTGGTTCTCTGTTATCCATGATTTCAGGAAAACACCTCTTGGATTATTGGTGGCGTTTAGCCATGATGTATGCTTGGCGTTCAGGTCACCAACAACAATATAATAACCATGCAGCCTGTTCAATTCAAGTATTTCAAACAAGGAATTGAGTTCCTCCTTGAACTTGAGAACATTTTGACCAGTTGCATAGGCAGAGATAACGAAGAGGTTATCCCCACCTAGCAGTGAAATTTTGATGACGGACACTTCAAGAAATTCAAAGTTTTTGAATTCGACTTTTTCAATATTTTGGAAATAATAGGGTCTTCGAACCAATATCCCGGTGCCACCTCCCCCATCACCTATTACCCTATCGTTTCTTACGAGTGCAAAATCTTTGAATTCCATGGAATGCCATAAATTAAGGTGGGTTTCAGTGAGAAGTATGATGTCAGGCTTTTGCTTAACAACAAATTCAAGGAGATAATCACGTCGATGTATGGCAACGATAGAGTTGACGTTGATCGATATGAGGCGAAGCCTATCCATGGGAATATGACTGGATGACAAGTTATTATTAGGCATTTGAAAGACCTAAACGCTGAAAAGCAAAATTAATTTTTGAATCTTGTTTGTCGATTCTCTCCGATAAAGAATTAAGTTGCTGATAAATTTTGAGAAGCAGCTCATTATTGCCACTTACATTATTTACATTATTTCCAGGATTTTCTGCTGGTCCTCTAGCGGCGAGTGCAAATCATACTCCGGGCTTGACCAAGTTGGAAGGTATGATATTACGGTGCACTTGTGTTTGCTTTGGAGTGAATTTAACTTTTGCATGTTGATATCGGGAGCATCCTCGATAAGATGCTGGGTGACCAAAAACACCGCAGATAACGCAGTATAATTTTTCTTTAGGCTCCGTCTGAGCCAATTTGCACTCACCGGGAGCATGAACGTCTTTGCATTTAACGCAACGATATTGCATGGCACAATTGGCAGCCGAATGTCCAAATCTTTGACACCGGTAACACTGGTTGACTTCTCTTTTCTGGAGGCGTTCCCACCTCACCACTCTGAAATTCAAGTACCTTATTTGTTGAAGGGCACTTGGACTGCTCTTATTTGCAATTTGTACCAGGTAAAGTGGTTAATTCTTTCTTTCTATGGTTGACCTTCTTGTCGCAAAAGCTTTGACTGAAACAAAATCAATATCTGGTGCAGCCTCCTTGAGCACCTGAAGAAGATCGACCGTATCCTCTTCGCTGTCCAAACCCTTCAACAAGAAGGTCTGATTCTTTTCAGTTTTTGGGGTATAGGTGAAGTGTGGAACCTCCCCAGAAATCAGCGCATCTTTGGCTGACTTGAAATCAACCAGTGATTTCGTCCGTATAGTTAATTTTTCGGCATTAGCTCTTTTGATTTCGAAATTGGCCAGTTTATTTTCGGCTGCCAATAGCCGAACCTTATCTTTCCCAGTCTGTCCGAACACGTTGATTGGCGGAACTTTTTCTGTCTTGTTGGAAGCTTTTTGAGAGGAACCAGCAGCACTGCGGGCTGGTTTTTTCTCCTTATTTTTGTTCTTTAAATATTGAATAAAATTAAAGTCATTATCTTGATTAAAATTACCTCCGATGTTTTCTTCAGTTTCCATATCTTCGGTTAATCCCTCCAGCGCTGCAAAATAGTTTTGGCTCTCGTTGGTGCCACCAGCACTTAGAACTTCTTCTGGAATTGCTTGATTTGTACTTTTCTTCGGCTTTGTTACCTGTTGCCATTGATTTTGTGGCTGCATCTTTTGAGGCTTCATCCCTTTCTTGAAGAGATCCTTGAGAGACTGTACCTCTTGCCTTACTTCATCATTTTCTTGCTGAAATTCGGCCATTTGTTGATTGTCCGCTATTATTTGCAGCTTGCACCCTCCATCTACGGAGTTTTCTTCGTTATGTTTTCTTTTGGTAATTATTGCCAGTTTTTTATTCGTCGTTTCCCCAGGTTGCCCCAACGGTGGGAAGCCGTCAGGCTCCTCCATACCAGCGGCGAAGTTTTCTTTGGTAATTTGTTTTACGTTACCAATCGAAGTTAAAAATATTCGATAGAAATTTCCTGAGTCGATTACTTCGACAATATAAGATTTTTTCCGATAAAAATTAACTTCGGCCTAACGTTTTTTAAAAAATTAATTTAATTTTTGAAAACTTTTGACAGGAGCAATTTAAAAGACGTCTATACGCAAAGGCTACTACGACCCATCTCCCGTCTGTGTGGTTTAGTGGCTAGAGCATGAACGCATAAGCCAAAGGTCCCAGGTTCAAATCTCGTTGGGAGCAACGTGATTTAGTTCAGGCGATTTTTCGGACAGACTACGAGTGTTTACTCAGTGATGAAATGTACTGATTTAATCAGATCATATCATAGCTGAGCAGGCAACACGGGAGCATGGTACTGACCAAACCAACTTCCGAAAAAATCAATACGGTCATGAAAATGAGATACTACAACTATCTCTGAGCGCAGGCCCGAGAGGGGCTGTAGTGCTACAAAGAAGAAGAAGAAAACGCTGTCCAAGAAATTGTTCCGTGTATTTTCACTGTTCTGTCCATTAAATAACTAAACTGTTAAATTTAAAGTGAAATTTCTATTTACTTGTGACCCCTGATATTATCTGTTCGTTGAATTAGTTAATATAATATAATAATATAAGTGTTATTTGCTATAAATATCTTTTACATTCGTGGCCATTCTTGAAATTCTTTTGTGCATCTGTGACCTAATTCTATATTCAACTTATGAAGTAATAACTTTCCAGTGAGTGTATGCGTTTCGATTATGGAACCAAATTGTGAATTCTGTAATTTTTCATTAGCTGTGCGATTATTTTTTTTTTGCTTGCACTGACATAGCTAATGTGAATGTGAATATATATACATATATATATATATATATATATATATATATATATATATATATATATATATATATAGGTTTGTGCGTATAAATAAATTACTGACCTTCCCCATTAAATATTAAAGTAAGATACACAAACAAACCATCAATATGAGTGTTAAGTGCAACCTATTAAATTGCATCGCTTCCGACAATACCTTCAAATATGTGATCTGCAAAGGCTTTTGCAACCGCAAACTGCACGGCGTCTGCATAGATGCACTGAGGGACTGGCATCATCCTTATCTAGCGGAACATTTCATTTACTTTGATTGTCACAATTTTAAGCATAAAATGAAATACATGTATGACCGAATTATTGATCACATCGATAATCTAGTGGAAGAGATGGATCAATTAATCGCGCGGCAGCAATCGAAATCTCGAGCGAATGATGAGAGCTTTGTTGAAATGGCTAGTAGCTTCGACGAACTAGCCACTAACCTATCAAAGAGTGATAAGAAAATATTTAAAGCTCTTAAGATGTTCGATAATCGGTTGATCTCTATGAAGGAGCAAACTGCAACCATCCACCCATCCTGAAAGGAAGACTGCCGTAAAGAAGATTGCCATAAAGAAGATTACCATAGAGAAATGTTGAGTGATATGTTAACAAAAATAACCAAAAAACTATCCGAGCAGAATGATTCATTGCAGCAATCGGAAATGTGAGCAAAACTGGCAAATATTGAGAAAAAGTGTGATTCACTAGAAAATGAATTACAGGAGCAGCGTGAAGTACACCACACATTTCCAGTGGAGAGTGATGCAAACAGTCTAAATTCGAGATGTTCAGAACCGAAACCATCAATTCAAGCTCCAGAAGTCATAAAACGCATCTTCAAGTTAGGCACGTTATGGTCAGTGGATGAATGGAATGTAAGGCTACAAAAACTGGAAGCAGCTAACGCCAAAATAGCTACTGAATCAAATTATCGATCATTCTTCCTATAAAAAGGAACAAAAAATATTAGCGCCGCTGGAGTTCGAAAGTTTTTGGAGAATAATCTCATGCTCAAAGGTTGCAGAGTTCAGGACGTATCAAAGGGGAATAAGCGTAAGCATTTGATCAAGGCTTCCTTCCCACATAAGTATGCCTGGCTTTTCTCCAACCATCAATCTGAAAACGGTACAGTCAACTGAAATGGAATGATCTTCAAAAAGTGGAAATCACATAAACCTGTTTAAACATGGATCAACCAAGTAAATCTATGAATAGTATAATAAAAGCTCCCACTAATGATAAAAATACCAATGCTAATATGACTTACAAAATTCACTCAAAGATTACTAATAAAACTGTAAATCCTTCAGATGGTAGTCTAGTGGCAAACAGTACTGTTTGTCATATTAACCAACCGAGAGGTAGCGTTGGTTTTTCACATGAGCATTCTATTTCCACTCCTGAACTGAAGACTGTGAAACCGCACCCCAAATATCCCAATTTCTTAAGAGATGGTCTTCAAATTTCATCCACAAAAGGATCAATTCAGTTACCTAGCACATCGAATAACTCGTTAGCCAAAAAGGAGTCCTTTTTAGACCCTCTCTTACCTCCAGCTGTGAAAGTAACAATTAACTGTAGTAAGGATCTTGAAAGTAGGTATCTCCCATCAAGACTGCGAGAGCATAAAATATATGGGTTTGTTCGAATCTACCTGGCCTACATGCATAAAGCGCCCAATACAACATGCATTGATCGTAAAACGAAAATCAATCTTAAAGTATTGATACAAAGAGAAGGTCTTCCTATAGAATTAGATGCTCTTCGCAAATTATATTTTAAATATCACGAGCAACTAGGTATCAATACAGTACAAGCACAAAAAGATCTTGAGACCTACGCTTCATATGTAAGCTCAAATCATATGTCTTCGCTTTAAAGGGCACGAGAACAGCACCAAAATTTTTTTCGTCTGCAATAAAAATACTTCCTCCAAATGCATCAAAATGTTATACCATAACTGTGGTGGTATGAAAAGTAAGCTCATCAAACTTTTTCTTGACGCTAAATCATGCCCCTTTACTGTCCTTGCTCTAACGGAAACTTGGTTGAATAACTCCTTTCGAAATGAAGAGATTCTCGATAGTAGTTGGACTATATATCGGAATGATCGAGACTATCAAAATACCGGGTTGTCACGAGGTGGTGGAGTCCTAACCGCTGTACACAAGTCGATATTGAGTGACCTCGTCACTACGATCAAATATAAATATTTCGAGCATGCAATCAAACTTAAAAAATTTGACTTGTACATTTTATATTCCTCCAAACGCCAATGAGGGCGTTTACAATTATGTATGTGGATTTATTTCTCCACTTGCTGGCCTTTCTAATGAAGAAGATAAAATTATTATACTTGGAGACTTTAAAAGGCCCAATTTAACGTTTATAGTCGACGAACTTGATAATCGTCTTCTTCCAGTCAAACTTCTGGACGACGTTGATTACAACCTTGTTTCTACATTTTATGGCAATGATTTACAGCAAGTAGCTCCGAAACCCAATTGCAATGGTAATTATCTTTACCAATGCTTATCACGATGTGGAGGTTAATCCAACCAGTGAAGTGGAAAATCTTTTCTCAAACACCCTCCACCATTTCGCACTTTCGGTTGAATTTTCCACCGCTGAAGCTACAAACACTCTTTTGTACAATAACTTGATTGTATTTGATTTTGGCAATGCTGATTACGAGAGCATTCGAAAGCATATTTTTAATATAGACTGGACTGCCATGCTATGTTAGATATAAATGATGCTGTGAATTTATTCTATCAGCACATCCTTGACGCCGTTGAAAGACATGTTCCTTAAATCAAGAAAAAGGACAAATTGTCAGAGCCCTGGCTGGATAGTGATCTTCAATCTTTAAGGAACAGAAACTGTATAAAATTATGCAAAGAAGATCTGATGTGAATGGCAAAATTAAAAGAGAGCATGATGAACTGTCAAAAGAATTTCAATTGAAGTCGCGCGAGGGCTATGAAGTATATGTTAATGTTATAGGTGAATACATCATCAAAAACCCCAAGAAACTTTTTGAATTTGTAAATATCAAGCACAAAGCTCATGGCTATCCTAAACAAATGACCTTTAAAGACTGCAGTTCTATTCTCCCTGAAGAAATCAGTAATTATTTTGCAGTCCATTTTCAATCAGTTGACTGTTAAGGGCAATTTCCATAATTTTTCACCACTAAACACAGAATGTGGGCCTGTATTGCAAGAAATTTCAGTTTCAGAGGTTCACATGTTCGACGCAATTGAAACTCTTAATTTTAATCATCGACCTGGCCCTGATTTCTTCGTCCATATTTTTATTTAAATGCAGAGAACAGTTGGTTTTACCTCTTTGCATCATTTTTAACAAATCGCTATCAAGTGGCGTGTTCCCAGCATACTGGATATCCCCCTAAATAACTCCAATCCATAAAAACAAAAGCAAAGGAGCCGTTGAAAATTATAGAGGGATTGCCATACTATCCACTACCCCAAAGTTATTTGAAAAAATAGTATGTTCCAAAATATCACATTTTATTGAACAGCATCTCAATGACCAACAGCATGGCTTCAGAAAGAATCGATCCACAACCACCAACTTAACGGTTTTGGTCTCTAACATCCTTTGTGCAATGGAAAATGGACACCAGGTCGACGCAATTTATACTGACTTTAGTAAGGCTTTTGACCGTGTCAATCATACGATTTTGTCTCATAAATTGAATAAATTTGGAATCACTGGCTCCCTACTTCATTCTCGTATCTCAAAAATCGGACTCAAACCGTTAAATTTCAGGGATATGTGTCAAATGGAATTCATGTCTATATTGGTGTTCCTCAAGGTAGTCACCTCGGACCTCTTCTCTTCAACATTTTTATAGCGGACCTTTCTGAAGTGTTATTCGATATACCACACTTATTTTATGCGGATAATCTCAAATTATATCATGTGATAGCATCCCAAAGTGATTCGTTGTTCCTGCAGGACAAAATAAATATTCTATTAGAGTGGTCTAAAAAAAATCTTCTATATTTGAATTTTGAGAAATGCCAGGTGATAAGTTTTTCTCGGAAAAGTACAATTTTATTATCTGATTATCTCCTCAATGATACAAAGCTTTCCAGAGTTGATAGGGTAGTAGATCTTGATGTTCACTTGGATAAAAAACTCCGCTTTAATTTGCACTACGATGAGATTCTCTGCAAATTGAATAAGCTTTTAGGTTTCATCAAATGACGCGCAAAAGAATTTAAGAACTTATGGGTAAAGAAAACGTTATACACATAATTACTGAGCCCAATTCTGGAAGACGCTTGTGTCGTTTGGAATCCGGTCCTTGATGTTCACTCAGAGTATGTTTAAGTCCGTTCAGAAACAATTCCTACTGTTCGCTCTGAGATCCCTTTATGATCCAAAAAATTTCCATAATTTGCCATCATACGATAACCGGCTATCCCTCTCAATATGACATCACTTGCCTCCCTAGAACCACATTATACATTATGCTCTTGCTTCGCATTTGATGTCCTTAGAGGAACCGTTAAAGTCCAATATATAATCGAAAAAAAAACCTTAAACGAGCCAGTAAGATTTACGAGACATTCACCTTTGCTCGTAGAAAGTAAACATCATACTATCTATGGTGATAATGAGCCGATAAATAGGTGTGTCAAAACCTTCAATAAGATGAACCTTCTTTATTCCACAGCCATATCCAGATCCCAATTTAAATTCAATTTATCGAAGTTCCTCGGTTTCTAATCCTTCACTGCAAATGTAAATTTATATTGATAAAAAAAAGGGTGATATGTATTTCAATAGAATGTAAAAGAATGTAAGTTAACACCTGAACCAAAGATTTACCTACATAATTCAAATAAATACTGCTGACACCATGGCTGGCACATTTCCTGAAGATGACACCTTTACTTACGGGAATATGGAATTTTCTTCATAACTGCAATTGTTGCAGAAAATGCAATTTCATTAGAATAAGAGTAAGCGAAAGTTTTTGTATGAAATTGTAATTAGTTTTTAGTCAGTCTAAATTGTAACGTGGATGCGAAAAGAGGTGTTAAACCCTAAATAAATATATTTTTTTGAAAACGATAAAAAGAATTTAATTAACTGGCGCCCGAGCAGGGATGTGCCGCGGCATCTTGTAATTTTAAAAAGTATATTGCTTCGCAAGAGCGAATTGTGTAGTTAATTGCTTGAAACGAGTTTTAAGTGGAAAGGAGAACGCGTGTCGTCGTGATAATCAAGCGAGAACGTGGGATAATCTTTTTCATTAAATTTTGAGTAGAATTACGTCGCAATAACCACGCGAGTGATTTCACCAAAATTGAGAAAATTTCCATTTCACCTACCATTACGGAATACCGTTTCGGCTGCGGAAGAACCCCGCAACATAGCAAGGTGCACAACGGTTGGAGCCACCCTAGTAGAACCAAAAAGGACAAACGGGAGTGACTTGGCCCAACGTTAAGCGGCGCGTACCCAGGTTACAAGGAATGCAGAGTCTAATTTTAATGCAAGTCTTTCTGAAATTAATTATTTTTTGTACGAGATTTTGTGAGTTGTAACTAAAAATATAAATACTTTTAGTAAAATCTAGCAAAAATTTATCTTGTTCCTCACAAGATCTCTTTTCGATCAAGTTTAAACAATTACCTAAATGCTTAAATAGTACGAGCATTTCATAAAGCATAATTTTGAACGAAAAATTATATTCATTACTTTACATATTCTGAATATTTTTTTTTTAAATTAATTATATCGAACTTTGATTATATTTATTATATCGAAATACAGTGAAAAATTATATTTATTACATCTAAATACAGTGTGGTATATCGAAATACAGTGAAAAATTATATTTTTTACATCTAAATACAGTAGTGGAAAGGTTAAAGTGTTGGTGATTCAAGCGAAACTTGTCCTTGTGAATTCGGTAAATAATCCTAATTTGTTCAAGCGACCCCTCGAAATTCACTATTTGATCCTTATTTTTATCTGCGGTAGTGTGATCCTTTATCTTTCGGCATGAGCAACCCCAATTTGATCAGACCCGCGCGACTAAATTCTATTGATACCGCGAATGCAGCCGGGTCCTCCAATCCTAACCCAGTCGGATCCCCTAACGCTAATCCAGTTCAAAACGTGCGTACTATGACCGAAACGGAACTAAGTGAATATATAGAAAGACTAGTTTCGGAAAAACTTGAGAGCCATGGCAGGCAGTTATTTAGCTCCCTAATGAATCCAGCTTCGGATGCAAATTCCGAAATCGACCAGCCTATTAATCAGGGCGATGATCAAAGTCTCAGCGAGATGGATCGTATATCTGACGTGGTCAAAAGCCTTCGAGATTTCTCCGGACAACCTGGAGAATTCTCATCTTGGAAAAAGAGTGTCAATCGGATACTGACCATCTATGAGAATCTCAAGGGAACGGCAAAATACTATGGAATTTTGTCGGTTATCCGCAACAAGATTATAGGGCAAGCAGATATAGCCTTGGAATCTTACAATACCCCCCTGAATTGGGAAAAGATTTCTAAGTGCTTAACTTTGCATTATGCGGATAAGAGAGACCTAGGAACCCTCGAATACCAAATGACCACATTGGTCCAGGGAAGTAATTCAATACCCGAATTCTATCAAGCCGTTTACCACCACCCATCCCTTTTATTAAATAAATTGGGCTCTTTGGAAATGGGACCGGAAGCTATGAACGTTATAACGCGAGCCTATCGAGATAAGGCTTTGGATACCTTTGTGCGTGGCTTAAAAGGAGATCTTCCAAGGTTGCTTAGTATGAGAGAACCAGCAGATCTACCCCAAGCACTCTATCTTTGTCTGAAGCTACAAAATGTGGACTATCGGACGCAACATGCAAATAATAGTCAGAGCAATATCCGTAGAGTGCAAGCCAACGCACCACCACCTGTACCCCCAAGACGATTCAACACACCCCAAAATCGCGGATTTCCGATTCCAGCGCCAAGAACCTTCATCCCTGATCTTGTGTGCAATCCCCAAAGACCACAGGGACCTCAGTTCACACATCCCCAACAATAGTTTCATAATGCCCGACAAGGCTTTTACCACCAGCAATTACCACCCAAGCCTCAACCTAGACCAGAACCCATGGAAATAGATCAGTCGATTCGATCAAGGGCCGTCAACTATCAAAATAGACCCAAAGACTTTAGAGCTGCCAACAAACGTGAGCATTCGCAACAATTTCATCATCCAAATAAACTTCAGCGCACTCATCACACACAAACAATAGACGAGACACCACAGGACTTCGAAAGCTACGAAACGATGATGCAGGAAGAGGACCAACATTATGACTTAACTTTAATAGATTACACGAATTCTAATGACAATATTCAATACAACATTGCCGAAAGCCTTGCCCCAGACATGACTGATAACCTAGAACCCGTCGAAACTTCCGATAACATTAATTTTTTAGACTAAAGAGCTCTTCACTCCCGTACTTCAAGTACAAATTAGGGAATGGAGAGCTGCTAAAATTCCTTATTGATACTGGATCAAACAAGAATTACGTGCGACCAAAATACATTAGAAATCCTCTCGAAAACGACAAACCATTCTACGCAAACTCCGTTGGCGGCAACGTGAAAATTACTCATCATGCCTTGATACAACCTTTTGGACCCACTACCGGCAAACTGAAGTTTTTCCTCCTTCCTAACCTCAAGACCTTCAACGGAATCATCGGTAACGACACATTAAAACAAATACAAGCAGTAACTCACACCAATAGCAACTACATGAAAATTCATCCCAATCTCGTAATACCCCTCAAACAATATCAATCGCAAGCAGTAAATAAAATAAATCTTAGACTTAACCACCTCACAGAATCACAATCTCGAAAACTCAAAAATATTATTCAGAGCTGCCCGAATCTATTTGCCGACCCAGACGAACGTCTAACTTTCATAACGACTGTTAAAGGAGAAATTAGAACATCAACGAATGATCCTGTGTACTCTAAATCGTATCCATATCCCAGAGCCTTAAAGGACGAGGTAGAACGGCAGATTAAACAACTTTTGGAGGACGGAATCATTCGACCATCTCGTTCTCCCTACAACTCTCCGGTATGGATCGTGCCAAAAAAGGCAGATGCTTCTGGAGAGAAAAAATACAGAATGGTCGTGGACTATAGAAAACTCAACTCAGTTACCATACCAGATAGATACCCTATTCCTGAAATCGGGGAACTCTTAGCAAATTTAGGGAAAAACTCTTTTTTCACTATTGTTGACCTGAAGAGCGGATTTCATCAAATCCCTCTAAAGGAATCAGACATCGAGAAGACCGCATTCTCAATAAATAAGGGAAAATTCGAATTTGTACGCCTACCATTCGGATTAAAGAATGCGTCTTCTATTTTCCAAAGAGCTCTTGACGATATTCTGAGGGCACATATTGGTAAACGTTGCTATGTTTATATTGACGACATATTGATTTTTGGAAAGGACGAACAGGAGCATTTCCAGAACTTAACGGAAGTTTTCCAGACATTGGAGAAGGCGAACTTGAAAATTCAGTTGGACAAGAGCGAGTTTCTCCAAGAAGAGGTTGAGTTCCTTGGATACATCATCGGAAAAGACGGAATTAAAACTAATCCAAAAAAAGTACAAGCCATAATGGAAAGAAACCTCCCAAAACCTTGAAGGACTTAAGATCTTTCCTTGGTATGTCAGGGTACTATCGCCGCTTCATTCGAGACTACGCTCGATTGGCTAAACCCCTGACATCCCTTCTGAGAGGGGAAGACGGACGAGTGTCCAAAATCCTTTCAAAGAATAAATTAATACATCTCAATGATGCAGCTTTGGATGCATTCAACAAAATCAAAAGATCTCTTGCATCAGATGAAATTGTGTTAAGGCATCCGAACTTTGAAAAAGAGTTCGAGCTAACTACTGATGCCTCAAACTACGCAATCGACGCTGTACTATCACAGGATGGGAGACCAATAACGTTTTTGTACAGAACACTTAGCAGTACAGAGGAGAATTACGCTACAAACGAGAAGGAAATGCTCGCTATCATCTGGGCACTCAATTCTCTAAGAAATTTCCTCTACGGGTCCCGCAAAGTCAAGATATTTACTGACCATCAGCCCTTGACTAATGCTCTCTCCAGTAAAAACACCAACTCAAAAATGAAGAGATGGAAAGCGATTCTAGAGGAATACAACTATGAGTTGCTCTACAAATTGGGTAAAAGTAACGTAGTAGCGGATTCTTTATCAAGACCAACGCAGATAGCTGCCATTCACTCTATGACTCCTACAGCACACAGTGACGAAAGTTCGTCCCACAATTTAATCCCAACTGTCCAAGTGCCACTGAATACATTTAGAAATCAATTAGTACTCAAGATAGGCGACGAGGATAGCTATCAGATCCTTAACCCTTTCAATAACTACACCAGACATGTTTTCATTAAACGTAGTTACAACGAACAAGATATCATTGACATCTTTAAGAGATATCTTAGCCCAAATACAATCAATGGGCTCTCTACTGAAGAGGAAGTAATGGGTAAAGTTCAAGAGGTATATCCTATTCACTTCCAAAACTACAAGATAAGATTCACTCAAAGGATCGTCGAAGACATAACAAGTGAAATTGAGCAAGAGAGCAGGATTCTGCAAACACATCGCAGAGCTCATCGGAATGCCGAAGAGAATAGGCTCCAGCTGCTCGAAAACTTATATTTTCCCAAAATGTCCTCCAAAATTAAAAGCCTGGTGAATCGGTGCGTTGTCTGTAAAGAAAACAAATACGACAGGCACCCCACTAATCCACATCTCAACCCTACTCCTGTGCCGAACTACCCAGGTCATACAATCCATAAAAGCAACATAAGAAGTTAATTTTCTTTGCAGATATCTCTTTCGAATGGCGTACTGCAAGGTACAAATTCTGGAATACACAAACTCCCAAATAATCACCCTTAATTCTGGATATGCTAAAATGAAAACTGGAAATTTCAAAATAATACATGACTTCGACATAGGACGATACAAACAAGCTACCATCGAACTGACATCGATAATCGAGGACATTCCACACGATAATCCCTTGAAGCCATATCTCGCGCACGAACTGCAGCAAACTCAGGATCTGCTGGAAAACATGAGACCCAGAATAGCTAAACGTTCTCTAAATTTTATCGGCTCCGCCTGGAATAGGGTCGCAGGAAACCCCGACCACGAGGACTTCGTAACGATAAAGGAAAAAATTAATAACGTATTAACTAACAATAATAGGCAAGTTGTAATAAACAAATCCCTTAACGACCGCTTGAACAACCTAACCCTTATAACCAATAAACTCATTAATTTTGCAAGAAACGATTCAAAATATAAACTTGATTTTACATCTAGCATCCAATACAAACTCAGGCTTATTAAGGAAGAGTTAATGAATATTGAATACGCTGTCAATCTAGCTAAAAGATATATAATAAATACTGTTGTGCTCTCAAAAAAAGAAATCAAATTAGTTACGAACACGTTTGACAAAGAAAAATTACCATATACCACCGCAGAAGAAGCCTTAGAGCTATCAAGCGTCAAAATAATTACAAACGATATCTCTTTATTATACATCGTTAACGTACCATTAACCACTCAAGATACATTTGAAAAAATAATTATAAAACTTGTAAAAAAGAAGGATATTGTAATAGAAATTGCGCATAATACTCTGCTGAGAAATCACGACCAATTTTTTGCCATCATTAAAGACAGTAATAACTACAGAAACTTTTCAATATGCGATCAAACAAAATTGTTAGATATAAGTAACTGAACCTGCATTCCTAATATCCTTAAAAGCTTTAGGTCAACTTGTAACAGAACCAATGGCCAAAATATACCTACGATCGAAGAAGTCACTCCCGGCGTCCTCATCATCAACGAACACCAAGGAGCCGTAGAAATAGACAATGTCCCGCATGTCCTCAACGGAACATTCGTGATCAAATTTAATAATTCCACAATTAAAATTAATGAGCGTATATTTACATCTAAAGAAACATCTGCCATCAATGCATTACCAGCCATTTTCCAACCAACACCAATGGAGAAACAGTACCGCCAAATACTATCATTAAACATGGTTCATCAACTTCACATCAATAACACCAGCGAGATCGAGCTCCTGAAAGGCGACAACGCAATGAGTGAACTAAAATCATATGGAGTCACTGTCTGCCTCTTCATCATCCTGGCAGCAGTCATTGTACTTCGAGGTCGTAGCAAAACAATCAAGAGCAACGAACCGCAAGCAAACATACAAGGTCCTGCAGACACGAAACAGGCCCAAAACTTACAACAAATTCCAGCATTGGACCAATTACCGCCATCATCAACTGCGAGTAACGAACCTCAGGCAACCACGCAAGGTCCTGCAGGCACGAAACAAGTGCAAAACTCATCACAAGCTCCTACACCGGACCATCCTTCATCATCATTCATAGCGATGCCCCGAAAATTCTACGATAGTCCATTCTTCTAAACAGATGAGGACATCTATACTTAAGGTGGGAAGAGTTAACACCTGAACCAAAGATTTACCTACATAATTCAAATAAATACTGCTGACACCATGGCTGGCACATTTCCTGAAGATGACACCTTTACTTACGGGAAAGTGGAATTTTCTTCATAACTGCAATTGTTGCAGAAAATGCAATTTCATTAGAATAAGAGTAAGCGAAAGTTTTTGTATGATATTGTAATTAGTTTTTAGTCAGTGTAAATTGTAACGTGGATACGAAAAGAGGTGTTAAACCCTAAATAAATATATTTTTTTGAAAACGATAAAAAGAATTTAATTAACTTGTATACCTTGTTTGGTCAATAAATAAATAAAGACAAACCCGAAAAAAAATCTACGCTAATAAAAAACACGCAACCACAAGCTATGGCACCATGTACCGACTGCAACGCGAAATCGGCCATTCACAGATTACACGACCCTCTTAGCAGCATATTCACCGTTCGCCGACATTCTCCTGCTGGAAAAGAACGGTTAAGCTGGAAAGGAAAGACTTGGTTAGCCCAGCAACTCATTTTATTCAATTATATTATTCTTTCTTTTATAATTCATGAACGACACTTTCTCTTGAACAATGTCCTAAGAGAGGATTCTTTTTGTTTTTGCTTTAATTATTATTGCTTGAAACGGGTGTGCCGTGCAATGCTGATGGATAACGATTTTACATAAGGATGGTTTTGGTTTCAAATAATTAAATATGACTGTTTTAAAATACGATTAGTTATTGTAGGTGGCATCTCTTGGATCCTTTTATGCGTTTTAAGGTTAAACGTATTTTTATAATTTTTATTATATCTCAAGCAATTATCGCGAATATATTTTTAAATCTTTTAAGTTCCAATATGTGGTTTCCTAGGAGCAATGAAATTTAATTCTTGATAATATCTTTATGGGTTAATTATTTGGCTTTTGGAAGCATATCGTTAATAGGCTTTCTAAAGAACTTGTGTTATTTGTTCAAATTACACCTGCCAAATAAATTATTTATGTGGATGCCTTTATAATCTTAAATTCATAGTGAATGTAAATGAGCTAAGAAAGCAGACATTGTTCTGAAATTTCACAATAATTATCAGTTTTTCTCTTGACTTTATATGTAACTTCTATGCTATGGATCTAATATCTTCAAAATGATGTACAGGCAAAGTTTTGATCGACTTCAATTCAACTTTGATTGGGATTCAATCAAAGAATAACGTTGCATCTTTTGATAATTGGAACGGTACAAAAATACGAGTAGATAAAAATCCTGACAAATTCAATTTAAATTTCGTCTTTACCTTCTAGCCTTACAAAAGGTTTTGACATCATTTATGATTATTTAAAATATAAAACAAAAAACAGGAGTTTTTCTGAATCAGTAAATTGTGTTGTAAGATTTACACGTACAAATTATCGTGGTCCCTGGATTATATTAACATACTAAAAAACTATAATTTTAAAATTGAAGATACTTGCGATGGATGGGGTCGCTTCGAAACTTCGTCACAATTGCTTATTTAGATCCTAGATACGAGTATACGCTCACAATGAACTAATCTTTTTTTATATCATTGGGGAAACTATAAACCAATGTGAAGGATCACTAAACAACTTAGTACTATGCCTTAAAAATCGGATTATCTGCATCCTCCCAATGAGTTGCGTACGCCTATCTACTAGCTACTCGTTTACGATTGATAGTGACCAATAAATGGTAGGCAGGCAGTTATTACTAAAGCCTATTGAAGAACGGTATTGAGAAATTTTATTTTATTACAGAGCTCTGACTTTAGTAAGAGCTGCTGGACACAGGCATGGTGGAACAAGTGTCCGCACTCCAGTCGCACCCTCTACCACATCCTCAAAACAGATCCCGCAGTTCGCTGGTTGCACTGTTTTGGAGCGGGTCCAACGCTTTTCCGGTGTCTGTTTCGTTGCCATTGTTTATTTTGTTTTGGTTTGGGTCAATGTTGACTTAAATCTAGGTATATATAACTCCTAACTACTAAAAAACTATAAAAAATGTACCAATAATTTTAGTCGCCGATAGTGGCGATCTAACGTACCTATGAAAAAAAAATCGTTTAATAAACTCTTTGCTTTCCAGCAGCGCTGACTCTTCCATTGAGAAATGAGAGCGAGAAAAGGGTGCTTGCAGCCGATTTAAAAAAAACTTATC
Source organism: Odontomyia ornata (assembly GCA_963969285.1). Classification (NCBI taxonomy): domain Eukaryota; kingdom Metazoa; phylum Arthropoda; class Insecta; order Diptera; family Stratiomyidae; genus Odontomyia; species Odontomyia ornata. Next base: position 339,347,406 of record OZ017738.1, on the reverse strand, counting down.
CCCAAACCCAAATACATTAGTAGCGTTACCGTAACAGTTTTATACGCAGTCGAAAATCCCGACACGTGGAAGCATTCCGAGCTTCGCAACTCCAGCATACGCCACCGATAGCCGAACCGAATCCACTCATCTATCACGCATAAAAAGATGGGTAGAATCCTTCCGCAATAGAAAGGCAAGGTAATCTTCTATTTTCTTGAGAGTCCAGGCCGATAAGAGAAACCCATCTGGCTGACAGTTCCTTCAAGAAAATAGAAGATCCTTGTGGGTTTAACCCCGGGACAACACATCGGAAGGATTCTGTCTCGAGCAAAAAAAAGGAGAGTGGAAGTTACAACTCACGTGAAGTGACTGCAGGTGTGTGTAACACAACTCCACTACTCCTGTCTGTGGGGCTCGAGTACCAAGGTGCCTTGCATCCTCCGTAAAGGACCAACTCGTCAGCAGACGCGAATCTTTTACCCCTTTAGGATGTTTTTGGCCCCACGTTGGGCGCCATTTGTAATGATTTGTTGTTCAAAGGCTTGAATGAAATCGGAATCGACCTGTCATCGGTTCTAAACGTGAAGTCTTGGGACGTGACAACGGACTGTACCTTACAGGTCAACAAGTCCAGACACCCTTAGTCTACTCCGAGGTGACTGTTGGCTATCTAGCTAGCTCGGAGAGGAGTTCAGTCGCAGGTCTTACGCGAGCAGACTAAGTCCGAAATACAACAACTCAGCCACCGGTTCACATGCCCGTTTTAAACGCGTCGAAAATATAACCATACGGAAATGAAACCGATCTCTACTTTATTCCGTATTTCTTCCAATCTTTCCGACAACAACAAAAATTAGATTTAATTTGACGTTCCCGAATATCACTACCGAAAAACATCCTACTCTAGTGCGAACTTCGACACCTACTCTAATGAAAAAACGCAAAACGTGAAAGAAATTATGGAACCGCGTACCACAAGCGGTGCGAAACCGGCCGTCTGCGGATTTATACAACCCTACCCTCGTCACGGCATACTTATCGTTGGCTACCATTCCTGCTAGAAGAGAAGGGTATGCTGGAAAGGAAGCCGTTGTTATTTAGCAATTCATTTTAATTGCATTGAGCTGGTTTGTTCTTTTACCAATGGGCCTTCTCCTTCTCTGATGCTACTAATAAATTTTTTTTTTTCATTCGTAAATTCTATATATTTGTTTATGTCCTATTTGAAAAATTTGTGAGTGACAACCTTTTTTTACAGATATATAAAAAATAGATTTTAATCGTTTAAAATTTTAGTTGAGTGTTATTGAAAAGACATTTAAACCTTTTCTTATTATTTGAATTTGTTCCTTTCTAATGACAATTTCGATTGGATAAGATGTAAACACGTATAGGTTTGAAAAAGAAAAATTAATATCAATTTCTATGGTTGCGTATTTTTTTTTTAATTTAATTTCTTAATTAAAAATTTGTTATTGTTTTATAGACAATAATATGATTTTAATCAGCCAACGTTTTAACACAATGTTTATTGACAGACAGATTGACAGAAGTGAAAAGAGTGGCAAATGACAGTTGTAGTATTAGGTTAAAGGAACATAATTTTGAATTCAAAATATCAACGTTTTACATCAATACTTCCTCTAAAACACGATATTTCAATTTTTCAATAACAAACTAAATTCAAATTCAAAATCAGATCAGATCATTCCAAGGGCAGAACGTAGATCAGCAAACCTCAGACGTGGCAGCGGCTTCGTCAGGATATCAGCGAGTTGTTGATTACTTGAAACATGTTGAATATTCAACATTCCATTCTGCAATTCTTTTCGAATGAAATGGTACCTCACTTCAATGTGTTTGGTCCTCTTGTGGAACTCGTGATTCATCGCTAACTTGATTGCGCTTTGATTGTCCACATAAAGAATTGGAATGTTGTCTAAGGGAGAGACTTCTGCGAACAATCGAGACAACCACATAGATTCACTGGCATCTTCACTAGCAGCGACATACTCAGCCTAAGTTGTGGATAGAGACACACACCCTTGACTTCTGCTAGCCCAGGATATCGGTCATCCACTGTGCATGAAAACGATTCCACTAACAGACCGACGAGTGTCCGATTGACCAGCATAGTCTGCATCACTGAAGGCCTTCAAGACACTTCCTTTGGAACCAGCCTCGTACCTGATACCAACTGACGTAGAACCTTTGACGTATCTCAGGATTCTCTTTACCAGCAACCAGTGGACGTCTTCCGAATCTTCCAAGAGCTGCGACGCATAATTGACTGCAAACGCGATGTCAGGACGAGTAGCAACAGCTAAGTACATCAAACATCCTACAACTTCACGGTAAGGAGCAGATGTTCTCAAACCAGTTTTTAATTTCAACTGCACGTAATTGTCAATGGGCGTTGAAACAGCATTGGTTTCTGCCATGTTGAACTCCTGAAGAAGATTTTCCGCGTACTCCTTCTGACGCAAACGGATTGAACTTTCTTCTTCACGTTCAATGAGCATATTCAGGAAACAACCAAGCGGTTCACGGGTGATCTTGAACTCCATCTTCAGCTTCCTCAGGAACTCTTGAATCACACTCTTCTGTGTTGCAGCAACCAGGCCATCATCAACATAAAGGACAATGATCAGTTTATCTTCACCAGACATACAACAGGAAAGCCATGGATCAGCTTCACTCTCGAAGAGATCAAACTTGATAAGAATCTCCTTCAACCGGTTGTTCCAGCACCTCGGAGATTGCTTCAGTCCATAGAGACTTCTAATCAGCTTGCACACACGTCCATAGAACCATCTTCAAAACCTTCAGGTTGATCCATGTATATTTCTTCAAAACACCGTTTAGAAATGCCGTCTTCATATCAAATTGGGCCAATGATAGACTTTCCTTGGCAGCAACACTTAGAATCGCCCTGATAGTATCAAATCGAGCTACGCGACTGAAAGTTTCATGATAATCAATACCTTCCTGTTGACTATAACCCTTCGCAACAAGTCTAGCTTTGTAGCAATAAGCCTTTGCTTCTGCATCTCGTTTGATACGATAGACCCAGCGATTAGCAATTAGTTTCCTTCCTGGAGGTAACACCGTTAAAACCCAGGTTGAATTTTCCTTCAGTGAAGACATTTCTTCTTTCATCGCAGCCTTCCAGTGTTCACGATTACCCGACTTCATGGCTTCTTTGTAGTCCCGAGGTTCTTCTAACTCTGCAAGAAGCATTTCACTCAATTTTACAGGTTTATGAAGTTTACTTCTACCTCAAGGGCGTCATTGAGTGGTGTCTTTTGCAGCCTTAGGAGTTTCTCCAATTTGCGGCTCAGCAGGAATGACTGGTAACAAAAGATCCGGGAACTCAGGCACGTGCGGAGCTTCAGGTGAGTTCAGGACTCTGGAAAAATCGTGAGGCTCGATAGGATCTTCGATTTCTTCAACAGGAAACAAAGCTAGAACTTTGGAGGAATGCTCTGGACCAAAAACTACCCCACGACTTCGGATCACCTGCTTTGCATATTTCTTCCACACAAGAAAACCATCGATGTCTTCCGAGTACCCAACAAAAACTGCTTCGACACCTTTAGCATCCCACTTCTTCCGACGTTCTTTAGGCACCATCACCCAGCATGTGGTTCCAAAAATATGAAACCTGATCAAATGAACACTTTTCTCAACGAACAACTCGTATGGAGTTTTGCCCTCTACAGATCTTGGACTAGTTCGGTTGAGAATGTAAACCACAGCGTTGACAGCTTCAGCCCACAGTGACTTCGGCATATCCTTGCTAACAAACATGGTTAGTGCTAGCTCACCAATTGTCCAGTTTGATCGTTTAGCACAATCGTTCTGCTGAGGCGTATAAGAATTCGTAATCACCGTCTTCGTACCTTCAGAACCCATGAGCTCTCGCATCTTCTTGTTGTCAAATTCCTTTCCTCCGTCGCACTGGAACACCCTTACCGGTCGACCTCGTTGAGTCTTCACCAGCTGCAAAATTTCGTTGGTCTTGTCAAACACCTCAGATTTTTCCTTCAAGAAGTAAGCCATACGAAATCTTGAATAGTCACACGTGAAGCAGACAAAGTACCTGGCACCAGCAATAGACTCCAGTCCAAGTGAAACACCGACATCAGCATAGATCACTTCTCTTGGTACAGATGAACGCTGTTGACGTGAGTTGAACGGTTCTCGATGTTGTTTACCTTCTACACAAGATCCACAGAATTCGTCGTCCTGTTGTACTTCAATTCCGTGATTCTTGAGTATCTTCACAACATGTCTTTTATTCTGATGACCTAAACACTCATGCCAGACTTGAAGAGAGTGTAATGAATCTTGTGACGTCGCTGGCGACTCACTAATACACCTTGCCACCGAGTGGCTTGGCATCTCACGTCGGTTATGACGGTTGCACATCCCACGTCAATTTAGTCGTGGGCTGTCAACTGGATTCTTTGTCTTGCATGGAGGCCGGCGTGATCGGCGTGTTCGGGCGCATAATTTGGAAAATTTAGGTTATTAGGAGGCAAGTATAAAATATTAATTATAATTTATACGGGTAAACAAAGATACATTGTGCTTAGGTAAAACAGGTTGCGGAAAGCGATTCCTACGACGGCTTTGGATGAGAATATTAGGCAGAACAATAGAAATTGCACTTCGCGAGCTTCAACCTTTTTTAATACCGAAATCGGCAAAGTCGCCATCATCGCAAGCTGCGCGGCGATTGAGGAGGCAGCCACCCCAAGAAGATATCCCGGTGGAGGCAGCGGCAACAGCTAGGAGATAACAAGTAAGTGTAAAGTGCGAATGTAGAGGATCTGAATGTGAACGCGAAACTGTGAAAGAAAAGTGCGCGGACGAAACAAACAAGTCAAGTTTCCGATATTATAGTTGCCGCTTCCTTAATTCTAACCAGCTACCTGTTACGAATCGGTTCGGATGTCTTAAACCGTATCTCGGGGAAACGTTGGGAGTTTCCATCCTGAGCCGAGTTTTCTGACCGCTGTTTTTGTTGTCGTGTTTACTTTTACCGTGGTGCCCCGGGTTGGTTAATTGCAGTCTTGATATTATTCGAACCTGGTGATTTGCGCTTTTTCCAGAAAATAAAATTACAGTATTTTCAAGCACTAAATTCGAACGGGCTTTATGTTCATATGCTGGGTTGAATCTTTCGATTTGTTGTCTTGTTGACTGCACCCGCGACTGCATTGGAAAATTAGGTGGCATCTTCCTTCGATAAATTTTAATGCTTGTTGGGAAAGTTTCCGCGGATCGAAATCTGCTGGTCGGCAAACGCAATGACTTGTGTTTTTTATTCACCCCAGAAAAACCAAAGCATAATCGAACAAATTTTGGCTTGTCTTGAATCGGGTATCTGATCGTTTCTCTTCATAAAAGTGTGAAATAAACTTTTCTTCGAAGGAAAATTTGCAGGCGTTCCCCCTATGTCTTGTCCATTGTACTGGGCCCAATACAAATCCTGAAAATCTATTTCTTGCAATATTTCAGTTGGCCGTATATCAAGTGAACCCCAAGTGGTTCGTTCGAAATGTGTGGAACAATGCTAATGGATCACTGTAATGAACCACACTTTAGGAAATTGAAGTGACAGTGTTATAGTGTTCGGATTATAACTGTAACTCGGAACCGCATATCTCATCTTTACTATTTGCATGGCCATGTGAATTAGCATGTGCGGTACGCGTACTCATATTTGAAATCGTCAACTTTGAGCATCAAGAGCAGACGATTCACGAATTCAATACTAGCGAATTTGCATGAAATGCGGAACACTCCCTTAAATTGAGTAACTCTGGGTCAATTTCGTAATCGAATCTGTCGCGAGATTAATAATTTTCGATATACTGTAACTTGCGCGGGAAAACCCAGTGCTAATGAATCCGAACATGCTCAGTTCTCAAAGTAAACAAGCCTGAATCATACCTAAATACATTATCCATCGAACCTCAAGATATGTTAGTACCCTATCGAAATCATTTGAGTAGACTACGTGATTGCATTGATGCTAACTACCGGATAATAATAAAACTTATTAAGGATTCTGATAAACTATTTGCAAATTCGAGTGAAATTGTGGATCGCCTGCAGATTGATTCGCCAGCAATCTTTCCCTGGTCTGTGAAGAATCGTCAAATTGACAGCAGTTATATGCAGAATTTAATTGCTAGTGGCCTCTACGTGGACGGGAAGCTGGGCCTACAAAACTGCATCGATTCTCGGATCGCTACTACGCACCCGAACATGCAGAACAAAACGGCTGGCGATTCGATGATATCCTACTGAACTTGTTTCTGAGTTTCGACGATGTCGACGACTACGAGAACTGACAGGATAGCGCTTAGGTATACCAACATACGTAAATAAAGGAAATTTCTTTGATGCAACTGCAGAATCAAAGCCACCAAGACCCTTTTTATGGCAACTGCTAAGGTACAGAAACATACGCTGATTTCAACCGATGTGTTGAAATTATTTTTTTAAATTTGTAAACGGAAAGTTTTAAAATACTTCCGAAGATCAAGCAAAGAGTCTAATAATCTTAAGCATAATGTAAAAGGGGAATGGCTCAATCTTAATTTCATGTTGAAAGTCAAACATATTAATTTTCCATTTTCAAATCTTTAAATAGAGTGTGTTTTGAAATTTCCTAGATACAAAAAAACGGTGTGTGACATATATAAAATTACTTCCATGCCCTCTACTGCCAATCAGATAGCTCCGAATAGAGCATTCGAATATTGAATTCATTGTCAACACATACTCTCCATTCTTCAATTTTTAAATTTCGAACCTTTTTTTTCGAACATTGAAATATTTACTCTCTATGCTAGTCAAAATGCACGCTACAATTTTTTTGTTTCTGTTAAATAATTGTACAATTATTTTTTAATGATTACATATGGTTGAGCGCTTCGGAAATGAAATTTTAAAATTCATCCAATGTTTAAACTTAATCAAATTAGCATGATACTATATAAATGTTAGAAGTAGTAAAAAAATTATTAGTACGAAGTCGTAATATAGTTTGCAGTTAGATTTCGAGAATTAGTACGAAAACAACGCTTGTATTAATCTTAAATACTTAGTTCTTTAAATATAACGTATTCCTAAATAAGACAATGAAAAAGAATATCCCAACCGGATGCAAACAGCATGAATCCTTGTCAAGGTTCATGAATATTTAATTTACATTTCATGATCTAACAGGCTGGCATAGAAAAAAACAAAAAAACCCACATGAATTAGTTACAATTAAAGTATTTATAAGTCTGGCCATAACCAAAAAAAATCTAAATAAAAGAATCAGCACCACATTATTAAATATATTAGAATGCATCTACGTATGGAAGAAAATGAAATTTACAATATATAACAACACGAATTGCTAATGAGAAAAATAGACTTTCCTTTCCGGTAGCTCTGCTTTTCAGCGGGAAATGAGATGTAGGGTAAGTATGCCGTCGCGAGGGTAGGGTTTGTGAAAGTCCGCTGAAGTCGGTTTCGCGGCGCGAGCGGTACGCGGTACCTTTGTTGTTTTGCCGTTTTATTAGAGTAGCTTTCGTCGGGATGAGTTAACGTAGGATACTTTTCGGTACCGCGTCGGAAATTCGGGAACGCGAAGTAAAAATTTAGATTTTGTACTTTTGACTGGTTGATGAAGAAATACGGAGTAACGTAGAATAGGTTTCCTCTCCGTATGGTTTTGTTTTTGTAACGCGTTTGAAAACGGGCGTGTATAGGTGGCTGAATATTGTAAATGAGCGTAACCCATTCGGAGACCCGCGACCGAAATCCTCTCCGATCTAGCTGGCCGACAAGCAGCCACCGCGTGAATGGGTTACGGTGCACGGATTGGTTGACCGGTTGGTACCGTCCGTTGGCACTACTCAGACTTAACGTCTAGAACCGATGAGAGGTCGGTTCCGCGACCGTAAGAAATTCTAAAAATCATTACAAGAGTCCTTGACCGCCAGATTAGCCTCACTCACATAACATGTGTGTGAGTGAACATAAAGCACATGTTCTATGTGACAAGGAGTCCAACGGCCATTCACAAGCGCCTCAAAGTCAATAATTCCTCTTCCAAAAGCACTCATCACAGATTTGTTTCCGATACGAATCTCTCCTGAAATAGAGAAAGCCTTAAAGAATGAATACCACTCTTTCTTGAAGGTCATGTGGTCCGTCGCACCAAAATCGATGATCCAAGCTTCGTTCTTGCCTTCCGCACTGAACATTTCGCTAACAAACGCTGACGAACCCTTACTTTCAGACGTCCCATCACTCTTCTTCTTCTTCCTGTTTGGACAATCTCTTTTAAAATGACCAGTTCCGTGACAACCGTAGCACTTGAAAGTCCACTTCTTCCCCTTCTGGTTGGATTTGACATCATCTTTGGCCTGCTTACCAGCTGCACCTTGTTGACTTCCACTTACACCTTGTTGACTTCCACTTGCACCTTTGGACTGGATTTTCAACTTGGTTGCCATCAATGCCGTCAGATTATTCTCCTTTTCATTGTCGAAGTTTCCGCCTGTGCTCATCTGATGTCAACACGTTGATCAGGTTATCGGTTCCACATCTGATGAGTAGTCTTGCAAGCGACGATCAACGTCATGACACTCGAATCAATTGTCTTGATGATGATTTGACAAGCGGCGCGATCTGCCTTATCCCAAATTTTCATTGCCGCATTGTGAGCATCAATCGCAGCCGCATTAGCATTAGCCGCCAGCATCGGTTGAACCAACTCTCCAATACTTACTTCGTATGCTCCTTCAGTTGCTAGCAATAAATTGCGCACCATGAACTTCCAAATATTCCAATTTTCCAAACGTTTTAACTTCTCAATACCTTCGACAAAATTTTCGAAAAAACCTCTTCGAAAAACATTATTTATTTTGCTCAATCTTCTTGAAAAAACGTTGGTCCACTCAAATTGAACTACGCTCTGCTACCATGTTATTGTTTTATAGACAATAATATGATTTTAATCAGCCAACGTTTTAACGCAATGTTTATTGACAGACAGATTGACAGAAGTGAACAGAGTGACAAATGACAGTTGTAGCATTAGGTTAAAGGAACATAATTTTGAATTCAAAATATCAACGTTTTACATCAATAAAATTAATAAAATATTGAGTTGATATTGGTCTTGCGAGCATCTTATAGCAGAACTAAATGATTCAATCTTTGAATATTTTCCAAAATATATCAGGGTGGGATATGAAGTTCACGCTTCAAGTGACTTTGGATTATTTATTTTAATATTTCTTTTAGTAATTTGTCGATTATTATGAAATATTATTTAAGATGTATGTATTTGTGTTGTTTGGGTATGATGAAAGGTATATTGTGTCTATTGTTATTACCATCCTCATCATATTGTTATTACCACCATCATCGTTTGCGTAATTAATCACGTTATTTTATATTCTACTCTATCGTTCGATATCATTTAATAATGCTTTTCAACTCCTCTCCTTCTTAATCGTCTCTCTATGCTGTATTTCAATCAGTTTGTTTACATAAAAAAATATCCGATGACTAACTTTTATATCACCAGTTTTTAGATACGCCAACTTCCGTGCATTTTTTGTGGTAAATTGATTTATCAATTTATATTATGATACATAATTCTTTTAATATATTCTTAAAAATCTAATAAGACATTGAATAAACAATCAATCTATGAATATATCTTGTTAATTTTCAGGACACGCAACTATAAAAAAAAGACAGGGATTAAAAACAAATTTAAAATTGCAAGTACATGTAAATAGAAGTAGATTATTACGCATCAGACTCAAATGAGCAGAACAAATCCCAAATATTAAGACCCTTCTAGTATTCTCTTCACCGTTCTTATCACTTTGCATATACCAAAATATTTTTCTATTCTATATAGCTATGATTCACTTTGTTTCTCTGGTATATTTATTCTTATTAAGACCTACAACATGCTTTAGTTCACTTTTTGCTTGTTTATTTTAAGAAGTCATTGAATTCACCTTTCACTTGGTAAATCTAACACATCCTTATCTAACACTGATTTATCAAAGAGTCCGTGATGTAATGAGGCAACAAAAGTACATTCCAGCCAATTTTCTAAATAAAGTACTCTAAAAACTTTTTTATACTTTAAGAAATAAAGTAAGACTGTGATAAACAAAATCACAACATAATAAAACGTGAACATTTTCACAGTTATATCTATGTAAAATAATTTCGAACGATCCTAATTTGCTCATATGGCATGATTAGTTATTCTATGTGAGTAGTAAATCAATACTAACTGCACTTTCAGTATGATATTACTGGGTTGATTAAAATGATCTCTTACTTTGCTCAGGCAATAAACCTTCTTTAGCCTAATTAAAAAGTGAAAGCAATCCTTGCTTTTTGCCTTTAAGAGAGAAATAGTTCGCTACAACATCTCGGTTATCTAGCAAATGACTCTGCTGTAAGACTGTCGGGAGTACATTATCATTGACACTCAATGACACAAAAAGCGCAAATGGGACAATCCACATGCAAAGTGTACAAAAAGCGGGAACCTCCGTAAATGGATGATAGTTGTATGTGAAATATTGAAACGCAAAAATGTGATTCGCCACTAGCATCACCACTGTCCCTAAGAACGGTATCGATAAAAAAAATTCCACAAATGGGAAATTCTTCATTATCAATAAATGAAAAAGTTGATTTCCTAAGCCGGATAGTATCACCGACCAGGACAATTTGTCCGTACATATTAATGGCGAGATGGCATGCAAATCATATCTTGCCCTGGCCCTTATACCGTTAAATTAATGACGTGGGCACTGCCGACACTTCACCGTAGAACTTACTTGCTAACCTCCACATATCCGTGCGTATATTTCTCGACACGGTATCCTCTAAACAGTTGTCGCTGCTTTCGTCCAACTGTCCATGACCGCCACCAGCCGTAAGCATTGATTTTCACGTCGAATTATGTGGAGGAGCTGAGCCCTCATGCAATACTCTAAGGTGGAAAGCCAAAGCAATTGACACTTGCTATCTCCAGCAACTAAACTGCAAAACTGTACACAGAATGTCACATAAAATTTTTTCATAAGACAATTCATTACCTGTCTCCGCACGAAATCCCGTTGAACATGCGGCGTTTCATTTACGAAATATGGATGAAAAATACCCGAAATATTTTGATTGATTGGTTTAAAACACTAGGACTTCACTAAATTAAAACATTTGTCACAAAACCATCACGCCATCACCTGGCCCGTACCTTTCGCTATCTGACGTCCACTCCCAGAGAAAACTGACGTAGGATGGGAAGTCATGCGGTGGCGCATTGCGTATATAGCAGTCGGCTACTAATGGTCATGTGTGTGTGTAAGTGACGTCTGCTACCATCTGGCTTCTCATCCAACGTCAACGACTGACTAATACTCGCCAGTGACGTAGGGCCGATTCATTACACTATCTTTTATTTTCTCCTTTACAGTATAGAAAAAATAGTGATCTAAGGTTAAAAGTTCGAGAAAATAAACACAGCTTTCAACCAAACCTTCTATGGTGTTAAATCTCGCTAAGGAACTACGAAGGACTTCTTTAATATACCATCTCTTGGTGCAGCTCTTTTGCAGTGTATTTACAGCCTTTGCATATATCAATTCTCATTTTCGCTTAAGATGTAAAACCTAAGGGGTGAAATGAAAACAATGACATGCTTTCAATTATCACCTACTTCGGAAATTCTAAGATGAATTCCATAGATCTACAAAGCGTTAACTCTGACTACAGTTTGTAAAGTATGTACATCAGTGCCAGAATTTTCTAGATGCTCCAATAAATTATCTAATACTTTTTTTTTCAAATACGAATGTAAAACAAGTTGAAGTACCAGAAGAGTGCTCCTGCCAGAAGGTTATTGTAAAACAATTAGTAAATCAAACAATATATTCTGCATATTAAAACTTGACTAATATACAGATTCCATAAATTGACTTCGAAAAATTATTATGGTTACTATGATTTTAAACTCGCCACCGTTTTGTTAATGTTGTTGTCATTGTTAAATATTCAATCGGCTGTAACTTAGCTGTTTATTGTTCAATTATTGTGAAATGTTCAAGACACATACGATTACTTTTAAAAATTGTAGGTTTTGGGAAATTTAAGAGTCCCATCTGGACTTTATAGGCAAAAATGTAAAATTTATAAAATCTACTATTATTAACAAAGTTGATCAAAATTCGACTTCTGAGGTATTTGCTGCCCTTGTACTCCTAAAGTCACACCTCTTTTTTTTTTTAGTCTTTAGGGGTGCAGGGGAAGGGGGATCGACACAAAACTTGTTGGTTTAAGACCTGTTTTGAAAAGTTTTCATTAAGACCTTTCATTTGATACCCATATTTTCTACATACGATGAAAACTTTTTTTCGGGGGCAACTCCCTTATATGGGGAGACCCCCTTAAAGACCTTATAAATTTCTTTTCGTGGTGAAACTTTACTTTGCACCTATTTACAAAATCTTATGTTTCTAGCTTATGTAGTTTGCGAGAAAAAGTGGTGTGACACACGGCTGGACGGACGGATAGACAGGACGCGATTTTAGTAGGGCATTGTAAAATGATTTTAACAATACCTTTAAAAAGAAAAACCTATACTGGACATTTTATATTGACATCGTTTCTATTATAGTTAAAAACAGTTTAAAATGGAAATGTTTAAACATCACTCGTCTCGTTTTAATGCATTTGATTTTTTTTCCTAAATAAGCAATTGAGGTATATTTACACAAATGTATTACCATTTAAATGAAAACAAATGGTAGATCTAGGGTGAGATTATTGAAAGAATTATATACGTGTGGCCATGAATCACAACTTAGGTGATTCACATTTTTCAGTTTCACAGTTAACATGGACTATACATCTAGTCGTTTTCATCCTCATTTGCTTTTAAACACACATTTTTCATTCGATTGTCCTTGGACTTTGTTCAAACTAACAAAGCGGAATTCTTCAAATCGGAGCACTTAACCATGATTGATCATTTAAAAGTTTAAAAATATAAATAATAAGCTTATTAAAAGTAAGCGTGAACCGCTATCCTGTATTCAAATCAATTCAACTTCAGAGTACTCGTATTACTTTGAAGCCAATGTTCGGTTTCTTTGGTTGTTGGGTTTGATTCTGATTTCCGAACAATTTTCCTTCTTCCTCAAAAGATTACATGCAATTGTGTTATTGGACCTGGTTATAAGTTCCGTTACTAATAACTGTTGAACGAATTGTTTTCCACTCCACTTCCTGCCAGAAACGGTGCTCACTACAACTGGTGGAGCGACATAGCAACTGTTTCACTGCGAGACACTTTGTCTCACTCACTGTCACACTCATCCAAATGTTTTTTCCTCATGCGAAGCGACTGTCATCGATTTTCTCACTCTGCACAGCTCCGGAGGGGCCAAATAGTTGCCAAGGTGCTTTCTTCCGTTTCGGGTGCCAAGTTGTCGATGAATATGTCATAGGCCCCCCTGACTGTGCAATGCCGGCTGCAGCCACTGTGCTTCCTATTTCGTTGGGGAGCTGTAGTTGGTCGGAGTTCCACGTCACTGACGCAGGCTTCGAGCTTTAGACGAGCTGTATTAAAAATCGGTTATAGAACTTACTTGTAAAGTTAAAAGGGCTTCGCTTGTCGTGAAAAATGGCAGGATTTTCGTCTGTGGCAGACGGTGTAGGTGGAGGTGCAGTCATTCGCAATCCGAGATGATGTCCAGGAAACATCCAAATATGAGGCGGCTGCCACTGTCACTAACTTTTTATTTTGAAGCCGGGATCAGCACCGCTGAGATTTAGCGCAACGTGAAACTTCCGATCCGCCCGAACCGGACGTCATCTCCGTCTCTTTTTCTTTTTGGCACATGTCAAATTACGGTTCAGTGGAAGCGAGTAGTTAAAAAGTCGCTCTCGAGCCGTTGACGTCAAGAGCGTAGGGATCATGGATCGGCTGATCGGCGTCAGTGGTGTAGGGCTAAGTTATTACACATTTGTCTAAATACAATAGCTGTTGTTCAAATAATTTAAAATCGCATCCGTGGTAATTTCCAGCATAACTAAATAGCAAATTCACTTCCACTGATTCATACTTAAAAATACACATACGGCAACTAAAATTATAGATATTCAAATAAAAAGAAAAACCAATAAATAAACTCTAGTAAAACAAACTATTAGCAAATGCTATCTTCTAGTTTGGAACATATTTTTTTGTCATTCCAGAGAGATTTTTAAGGGTTTGGAAGGATTGCACCAAATCTATAACGAGTAAATGCGTAGATAATACAATATTAATGAAATAATCATATTCCAAGCAAAAGAAAATAACTTAATCTATGGTAAATTTAAGTACACTATAAAAAGGAACACATAGAATATGCATTGACTTTCTATAAATATTTGTTCTGCATGTAGTTAACAAAATAAATAAAGATAAAATCCATATTTAAATAAACATTATTATGTTTGAAATATTCGGAAATGCGAAATTTTTTTTAGTGGGCCCTTGTACTTGGGAAAAAAGAACCCACCTCAAGACACCACAACGCTAGTCTGCAACGCATTCACACATCCTCAGACAAAGCCAATTCCGACGAGCATTAATGTTCTCGCTCGCTGAGGCAAGCAAAGTTGCGGCGGCGGTGACGACGATGAGATCAGAATAAAAAGTGCAAAGAGTAGTGTGTGTGTGCCGTTGAAGGCAGGTGGCGAGAAATTGCCACAGAAAAAATGGAAGAGGAAAAAGGAGAGCAGCAATGAGGATCCAGAGGGGGAAGCCTGTGACAATAACATGGAATATTTATCGGATTCGAGTACCATTGCCACGTCCAACGCTACGGAGGATAGCCACGCCCACTCAGTGGAAACAAGCGCCACAATATTAGCGAGGAGAGCATGGGACGAGCGCTTCAACGAATTGACAAACATAATTTTTCAGCAAAATCGTGAAAAAAACGAGCCCCAAGCGAAACTCGCAAACTACAAGTTAATCTTCGGCACAACAAGTGCACAGAGCAACAAAACCGAAACCATCGATGTCTCAATGGACGCGAATGAGACTTCAGCAGCGGAGAGCCCGACAGCGTCATCAGTAGCGCCACCCATGGCAATAGGGAAATTTCGTGGAATAAGTAGAAATTCGAACGGAGGAATAAGAAACTACATCAATAGTGACAGTGGTAACGAAAAAGAAACCAAGTGGAGCTCCAGCGAGAAAGCAGATGAAGATGCCCCCAATCATTATCATGGACGAATTTCAGCGCTTTGAACAATCGAGGGTGAGTGTTTAAAAAGTTTGAATAGTGCTTACCTACTAAAATCCCAAGGCCCTACTAGAACCCAAATCCTAGCACACACCACTGAGGACTACCAACTAACAAAAAAATATCTTTCCGACTCAAATCGCGAGTTCTTTACTTACTCCTCTTTTGATGAGAAGCGTAAAGCACTCGTCATTCGTGGCCTACATGGCTTATATGACCCACAAGAAATTGTGGAAGATTTAAGAAGACAAGGGATCGAAGAGATCAAATCTGTTTGACCCTTCCATACTAGTGCATCTGCACAAAATAACCGAAACCTCAACTTGTGGCTGGCAATCTTCAAGCATACGTTCAAAGAGGGAAGTGTCAAAAGTATTAGGGCCATCTTGCACACGGTGGTACGTTTTGAAACAATTAAAAATCACCAATTCCTGCAATACAGAAGCTTTCAGTGTCTAGGTCACTCTGTATCCAATTGCAGTCTCAAATATAGATGCGTTAAATTACATGGCCCTGGTAACTACCAAAAGTAGGAGGGAGAGCCGCCTAAATTTTCCAATTGTGGTGGTGAAGGCTATCCCGCCAACTATCGCAACTATGCAACCTTCAAGCAAGCTCGCGCTAACCTGCCCCTATTACTAATAATTCTCACCCTGGAGCTCCTTCTATGAAGAGGAGTGATGGAATCACTTCCGCAAGCCTCTTGTAAAAGCTACTCCCCCAACAGTCCTCTAGTACCTCTTAGTTTGATTGAAAAGGAAGTCATTACCCTCTTCGTGGTAAGTCTTCCTACTTTGGCCACGAAACTAAAGGAGCGTGCAATGCACAACGAAGACCTTAAAAGACTGCTTCTTCTTCTTCTTTCTGGTCCCAATAGAATATAAGTTCATCCGGTTGAATATAAATTCAATTGTGAGCAGTAGAAAGCGGTATAAACTTGAGTCTTTTCTGGGCCAACACAGGCCAAATATTATGTTCTTGGCTGAAACAAAACTTGTACCTTTTCACTCTCCCTTGTTCAAGAACTTCCATCTGTACCGATCAGACCGTCTTGACTCCTCTGGTGGTGGCACGGATATTCTCGTCCGTAATTCCGTGCAGTCTTCTTAATTATTTGCCCCCTCCCCTCTCTCAACTATTAAGAACACCATCATCTATTTCGAAACTAAAAGATGTATTTTTGTTTTTGCAGCCATCTACTACCCAAACCAAGAACTAAACACCACTGATCTACAACAGTTAGTGTGATTGATGAGGTCTACATCCTCAAATCAAAAACTCCATATTATTCATGGAGGCGACTTAAATGCCAGGCGCTCCCAATTCCTCGATACCTCCACCAACCAAAATGGAGTCAAACTCTTCAATTGGCTTCAGAATGAATAGCAGGCAAACGACACTTTAAGCTCTTCTCTCACCCCTCACATCCTTCCTGACGACTTCCAGGTTTCTAACGCCTGTATTGATGCCACAGTCAACAAATATTCTGAGTTGATTCAGGAGTATGTCGATTTGTGTATTCAAAAGCGATAACTTGGAAATAAAAACATGATTTTCCTTCCACCTGAAATCATATGTGACATACAGTGCAAAAAATCCCCCCAAAGGTGCCTTTTCAGGTACCAGTACGATGCAAGGTTTGACTTTTTAAAAAATAAAATTCACGACCTGAACGCAAAGATCCATTTAGAGATCAATGGGCTCATTCAACAGCATCTTGCCGTGAAACTGGCAAATCCATGTTCAGGAACTTTTGCTAGCTCCGGAAAGTCTGCTCAAGCCTAGGGAAGTCCTCGTCTAACTCTCGACATTTTTTGCAACAAAACCAATCCCCCGCAGAGAAAGCTAATATCCTTGACATTCTCTTTGCTTCTGCACACTCTACTGCTCTCTGAGGCCTTCTCGGAAAATCTAGTAAGCTCATGCATCTCAAATCTATACAGGCAGCCGTCTTATGCCCTAGGAAACAAACTTTCTCCTAACGTGTTCTCTCATCCCCCTCACCAACTTCCCTCCAAAGCAGTGTGTCGTTCCCAACACCCGCTCAAATCAAATCCCTTATTCTTTTTAGACCCAACAAAAAATCCTGCGGATCTGATAGATTTCCTACTGCCTTGCTCAAAAGGTGTAGGGACACTCTCTCTCCATTTCGTTCGAGACTGTTCAACCACTGCCTTCTCAATACGTATTTTCCAAGCGCATGGAAGAGAGCAATCATAGCCTCTATTCTAAAGAAAAATGAAAGCCCCCCTCTTTACAATAGCTACCATCTTGTTTCGCTCCTTTCTGAGACTGGAAGGATTTGCTCAAATAGTTCATTGACAAACACATCTCTGTCAGGATTATTATTCCTCCTTTCCAATTCACCAACCAACAAAAACTTTCGGTAGAACAGCCTCTACTCATATTAAAGTCCAACAGAATTAAACGCTTTCTTGATGTCAAGCAGGACAGCAACTGTAGGCATGCCTAGAGTTGCTGTCCTACTTGACATCAAGAAAGAGTTTAATTCTGTGTGGCAACATGGACCCATATACAAATTAGATGAAACCCATAAATTTCGCCCCCACCTTTGCAAAATAATGCATAGTTTCCTCACCAACCACTTCTCACAAGTAAAGGTAAATGATAACACTATTTCTGCAATTCGCAAACGATGCAGACTTTCCTCAAGGATTTGTTTTATCCATGATCCCCTTCCCTACATATACCGCTAGCCTTCCACGTCCTCCGGAACACCGCCTACCGATCAAACTACTTCAATATGCAGATTACATCATCTTATTCACTTCTTCCCGCAACTTCCCATCACTCCAATCTCGGCTGAATTTATACCTTGATATAATTGACGCTTTTTTCCATAACTGGTGGCTCGTTCTCAATCCTTCTAAGTGCGAGGGCATTACCATTAAGAGCAGATCACACCTAACCAAAAAAATACGTGCGCCAGTGCACGTAGCTTCTCTCTGAGTATAAAAGGTACGATTATCATCGCAGGGGGAAATGCTGACTGACAGAAATACTCTTGGAGGCTAGCATTTTTTGGGGAGTTCCGCCCCCACGTACCCGAGGAATACCGGTCAATGAGAGCACTCTTGGAGGCGTGCATTCTTTGGGGAGTGCCACCCCCACGGACCCGAGGATATGGGGGTGCCGTGAGGCTTCCTCCTGGGATGACAGGTAACGACCCTGACTGGATCTAGACTACGCCTTGGACAACGAACTGGAATTCATGCTATAGGCTGACGGATATGATGGCTTGGACCTAGTTGCTTTGCACGGTAGCGCCGGGCTGACACTTGTGTATGAACGGCTCCGATTCAACTATCATACTTTCTCCGTCCCGGTAAAACCTTGGCAGGCATCGGAGTACGTTCGAAGTTTGCAACGTTGGGTTGGTGGTGTAGGTTCATTTGAGATGGACTCCCGATTAGCGCTGGTCTGGCTCTGAGCACTTGTCCCCATAAGGGCGTGTGCCAACCCTCGCATGGCCTCCCTGCTCTGCAAAGATAATCATGGGACCAAAAAGGCGACTACACACACGAACGGAGATAGGGGCTTCGAGGGGGGACCCAATAAAACTGGAGCAACCGAAAACCCTTACCAAAGATCAAAAAACCCAAAAAAAGAAAAGGCATGCAAAAATAACAATAATCAGCGGCTGCAACCACGATGTTAATAACACATCGGGAGCGGTACTAACGATGACAAAAACGACGATTAATACAATGACAGTGAAGACGGACGAAAACGA
Source organism: Odontomyia ornata (assembly GCA_963969285.1). Classification (NCBI taxonomy): domain Eukaryota; kingdom Metazoa; phylum Arthropoda; class Insecta; order Diptera; family Stratiomyidae; genus Odontomyia; species Odontomyia ornata. The sequence continues at coordinate 339,328,317 of OZ017738.1, read as the reverse complement.
AGATTAAGAGATAGTCTGGTCCAGACGGAGATTCCTTCGGCGTTCGGGCGCTGCAAGAAAGTGATGCGAACGCCAGAGCGTCCTATAAAGGAAAAGTGGGGAACTCTGTAGGACGCGCCAGATGTTCGAGCAGTGGAGGAAAATATATAGAAATTCGAGAATTCAATGGTCACTGCTGCGATTTCTACCGAAGTGATTGAAGCAATGGTCGTAAATCCCGAAATGATAAAGAACCATCCTGAAGTCAAATAAGTGAACAGGCAAATAAAGCGACAATGTGTGATTTCATCACCAACGTCAAAAAGGTGGCAGAAGTACTGTATTTGTAAACAAGAGCCGATAACCTCTCCCGAGGACAATGATCGCAAAGTACAATTGCCGCGCAGCGACATGAAGAAGAAAGGCTATTCCAAAAAGCGGTAGTTGTTCTAAAAAGAATACAATCTGCATGCGACTCCCTAAAAATCAGCAAAGGAGTAAAGATTGGGCTCCTTGAACTAGAAGAGCTCCTAGCCCGCATAGGGCGTTATCGGAGGAGCTGGTTAAAGGCCGAAGAAGAGCAAAACGCTAAAGAAGTGCTGGGGGTGAAGTCTAGATAGCACGTACAGATAGCTCCACAATCGAAAATCAACAAAAGAATGGCGCCTAGCCCAATCGAAGGAGTTTGGAATAAAAGAAGAAAGGATGGGCGTGGAACACCAGATCAGGGGTTCCAGACAGTATTTGCAAAAGGAGCGAAGAAAGTCGCTAAGAAACTAATTCAAAAAGTGCCAGAAAGTAAAGTTTGCACGGACGCCCAACAAGGAAAAAGACCCGATGCAAAACAGGAAAGAAAGAAGCCCAGATTAAGACCCCAGCAGCAGGCACTACTCTTAAAACCCCAAGATGGTCGACCCTACGTGGAGGTGCTGCGGGACATCAGGGGAAACGTAAGGCCCAAAGACACTTACACTGCAATTAAAGCAGTACGACCACTAACACTGTCATTAAAGCAGTCGAATTTTGAGCAGAGGCCGACAATAAAGAAGCATTCTGCGACGCAATCAAGAAAGTCCTCAACAAAAGCGCAGCGGTAGCCTCGCTCGAGCCGATGGCAACGATCGAAATTAAATACATTGACTGCGTCACGGATCTGGCCGAGGTATAAGAGGCCATCAAAAGTGAGTTCCCTTGCGTGGGCAGGATCAAGGCGAGGCTGACACCAGAAAACCATAGGGGACAACGCAGGGCCATAATTCACTTGACCGAAAAAAAGCCAAAAAATTTCTGAACAAGGGCAAAGTACGAATAGGGTGGGTTGTCTGTAGGATACGGCGAAGAGCAACACCTCTTCAATGTTTCAAATGCCTTGGCTATGGTCACACCGCACAAGTATGCAAAAGACCGGATAGGACCCGAAAGGAGTTCATTATGTTACAAATGCGGTGAAATGGGACACAAAAGAAAAGAGTGTATGAAGGAGGTACACTGTATTCTTTGCAAGGATGCTGATCCAAGGCCTGATTTTAGACACGTCTTGGGATCAGGAAAGTGCTGGGCATTCCAGGTCGCTCTAGCCAATCAGAACATAAACGACCCGCATCTTGCAGCTAACCTACACCGCTGTTCAACCGCCCAAAACCTGCTTGAGCAGTTTACGAGGGACATGAAAGCCGACTTTTTGCTGATGATAAAAGCTTTGCATTATGGTATTGTGATAAAACTGGCACTGATGCCATCTGGGTTCGAAATAGTGATTTCCATGCGGAGAGCTGTGGACGTGGGGATGGTTTTATGTGGGGTTCGGTGCTCAGGGACCGCCGTCTTTAGTGTATACCTAACTTTGGACGAATCGATATCATCTTTCCAAGCTAAGCTTCAGGCTTTGGAGGGCACTGTCTCAAACGCAGATGGGATGCATGCTCGTTGGTGGAGACTTCAACACAAAAGCAATCGAATGGGGCATGCCTCAAACAGATCCGCGGGGAAAAAGAATCCTAGAAATAGCGACTTTCGCTGTATTGGCTGTGAAGGAACCATACCGGACGTGAAATTTGCCTCGGAGTCCCTTGTACGGAGGATACACAACTGGAGAGTATTAGAGGACTACTCAGCCAGTGATCATCACTGCATTCTGATTGAGATAAGTGATGTTGTCTCCCAACGTCCGTGCTCTCGGCTCTCTACAATTGGATGGAACATCAGAAGGATAGGCGTCGGGGGTTTGTCAAGGTATTCACAACAGGTGCACCACTGCTGGGAGTTCTAGAGGGGATGGAAGAACTGGCAGCTTCAGACATGGTGAACTCAACTATGAGTATCATCACGACTGCTTGCAAAACTTCTATGCCCCGCCGAAAACCCCGGCACAGCAAGCCCCCATTGCATTGGTGGTCAACTGAAATCGCTGAAAAACGTAGGGAGTATCACAAGTTTCGGCATGAGGCCCAACGGTCACGGAACCATGATGAGGCAAGCAACCACATAGCAGCATATAAGTCAGCCAGGAAATGCCTTCGCAAATTGATTAAAAATAGCAAGGTTCACTCCTGGCAAGATCTAGTGGACAATGTGAACAAGGATCTGTGAGGCCTTGGATACAAGCTAGTTATGCGGAAGCTTGGTGCCCTACGGAACCCTTGCATACATGAAGCGGAAAAGATGGACGAGATTGTGCGGGCACACTTCCCCGCCCATCCTGTTCGTGTTGACCCTGTCCATGGTGAAACAGCAGTCGAGCGTACAGTCTTTACACAGCTGGAACTAGAAAAGGCAGCCCTTTCGCTGAAAGTGAGAAAGGCTCCAGGTCCAGATGGTGTATCAGCTGAGGTGTTGCAACTTGTCTTTTACCACTGTCCTGACTTGCTACTCAGCACATTCAACACTTGCCTACGAGACATTATGCATGCTAGACACGGCTGGGAAAGTGCCAGAGAAACTCATCAAGGCAAGACTCACTGACGCAATTCGTGCTGCTGGGGACCTATCTCTTCGGCAGTATGGCTTAAGAGTAGGACGTTCTACCATTGATGCAATTGCAGAGGTAGTGAGCATGGTCTAAAAGCTAGAGGTATATAGTCGCACCAAGTGACGGATCATCCTGTTGGTGACATTTGACGTCAGGAGTGCCTTCAACTCCGCTAGATGAGTGGATATTCTGGATACGCTGGAAATCCCTTTTCAAGCTCCAGAATATGTAATGTGGCTTTTGAGGAACTACCTAAAGGTCCGAAGCCTGCTCTAAAATACGAACAGGGCCAACGAAAGACCTATCCTTGGTCCGGACCAGTGGAAGGTGTCTTACGATGGGCTATTGAGACTTGAGATGCCAGATGAGTCGAGCTTCATCGGCTATGCGGATGATGTTGCGGCTTTAGTTGCTGGATGCACCGTTGAACAAGCGCAACTTAGGCTATGTATGCTAATGCGCCAAGTGAGGTATTGAATGACTGCCCGCGGGTTCAATTTAGCACTGGAGAAAACCAAAGTGGTCATCTTGACAAAAAAGAGATTCCCTTGAGTAAAGAAGACCAGTATTGAGACATGCAAATCGAGTCGCAGCCATCGGTGAAGTATCTGGGGCTACTGATTGACTCAAAGATGAGTTTCTCTAGCAAATCGGGGCAATGGCTGAGAAGGCTGCTTTGGGAGTATCGGTTCTGAGTCGAGGGGGACCAAGCCCATCAAGAAAACGCCCCTTGATGTGTGCTGTAGGGTCAGTACTACTGTACGGAGCAGAAACATAGGGTAACGCTCTCAGTAAGGAGATAAACCGGAAACGTTTGGCACAGGTACAGAGAAGAGTAGCACTGAGGATTGCATCTTCGTATTCAACAGTCTCTGATTCGGCGGTGAAAGTCATTGCAGGCGTGATACCTCTCACCCTACTTGCTAGAGAGCGCCAAGCTATCTACCTGCGTCGAAACAAGGATGCGAGTGAGATGCTTGTCCACGAGAAGAATGGCAGTAGTCTTGGGTGAATTGCACGAAGGGAAGGTGGACTATGCACCTCATCCCGGATGTGAGGCCGCGCCTAAATTGAAGGCATGGTCAGACTGACTTCTATCTGATGCAGTTTTTGAGCGGGCAGGGTTGTTTTCAGTTTTAACTGCACAAGATTGATAAGTCTTGGTTCCCCGATTGTCGGTATTTCCCAGGATTGGAGGACAATGCCTGCCACATATTTTTTGTGGTCACAAAATGGGACAGGCTGCGAAGGGACCTCTTTCGGGAGACGGGAGAGCTCATTCCGGGTTATATAGTTGCAGTGATGCTCGAATCGGTGGACAAATGGAACCAGGTAGCACCTTATGTTCGGGCAGTTCTAAAATATAAAACGGGTGGGGGATCGCTTTTCTGGCACTTTCTCTTCCTCTCTCTCCTCCCGCTGGGAGTGGGAACCTCCACCTTGAAGCACCCCACGACGTAACAAAACGAGACCTGGCCCAAAGTAATGTGTCGAACGGTTCCAGGCTGGGTTTTCAGGTTGACAGGGGAGGTGTTTAGTGGGTAGTTCAGTCACCTTCTTGCGAGCATGAGAGTCCCACACTCTGTGCGTAAATGGCATTCACCTCCCTAACAGAAAAGAAGGGGCACGATTATACCTATAAAGCAAAAGGTCACCTATTTTGGGGTGTCTTTCAGCTCTCACTGTCCCCCCACAGCTCAGATACATTCGGCTATTGTAAAAGCAACTAGAGCCTAGAATGCGCTTCACCCAATAATCATTTCAACTCCCCATACCCAATACCAATTAAAACATAAGTCTATATGACACTCATCCGCCCAATCCTTGTATACGGATTCACTTTCTGGTGTGATCTCTCCCCGTCACTCATGGAAGAACTCCGTAGGAGCGAGAAATGATTCCTTAAACAGTGCTGCAACCTTCGCAGATCTCCGGTCTACAGGCACTTCATCCCAAATTAGCCTATTTACGACGCAACTAGAATACCAAGGATGGATCTCTTTGCCACAACTAACCTCTTAAGGTTTTTCAAAAAGTCCCTAACCTCAATAAACCCCCTGGTCCAAAAGACTATGGCCATCTTTGCCAAAATCATAGAGAATTGTGATCACTCTGAATTATTCCCCCAGGTGGAAGAATTAGCCACTACAACACCCCAATAGGAAATACTTATTATTTCTCACACGCCCAATATATCAAAAATTAGTTGCACACTAGCCCTCATACAATCAGTCAGTTCTTATATACCGTTTCATCACCTTTCCCCATTCTTAACCTGCTGATTCTGTCCCAACTACAACCACCAAAAACAACTAACGATCTATTGTCAGGAATATTAACATGGACGGGGCATCTTCATCCGGATACCATTAATTATTTAAGTTATAGCTACTAAGGTGAAATGTAAATTATCATAATATTAAGTTTCTTTATATAAGGTATATTGTCCGTTAAAAGTAAGATTAATCTAAGAGTCATTGTAAATATTTACAAATTTCAATAAAGATCTTTTTAAATTGTAAAAAAATTGTAATTGTGAAAAATTGCAGGTGACCATCACTGCAGTCCTTTACGGACATTTTGAACATCCAAAAACACTACACTACGTACAAAATTTCATTACTGTAGCTTGTGTTGTTTATGAGGAAACTTGCCGTGATATACGGAAGAGGTGTTATTTTGATATTAAAAGAAAAATGCCATTTTTTAATAAAGATGATCAAATGTATATTTCATTATAAAGAAAAAGATATGGCGTTAACAGTGGAAAATAATATGAGGAAAATGACCACCACGGCTACGCTTACAGGACCATATCCTTTTCATGAAATTTTCCATAACCAAATCGCAAAGTGGCTGCCCTATGTCCTCGATAACCTCACGAATTCCATTTTTGAGGTCTTCAATCGACGCTGGGCTGTTGACGTAGAACTTTTACTGTAGCTTGTGTTGTTTATGAGGAAACTTGCCGTGATATACGGAAGAGGTGTTATTTTGATATTAAAAGAAAAATGCCATTTTTTAATAAAGATGATCAAATGTATATTTCATTATAAAGAAAAAGATATGGCGTTAACAGTGGAAAATAATATGAGGAAAATGACCACCACGGCTACGCTTACAGGACCATATCCTTTTCATGAAATTTTCCATAACCAAATCGCAAAGTGGCTGCCCTATGTCCTCGATAACCTCACGAATTCCATTTTTGAGGTCTTAAATCGACGCTGGGCTGTTGACGTAGAACTTTTATTTTACGTGGCTTCAAAGGAAGAAGTCGCAAATCACAAGACCTCCGGTCCGGAAACTTTTCCCGTAAAAGATCAATGGTTTCGTTGCTTGTGTGGCACGTAGCGCCGTCTTGTTGAAAGTAAACGTTCTTTAGATCAATATCAGCCAATTCCGGTCATAAAAAATCACTAATCATCCTTCGATAGCGCAATCCATTCACTGTGACTGTTGCTCCAGCCTCATTTCCAAAAAAGTAAGGTCCGATGACTCCGCCGGACCATAAACCGCACCAAACAGTCACAGTCACAGGATAGAGAGGCTTTTCAACAATAACTCATGGGTTTTCCGTGCCCCAGATGCGACAATTTTGCTTGTTGACAAAGCCACCGAGGTGGAAATGGGCCTCATCACTCAAGATGATTTTTCGATGGAATTTCGGATCATTTTCATGCATTTCAAGGACCTAATCAGCAAAGACACGACGTTGTTGATGATCGACCGGCTTGAGTTCTTGTGTTAAGTGAACTTTATAAGCCTTAAGACCCAAATCTTTATGCAAAATACAGTGTAATGACGTTTGCGGAATGCCTTATTCCAAAGAACGACGAGGAATGGACAAACGTGGGTTTTGTTCAACACTTTCGGCTACAGCAGCAATATTCTCGGCTGTTCTTGAGTGATGTGCACGATTTTTATTCTTCACATCACTAAGCTGTCCCAACAGCTAAAATTTTTTCACCAATTTCTGTATTGCGGTCCGATTAGGTGCTTCACGATGACCCAAAAATGTTCGAGTTTTACGAACCGTCTCTGCCAAACGCTCACCATTTTTATAGTGAATTTTAATAATTTCATTGCGTTGTTCAAGCGTGTATCGTACTATTTTTATTAATGACGTAGTTTCCATTTGTCAAATGTCAAAAAATGACAGCTTCAAAAATGACATCTACCGAAATAGCGGGCTATTCAAAAAACACCTCTTGTTGGAAACATCACATAGGGAGCACACACACAACCATATTTTTTTCGTGTTGGAAACATCACATAGGGAACACACACACACAACCATATTTTTTTCGTGTTCTTTCCCTTTGCTTATCTCCCCGTTGAACAAAATTAAAGCTATAAGACTTGATATGATGAGATCTCACAAAGACCTTTAATTTGATACCCTACGTGACTGTCTTTAAAGAAAACAAGTTGGGTAAACAGACCTACGCTCATTTCAGAAGGGTTGTTACGATAGGAATTTCGCTAACGATTAAAGAACATTATTGATCCACTACAACATAACTTTTCGAACATAACAGAGCACAGAACAATGGAAACAACAAACTAGTTTCCACAGAAAATAGAACAGTGGAAACAACAAATAAGTTTCCACAGAAAATAGAACAGTCAATACAACAACCTTATTTAGAAACTTTGATCGTAATGATACTCAAGACCACGGCAACGGTAGTGAGGTACAAATTAATTCTTTACCATGATTTAGGGAAAGACAATTTTACTGAGCAAGCAAAAATAACATATATAAACAGCGAAGCAGGCTAGTAAAATTCAAGCGACAATCAGTAGTTGCTTCGAGTGGTTGGCTTCGCCTACTCAGCTATTAGGAAAACTAGTTGGCCTTGCTCCTGGTCCTGTCTAGTTGGCCTTGCGCCTAGACAAATTTCCTTAGAATCTTTCTGTTGGTTGGCTTTGCCTTATAGATTGGTTAAAACCAGTTGGCCTTGCGCCTGGTTTTGGTCTAGTTGCAAAAGTCCAATAGTCACTGCCATTGCCGTTGTCTCGGATTTCATTACGATCAAAGTTTCTAAATAAGGTTGTTGTATTAACTGTTCTATTTTCTGTGGAAACTAGTTTGTTGTTTCAACTGTTCTATTTTCTGTTATATTCGTTGTATATGTTGTAGTCGATCAATAATGTTCTCTAATCGTTAGATAAATTCCTATTGTAACTGGATTTTGTACCCAACTTCTCAGAAACGCAGTCACCAGCAACGAATAAAGTCAAGAAATATGCCAATGAGATGTCCACGTTTAAAAGAAAATTCATTGGTTTCCTATTTTCAACAGTCGCCATTTTGTTGCAAACCAACAAAAATCACTCAAATCAGGAATTCTTCAAAAATATTAATATTATTGACCTTATTTGAAAATTTCAAGAAGATCAAATCAAAACTGCAGTGACTGATTCGATGGAAAGTCCATAAAATACCAAAATCATGTGTTATTGTTGTTGTCATCATGTGTTATTGTTGTTGTCATCGGAGAAATTTCAAATGGCCATAACTTCCGTGTATATCATTCGATTTTCATCAAACTGACAAAGATTAAGGATCTTTTGTAGAACTACTTAAATATCAAATTTCGTTCAGTTTAAAGGTATCTATACGATTTTATTGGGGAAAATGTTAAATTCGAATATCATACTATTATTAACAAAATTGAGTGAATTTTGACTTCAAAGGTATTTGTTGTTGTTGTACTCACAGACACCTACCTCCATAATTTTTTCAGATTTCCGGATCGCAGGTGTCCAATCGCGAGGGGGGGGGGGGGGTGACACAAATTTTGCGTGTATTTCCCCTCCCTATGCCCCCTCGAAGCAAAAAGTGTCACTTTAAGGCCTGTTTTGAAAAGTTATCATCAAGACCTTTCATTTGATACCCATATCGGCTACCTTTGATATCTTATAAAAATTTTTTGTAGTTAAACTTTGAAGGGAGTACAACTTTATACCTGCATACAAAGTTTGATGTTTCTAGCTTTAGTAGTTTGCGAGAAAAACTGCTGTGACACGCGGACGGACGGACAGACAGGACGCGATTTGAGTAGGGTTTTGTAAAATTATTTTACAAAACCCTAAAAATGTTGAGGAGTCACATTCTTATATCGGGAGGCCCCCGTTGAGATTCATTGAAAATTTTCCCGACTGTGAAACTTTTAAAATGATGTCTTTTCTACATTTTCACAAAGTTTGATGACTCTATGGAATGCTGTTTTGTGTCGGTCCTATTTTATGTAGTTTGCTCTGCGTTCACTCCAGCCGCCATAGTTTTAACAAATAAATTTGATTCTACTGTTACTAGTATCATCATGCAAGTAGTTTTTGATTTAAAGTGAACAACAACGGACTATAACTTTCTTCAAATTAGGCCCGAAAATTGCAAAAATCTTAATTTATATTGTCCCGTTTAAAAGTTATGGGTGAACATTTGAATTTTGTGAAAATTTCGCTGACTTCAAAACTTCACAAAATTGTACCGCTATCTCCAATGCGTTAAAAATATGTTTCGTATACCAAAACTTTTACTCTTCACTTTTAAAGCCTGTCAACATGTTGATGGCTGTGCATGTTGAAAGTGTGTACCCACTGCGATATGTTGCTGTTCGGAAATCCACACCTGTTGGCAGCAAGCATCTCCGCTCACGTACTGACCGTCCTCAGGTGAGAGCCGAGTCCAAGACACCTGGGCAGGTCGTTCGAATGCTTGGAGGTGTTGTTAATGAGTGGAATTACTTTCACGGCAAGAAGTTATTTCGGGCTCGGATTCGGCGGAGTGGCTTGGGATTTCGGGGCGCGGATCTAGCGTTGTGGGAAAAGGTTAAACGGGGGCCAGTGGCGGCTCCATGTGTTGTTGCTGACTGCGAGTTGCCGGCCGCCAAGACTTATCGCGACATTGGATACAAGAAACACAACTTGGAGAATCGTCTTAAGTCGAAGTCGTGGTCGCATCGGAATCTCAAGACGTTGCATTTGGCTGGCGTGGATATGTGAGCTCGGAAGACGTTGCTGGGAACAGTTTCAAGCGTGCCACTCAAGGAGGCGGTCGTGGATACTGGAGACAGATCAGGTTGTCGCAATTGTTGAGGTCGGCGTAGAAAGTGATATTGGCAAGGGACGTCTTCAGGTGGTGAGAGCACTCAGGTGTTCGCGAGTGTGTGCCCGGTGCAGGAATTTCGGTGGTTTCGCGGTTTCTGATTAGGAACGCAGTTCAGTGTGTAATAGCGGTGATTTGTGGTCGGACGCTGCTCGCAGGCTCGTAAATCCTGGACCGAACGTTTAGTGCTCGCTGCTGGTGGTGCTTGCTAATTCGTCAGCTCGGACTTTGGTGATTGACGTCTTTGCTTTTAGTGACTTACCGCGCCGCGGGTTAGTTCTTAGTTCGTGACCACTTCAGATTTAAGGAGACCTGTTTCAGTTTTTCGCCAAGTGCTCGCTTCGAATTCAAACCACGTGAACAACGAGAACTGAGTTTGTGAAGTGGATCTAAGACTCCAGCAACCGGTATTCAAAGTTGGAACCAGCAACCGCTGTTGACGTCGACTGCAAACTGGAGAGGATCGCAAGAAGTGTTTGAAAGTGTCTTCGGAGACAATAAAGAGGTAAATACTCGATTCTAGCCACTGAAGTATCCGCTGAAATGAGTTAGTTGCGCCAAAGTCGTGAAACCGAATTTGGCGGTTTTCGACAACTCCAACTTGGCTGACATGAACAAGTACTCGATAACGAGTTTGCATGCAAGTCAACAAACTACCAGACAAGTTGGACGTCGAGTTCCAGGACTCTCAGTATAAATTAAGATCGGACCACGATAATGAGTGGCAATAAGAAAACTGCAAGTGACTCCGCGCCGGCTCCCTGCACCCTCGCGCCCTTCTGTTGTTACTTCTTCAATTAGTTAATTGCAGCGCTTCGCTATTCTTAGGATGCTTCGATTGTCGGCGCCCGTTTTTGTGTATTTGCAAGCGCTTTAATTGATAACGAAGCGCTTCAATTAATTACATTTCATTATTTAACACTTGAAGTACGGAAGTTGCTCACGGGATGCATATTGATTGGAAAGTGTTATGAGGGATTTCTTGTGTATTTTATTTTAAATTCGATTTATGGGTTAATTACAACTGATTTATCAAGTTTTTTTGGGAAAAGAGTATTTTGTGGTATGAGGGTTGTAAAGTTTGGGAAGCAAAAAACGGTTTTTATTTTGTATTTTGGTGTCGTTGGGGATTCATAGTAAATACCTTGATCAATTCATAATTTAATACTTTATTGTAAATAGTGCATTGTACAACCTATTTATATATCCTGAAATTTATTTTTGTGGTAATCCCAATATTCATACATAATTACATATGTAGATAACTAAATGGGAATCATTATTGTTGTAGAAAGATTTGCACGTATATTTAAAAATCATCCCAAGAGTCATTTACACTTTGTTAGGTGGTGTATTCTCATGTGTTTATTTTTTGATTTGCATGAATACATATCGCTCGTTTGCTAGAAGAACGTCATAACTCAAAATTACTGATTTTTGAGGAGACGTATGTAAAGTTTTCAATAGGCTTCTACTTTGAAGTTATGTACATAAGTTGTGTTCAAGCTGAACGAATAAGTGCATTATAATGCCTTTCAACCAAGAAATTGATAGAATGGTGCTGGTCGGGGTTAAAGCACTCTTTTATCGAATGGTTACCGCTGCACCGATTGCGTTCAAATTTTATATTCCGGAGCACTTTTTAATTTTAAAACCGATAAGGTGAGGAAAAATCCGATCCAAAACCTTTTTCAATATAATTTTATTAATTTTAGTATCGGACTGACAGATGACCACTACATTTATTCGTCAATTGACAACCTACACATTTATTCAATTGTGATCAGATGTTGTCATATAACACAATTGAAGAAAATAACTTCTAAAAACTAGAGAGGTGCACTTGTCAAGACTAGAAGGGTGCTCTTTCAAAGAATAGAAGGGTGCCCTTCGAAAGAATAGAAAGGCACCCTTCTAAAAAATAGAAGGGCGATCTTCTATTCTCAAGAGGAGCACCTTTCTATTCTATAGAAGGGTACTCTAGAACCCGTCCTTGCACAATACGAGTATATTACAGCGGCATCGGAGATCTGCCATTTCAAATATTATAATTTAATGCCTTAAATTCCACCAAAATGTTCAAATACAATTCCTATCCCATTTTCTGCAATTGTGTTATATGACAATCTTTGAGGAATGGAACAAATCTTGTTCCTCAAAGATGACAACATCTGATCACAATTGAATAAATGTGTAGGTTGTCAATTGACGAATAAATGTAGTGGTCATCTGTCAGTTCGATACTAAAATTAATAAAATTATATTGAAAAAGGTTTTGGATCGGATTTTTCCTCACCTTATCGGTTTTAAAATTAAAAAGTGCTCCGGAATATAAAATTTGAACGCAATCGGTGCAGCGGTAACCATTCGATAAAAGAGTGCTTTAACCCTGGTCGGTACTGAACGATCTTTATCATATTAAAAATCTACCTTATCCCCAAATTATGTCGTTTTTGTTGCAAAAGTTCCTACTATAGGATGTCGTAAATAAAAATATGTCGTTCTTGTTGAGAAAAAAAAATTTCATACATTTGAAATGTTTTCACAAATTTTTATAAAATGTTTGGTAAAATTTCGGTATAAGGTTTTTATTTAATAAATCTGAAAGGTCGTCCTTTTTCTTTTGCGATAGTCCTGGTTTTGTGCAGAAAGCGTTGTCTAATGTAATGGGTTTTTTTGTCTTTCTCTTAATAATCGTTACTTCTTGAAACTCTTCCTGAACGTATGACGTTTTATAAAAAACGGATGTCGGTGATTCTCGTGTTACTTTGAGCACACTTACTTCAGACAATTTCAATTGTGACATGTTTAAAGGACCAATGTCAGCTGCTAATGCCTTTAAGTCCAAAAAATCTTCATAGCACAATTCATTCACACGGAAGGGATCTCCTCTTTTCTTCGCTGATCGAATTATTGAAACAAATGACTCAGGTGTATAAATAGGGCCACTTTTAAGCATTCGTTTTAGATCCCACTCTATTAAAGAATGAGCTGAATCTCCTTCATTTTGTGTATGGCCCTTTATTAAATATTTGTGGGTGATTGATTTGATTCCCAAATGATTGAGAGCGTACAAATACAGAGCGATCATTAACTTATTTTTTTGCTGCCCTGCGCAATTGTCAGAGTAAAATATTACTTCGGCGTCATTGGTTTTCGACAGATTTTTTAGGTACTGCAATACACAAGTGCCCAGTTCATTTATTCCTCGGTGGCCATTAGCTTCGTCCCAAACAAAGCAATCATATTTGTTTGTTTTTAGATCATAAATAGTGAAGTTATAAACATTTAACTTCGATTTGTAGTAGAAAGCTGATACTTCACTCTTTGGTAACTGTACAACGGCTTGTAAATCATAAACAGCCACAAATGTGTCAATTTTCTCTTTGTCTCTCTTTTTTACCTCCCTTGATAAATTCTTTTGAAGTTGATGCTGATCATACTTTTCTTTCATAGTTATTTTTTCATGATTTTCAAAATTGTTATAAGCTGTGCAAAGTTCGCACAAGTCTTTTTTGGGAACGAAAAAATAGATATTAAATTCTTCAATAAACAGTCTATAGAAAAATGTTTAATTGGCAAATGGTTCGTTTTTCTCTCTACAAAAATTTTCAAAGTCTCGGTGAATGCTTGTGATTGATTTGCTCCCTTCAATGTAGTGCCTCGAAGTTTTTGCACGCGTATAATGGCTTTCTATTTTGGGAATTGTATTGATAAATTGTTTAATACCTTCTTTTATTCGAGGGTCTACTACTTGGTGATTGTTGTGTTTTCCTCATTGATCCCGCTCCAGGACATGATTAGCAAGTTTATGTCGCTTTTCAAAGACGGTTCGTATTGGGCGATCATTAATGTCTAAGGTATTTTTAAAGAAAAGATTACAAATACGGATTCGGGAGTTACCCTGTAGGAAAGAGTAGGCATTATTGTTTTGCCGTGGAGCTCCAGTACCTCCAATGCGGACGTAGCGGTATTGGGGCTCAATAGCTTGCATACAATTTGCGATAAACTGCCTCTGGTTTTCAATATCACCTAGTTCCCAAAATGAAGTAATAAGCTGCTTTCTTTCCTCTTCACTAAATTTTGTAGAACATTTCAAGGTGCATTTCTCTCCACAAGGTAGCTTCATCTGCCTTTCAACTCGAATCTTCTTGTTCGCCGTATGCATTTCATAAGCTTTTCCGGTGTTCGTTTTCTTTTTGATTATATTCATTTTCCAATTTTCTGGATTCGCTTTTCGCTTTCTTCCTTTTTGGGTGGGACTTCTTAGAACGACAGTATCTTGCATACTCGAAAAAGAACCAACACACAACTTCGAAGAACCGGCAACTTCCCCCATACAGACATCAAAATTTGATGAAAGTTGAGAAATTTTCGTAGAGGTACCTAAAATTGATTCATTGGCTTCACTGTTGCAACTTTTATTGATACGATAATCTTTCTTTCGTGTTTTAAATGACTCTTCATCAGTGTCGCTTTCAACATTATTTTCTGCGTCTGGGACGTACGTCTCATCCTGAATAGAATCATCGGAGTCCTCCAAAAACGATGATGAAGAATAAGATGATGAGGAAAAAGGATTCCTACCACTGTTGGGAAGAATATTTTCATGATCTGACATTTTAGAAATACCTGGAAAAATATAAAATCATTCCGATTTCGCAGTTTTTCATTGCTGAATCAAAGTTACTCTTCATTAAATGATGTAAATAACAATCAGTTGCAAGAATAGCGTCTTAAATTGAAATATTGTTAATTTAGTATAGAAACTGCAACAGAAAAATCCGTAAGAACGACACATTTTCTTATACTTCAAAAAGCTTTTGTTCTAGTGGTCAGTATGTTATTAGTAATAAAGGCATAAGGATGAATAGTTCAATAAGAGAAACAATATTTGGTTAGAAGAACGTGATATTTAGAAATATGACAAGTAAGACTTACGATTCATATATGAAAAACACTGTCACAATATGAAATAATACTTTGTTTAGAAAACAAAGAAATAAATAACACTCCTTGACTTTTTCACCAATAAAGACACAACTCAAAATATGTCACTATTTTGGAAATCACTTTGATCTTCACCTGCTTGCAGATAATGCACAACTGAGATATGACGCTCTTGCAAACAATTTACTTGCTAAATATAACGGCGTGATAACGGCACATACCGCTTTTACGATTCGCGTATAACAGCTACAAGAATGAGTTTTTTTCACAAGCTAGAAAATAAAACGACAAATATTTCAGCGCAATTAACTCAAATATTGCATTTTTGGAAATATGACGTTATTCTAGCCACAAAAATAGAACATTTCTACGACACGAAATTTTTATGATATAGCTTTTGAAAGTAATTTAGGGATTTGAATTGAATATTAAGGATCTTAAGGTGCTTTCATGAAACGTCGATGGATATTATTAAATAATGCAAAACGTTAAGGTTAGAGCACTCTTTTATCGAATGGTTACCGCTGCACCGATTGCGTTCAAATTTTGTATTCCGGGGTACTTTTTAATTCTAAAACCGATAAGCTCAGGAAAAATCCGATCCAAAACCTTTTTCAATATAATTTTATTAATTTTAGTATCGAACTAACTGATGAGAAGCATTACATTTATTCGTCAATTGACAACCTACACATTTATTCAATTGTGATCAGATGTTGTCATATAACACAATTGAAGAAAATAACTTCTAAAAACTAGAGAGGTGCCCTTGTCAAGAATAGAAGGGTGTTCTTTCAAAGAATAGAACGGTGCCCTTCCAAAGAATAAAAGGGTACACTTCTAAGGAATCGAAGGGCACCCTTCTATTCTCAAGAGGAGCACTTTTCTATTCTATAGAAGGGTACTCTTCAAATGACTAGAAGGGTATCATAAAGGATAGAAGGGTACCCTTCCATAGAGTAGAAGGAAGAATACAAGGATGCTTCCCTAGAGAATAGAAGGATGCCCTTCTATAGAATACACACCTAAAGAATAGAAGGGTGCTCCTCTAGAGAATAGAAGGGTGCCCTTTTAGAGACCTGAAGGCTGCTCTTCTAGAACCCGTCCATGCACAATATATTACAGCAGCATCGGGGATCTGCCATTTCAAATATAATTTAATGCCTTAAATTCCACCAAAATGTTGTTGAAATACAATTCCCATCCAGTTATTTTCTTCAATTTTGCTATATGACAACATCTGATCAAAATTGTATAAATGTGTGGGTTGCCAATTGACGACTAAATGTAGTACTTCTCATCTGTCAGTTCGATACTAAAATTAATAAAATTATATTGAAAAAGGTTTTGAATCGGATTTTTCCTCACCTTATCGGTTTTAGAAAGTGTTCGGGGATACAAAATTTGGAAGCAATCGGTGCAGCGGCAACCATTCGATAAAAGAGTGCTCCAACCAACGTTTATTCTGACTCACAAATAGAATGAAAAGAATGATTTCCCCGTTTGTTCGTTTCGTTGAACATGCTGTAAATTATTATATCTAAACGGTGAAACTGATTCGACGCCGATTCCATCCATGCCCTAGTAAGGGCATTTCGAAAACGGTTTTTATTTTTTCTACTGAAAGTTTTTATTTTAGGTTTTTTTAGAAACTAATTTTCTATCTAAGGTAACTCACCCAAATAAGGCCTACCTTAAGTTTATAAAACCATAACTAATTGGTTTTTTAAGAAAAAAAATGCACCGATACTTTCAAATCACAATATTTATTAAGTCTTTGTAAAAAAAATTTTTACAAAGACCTACTAGTTTCGCGACCTGTCTGTCCGTGCGTCACAGCTGATTTCCTCAGAAACTATAGAAGCTTGAATGCTCAAACTTTGTGAAAAGGTCAAAAGTGATAGTCTCTCAAAAGTTAAGGCCTTAACAAAAATTTAAAAAATGTTTAAGGGGGGTCCGCCCTATTAACGAATTGGCCCTTAACAATTTTTATCATCAAAGGTAGTCAAGTGGGGTATCAAATGAAAGGTTTATGAATTAGGGGGTCCAGGGGAAGGCAAAATGTCCCCAAAATTTGTGTCCCCCCCTTCGCGATAGGACACCTTTCAGCCGAAAAATCTAAAAATTATCACGAACGTGGACCTTTATGAGTACAAGAGCAACAAATACCTTAGAATTCGAAATTGGCTCAACTTTGTTAATAATAGTATGATTTGTAGATTTTACATTTTTGCCCATAAAATCAAAACGGTCCCTTTAAACTTCTTGAATATTATATAGACTAACATAAGATATATATGCTCACAAAATTTAATTGAGATCGAATCATAATCAAGTGAGTTATAGCCATTTCAATCATATGGAATTACACCAACAATAACACGTGTTTATGGTTGATATAGGGTTTTCCAATAAGAGGTGTTATTTTGATATTTAAAGAAAAATGCTTTTTTTAATACAAATGATCGAATGTTTATTTCATTATAAAGAAGAAGATATGCCGTTAATAGCAATGATTAACATTGAGCAAATAACCTCTACGACACGCTTACAGGACCATATCCTCTTCCTGAAATTTTCCATAACCAAATCGCAAAGTGGTTGCCCTATGTCCTGGATAGCCTCACGAATTTCATCTTTGAGATCTTGAATTAACGCTGGGCTATTGGCATAGGCCTTCTCTATCACGTAGCTCCAAAGGAAGAAGTCGCAAGGTGTTAAATCAGAAGATCTATTCAAAATAGCACCTCTTATTGGAAAGCCCTATATATATTTAAAATTGACTTAGGCACTTTTATTTTGTTTCAATTTTCATGAAAATTTAAGGAATAGTGTTTAACTTGAACACGTTCAATCGGCCGAGCATTCAGAAAAATCATTTAAGCTCCATCGAAATGCCAGCTGCAATGTGCTTATGAAAGAAACTCTGCATCTTTTTTATAAATTTGAAAGATTTCATATCTAAGTATTGGATGAATAATTCAAGTTATCGATTCACGCCATTAGAAAACTTGTTTCTAACCCTAGGATGCTTACAAAGACCTTCTGGTAGGAGCACTCTCCTGCTTACTCAACTTGTTTCTATTAAATTTGAAAACAAATGTTACGAAATTTCTTACCTAACACGAAAACGAACTTTGAATAAAAATTAAAAAAATTTCTTTTAGGCCTTATTAGGTAACCTGTTCCCCAATATAGCCTGTGCCTCATTTCTAAATAAATGAACTTTACATCAATTTTAGTGCTATTATTATTGTATTTATATTATATTATTATTAGCATCATATCGATGTTAATGATCTTAAAATAATTGTAATGATTTGCGTTTCAAATCGCTCGAACGAAATCGGAACCGAACTCTCATTGGTTCTAGACGTGAAGTCTTGGGATGTGACAACGGACTGTTCCCTACAGGTCAACAAGTTCGGACACCCTTAGTCTACTCCGAGGTGGCTGCTAGCTAGCTAGCTAGTTCGGTCGTGGATCTTGCGCGTGTAGACTAAGTCCGGAATACAAAAATTCAGTCACCGGTTCACATGCCCGATTTAATAACGCGTCGAAAACACAACCTTACGGAAACGAAAAGTATCTCTACTTTATTCCGTATTTCTTCCATTCCTTCAGACAACAACAAAAAAAAAACGTTTATAATTCCGCGTTCCCGAGTATCACCGACGCGGTATCGAAAAATATCCTACTCTAACTCGAAATCGGAACAACCTACTCTAATAAAAAACACAAAACGAATTATGGTACCGCGTACCGAGCGCGACGCGAAACCGGCCATCCGCGGATTCCTAGAAATCTACCCTTGTAACAGCATACTTACCGTTCGCTGCCATTCCTGCTGGAAGAGAAGGGCATGCTGGAAAGAAAGTCGTGGGTCGTCTAGCAATTCATGTTGTATTTTTGTATTCTTTTGCAAATATTCTCTTAAACATCTGTACTAACATGTTAAATGTGCTCATATTAACTTAAATAGTTTAGGTTGTTATCTACATTTCTATTTGCTTGGAATCTACTTATCGATTATTGTTTTCGTCTCAACCATCATTATCAATCTATATATCCAGATATTATAGGTTTCCTTTTTAAACAATCACTTAACTCGATAACCAGGGTTATATTTTGTTTAACAATTAATAAGAACTATGATAAGGTTAGAAAGCCATCAGTGATTTAATATACATGCACACGTCGTCCACTGGTATTGTTTTATTCTAACGGAAACCTTTTTTTCTTTTTATATTTAAAATATATATGAATAAATGTTGATTTTAGCAATCCCTATTTTTTTTCTTTTTCTTTGTTGAATATTAATGAAGTTCCTTTCAAGGAGATTGCATGCATGAGCATATTACTTAAAGTAAAAGTTTTTTTTGACATAAGATTTTAAAAGTAAGTCCAATCTAAGTATTATAGCTTAAGATTGAAACGGTAGAGAGAAAGTCACGAAAATACAATTTGTCTAAGTCAAGGCCAGCCTCAAATTTGTGTCTTGTCTGTAATTTTAAAATGTTTCAGCATGACAAGTTCTAATGCGAAAATTATAGAGGCATATCACTACTTTGTACGGCGTAGCAAATTATTTTCTAAAATCTTCGAAAATAAAATCAGATCATACGCCAACAGTATTATTGGGGAGTATCAAGGTGGTTTTAGAGCAGACAGATCAACAAGAGACCAATTGTTCGCAGTCAAGTAGGTACTTGAAAAATGCTGGGAGCTCAACATAGACGTGGACCAAATTTTCGTTGACTCCAAGTAAGCATACGACAGTATTCATCGTAACATACTGTACCAAATAATGCTTTGCTTTGGCATCCCAGGCAAATAAGTCCGTCCTACCAGAATGACAATGACGTCGACGACCTCCCAAGTCCGCATCAATAACCAACTCGGACTAAAGCAGGGAGATGGGCTGGCCCCATTGCTATTCAATTTGGCTCTGGAGTACATCATACGGAAGCTACCTGTTGATACCCGAGGTACATTACTATATAAGGCGAGCCAAGTAGTAGCCTATGGGGACGACATAAACATTCTGTCACGGTCATTAACAACTGCCAAAGAACTCTTCCTGAAACTCGACGGTGAAGCGAAACTAGCAGGGCTGCAGATCAATGAAAATAAAACAAAGCTCATGACGCAGTCAAGGAAAAATACCTCAAATATACAAAATATTACGCTTGGTGAATACAGCATCAAAAATGTTAGCGAATTTGTATATTTAGGCGCCAAAATAACGAAAACGGGCAATGAAAGAGACAAAATACGCCGAAGAATGCAGCTCGCAAATAAAATATATAAATCTGTGATAAGACCTGTGTTATGCTATGGATGTAAAACATGGAATCTAACCCAAGCATCCGCAAATATATGTATATTGAACACCTTTGAGTGACGGGTCCTAAGGCGAATAATCGGTGCGAAGCTAGACGGGGACCAATGGCGAATTCGATACAACCATGAGGCTTATGAAATTTTTGACGAACCGGAGGCCTCAAGGATTGTAAGACTGTGGAAGCTGCAATGGGCTGGACATATGAATTGTATGGATGAACGATGGATACCCAAGAAGCTATTCATTGGGAGAACTGAAGGATGGAGGCCAGTGGGGAAGCCGAGGAAACACTGGTCTGACACGGTCGCTGAAGACAGTTCATCGTTGCTCGTATTTCGGAATTGGAAGACGCGGTCAATGGATCGAGAAAGTTGGAGGCGCTGTTTGCAGGAAGCGAAGGCCCAAGAGGGGCTGTAGTGCTAAGAAGAAGAAGTTCCACTACCGTCTTAGCTTGGTCACCGCTAATCATTTTATACTCATTTAAATCTTTTTGCATTCGATTCCGTTTACAATATTAATTTAAAACATCTTAGAGAAAAATTAAATAAGCCTATTATAATTTCAACACATGTCATAGATTTGCACGAGTTTGTAGTTAACCGACGTTTTATTTTATCTTCATTCAAATATACTCCGCATTATTATTTTTATTTTGTACATTGCGGTTATTATTTCAATAAGAGCCGAAGATGTCGAATTTCGTTTACTTATACGTATTATTTGATTTTTAAAGGCGATAACTTCATTTTCGTTCAGTTATACTCAAAATAATATTATTAATGAACTTGAGAAAAATTTGAATTAAATATTGTAGTTGGTGATTTCTACACAGAGACTCAGAAAAGGACAAAATCATTGATTATTGAAATAAATCAATCTTATTTCTAAATTCGCTTCGAATGGTGTTGTACATGCTTTTATTACGGGCACTATAACGATAGAAGGTAAATTATAGTTCGGCATTTAGTCTCAAGCAAAGGTTGAACGAGCAAAATTTCTTCTTTTATTTAACTGGGTGCAAATATTTGAATTCTTCATAGTTTTCTGTGGGCAGCTTTTCACGAAGCATTTGCTTTACATTTCGGGATCGTTCTTCTTTGGACCAGTCCAAGAAATTAATTATTTCATAGTATAGATCGTAAGTCAAGAGATGTTCGCTTAAATCTCTCAAAAACGATTTCAGTAATTCTGCTATGATATATACTATACATCAATATCTTTCAAATTAACTTCTTCACCACGATTCACTTTTTGTTTCAGTTCATTGATCTTAGCGTGGTTGCCTGATCGTCGGAAAATCCCTTCGGTGCCTATGATCCCACTCAACAATAACCAGTCTTCACGCTTCCTAACAATTGGTGGAATATAGTTCAAGCAAGGATTATTTTTGATTATGAACTTTAAGGATACACTGAATTGCGTTGTGCTCGGCAAATTACTCTCATCAATTACAAGATGTGCCAGTCTACGTTCTATATTCCTAGATTCATCTACATCTCTTATAACATCCGGTAGTTTTGACAAAGGTAACCCAAGAATTTGACGCGGTTCACTTATTCTTGACAAATAGCTCAATTTCTTTTTGAATTTTTCACTAATGTCCAAACGATTGGGATGCACTACACATAACTTTTTTTTTTAAAACTTCTGTCCAATTCCTTGTATGAATTCCAAAGGAATGGAATGGAAGGCCGATTGCTTTCTTTGAGACCTTGATGGAAATATACTATGTTGTAATCGTTTTGGTCATATGGTTCCATAAGTCGTTT
The DNA here is from genome assembly GCA_963969285.1 of Odontomyia ornata. NCBI lineage: Eukaryota > Metazoa > Arthropoda > Insecta > Diptera > Stratiomyidae > Odontomyia > Odontomyia ornata. The sequence continues at coordinate 339,306,190 of OZ017738.1, read as the reverse complement.
GCTCAATTCCACAAATAGTTTTAGATTGGCTGGTAGATAGCAAGCATATAGTATATTGCGAAGGCGTGAATTCCTTGTCGATCAGTTCTCAAGAATTCTATAAGCGTAGTCTTCATTGATGTGAATTTGCCCGACTGCTCTCCCAGTTCCTAAAAGCTGTCATCTCCATAAGTGTCTTCAGGTACAACACTTTCTTGCTTGCACTTCGAATTCTTCTTCCACGTCAAGATATTCCACTGTATCGAGCACAAATTTTGTTACTATTTCCGAATCATCAAATTCCAATTTTGGCTAATGATCTACTGGATCCGATAAACTCGTCAAATAATCATCAGACAATTCCACTAAACGATTAATGGGCGATCCGGGCTACTTCGGTGGCAACTGCACACGATCCACTGTATGATAAAACTCATCGTACAAAATCAGTTAGGATCATTATAAAGTTTATTCCTCACTATTCGAATTTAATAAAATCACTTAATCAATCGTGTATGTTCTTTCTCACATTTAATTCTTCTCGAATAAATCCGCACAAATCCATGAATCACTTCACGTTGTTTCAAAATCACAACAAATATCCTTTCTCATTAAAATCCGTTTCTTCAAAAGCAACAACTTACGGATTAAAGTCCTTTTCGCGAGAAGAAATTTTCTTACTATACTCGTAAGTATCTTATAAAAATGTTTCACGTCTAGTATGTAGCACAGATGTTAAGAAAATAATATATACTGACAATGCTTACTCACTTCATTAGTTGTCGTTGCCTTTTTCCAGCGCTAAAGTTTAAGCTCAAATTCGACGATTAACTAGGCTTTTGCCCAAATTAATTTTTCGAAAAAGTTCAAAGTGCATTACCCGGGTCTTCCTCACTTAGATCAAAATTTATTACCAGATCTAAAAACGTAACCTCAGCACTAACAAAAGCACCAAGTAGTCTAACATTGGCTTCCAATCAATTGTCAAATAGGGTTGCACTTACTGTACACGTGACAAAACCGAGAAAAAATATGAAAAACACTAAGTATTGGCCACAGGGAACCAGCCCACAGTAGATTCACTGAACCAATTTATCAAAAGCAAAAACGAAACTGAAGCTGGTAAATTTTCGTCCCATAGGAAGGAAAGCGGTGGCGCATTCAAAACCAGGGCATAGGCATTCCAATAAAGCTAAAATAAAGATGGGAAACTCCAGGACAACTTCTCTAATCCTTATTTGCAACACCATGAGCAAACTCCTTCGCTTAGATATAAAAATGAAAATCGCGTAACTGTAACACCGCCTAATATATTCAATGCGTTTCCGATAGTGAAATTTCAACAGAATTCGAGAAGGCGCAAACTGTTCTGCGTCACAAAAAGAATTACGTGACACTCCTAGACAAAACTAATGTAGGATGGGAAGTCATACGGTGGCAAGTTGTATGTGTATTAGTCGGCCTACTGTCATGTGTGTGGTAGTGAAGTCTGCTGCCATATGGCTTCCCATCCAACGTCAGCTCTCACACACACGATCACCTTCCCCTCAAAAGCAAAAGTGGTTCAGGAACAGCGAGAGGTTAGAGGGTGCGGTCCGATTTCGTCGACGTCAATAGCGACTGACTAACAATCGGCAGTGGCGTAGGGCCGATTCATTACATAATAATTGCTTTTTTGTAATTGAGTCTTCTTATTGCTCTTTTTATCTGCGTCTTTATGCAGCCTCCTGAACTTCAAAATTCGTTACCAGCATCTGTGAGACCAACACATCGCTCATTTGCTACAACAATGGCCTAATTCAAAAATTGCGGTTTTCCAGGAGACGCAATTTAATACTAAACGGTCCTACAGCTTTGTGCGACTATTTCAAAAATCCATACTGGTGTACATATATTGAAGAACGTTAGGTAGTTGTAAGAAAAATATATTATAACTCCTTCAATTGATTGTTTGGGTGGACCCAACCCCTTAAAAACCAACCCCCTTCAGACTTATGACAATCTCGTTTATAAAATCGTTGCAAGTGTACGACGCAAAGGGAAATACGACGTTTTTGACAAAATATATATATAGTATATATGTATATATATATATATATATATATATATATATATATATATATATATATATATATATATATATATGTATGTAGAATCCGACCAAGATAATTATGTAAAATCCGAACACAATAATTACATCAGACGTAAAGAGTATATTGTAATTTTATTTGATGGCAATAAGAATAGTGTCAGCGTACCGACAATTTATAACAAAACGAAAGTCTCTTCACAGTTCATTTGATTAATTAGGTTTTGGGCGAACTCGCGTCCTGTCCGATTGAAGACTTCCTTTGAACTACCGTCTGGGGACGATATCGTACATCTATCTCTCTTCCACACGGCCATCCTACTCAGACTCAGTCTCTGAGTCGTATAACCAAGGTTTCATCTGGTCGGCTGACGAAGAAGTTCGCATTGGTCCGTCGTGGAATCCCCTTCTTTCCAGATCGTAACGTTCGTTTTGTTTGGTTTTGGTTATTACATAAGGTCCTAAGTACTTTCCTCGTAGCTTAAGTCCAGTTCCGAATTGAGTTCGTTTGATCGCTACTAAATCACCCTCCTTATAAGTATTGGCTGGCTTCCTTCTTCGATTGAACTGACGCTTTTGTTCTTCTTGGATATCCAGGATCTTACTTCTGGCATGGTCTCGCAAGTACTCACGCGTTTGCCCAAAATTGTTTGTCCATTCAATTTGTAGTAGTTCCATTACCCGCAAATTTTCCTTGTTCTTCATTTTAACTCCTAGTAGAACTTCACAGGGAGATAAGTCGATACTACGGTGATATGCAGAGTTGATGCAGCGTTGTACACGATCCAGATGTCGATACCAGTTGGAAGGATTCTCAATAGTGAGTTTGGCCAATACGTTCGTGACAGTTTGATTTTCCCGTTCGACCTGACCGTTGCCTCTAGGTACGCCGGTGGTAATGGCATGATGTTCGATTCCTCTATCTACGCAATATTCTTCAAAGTCTTTTGATGTAAAAGCCGAACCTTTGTCCGTGATAATTCGATGAGGGTCTCCAAATACTTTCGCTTGTAGTTCCAGTTTATCGATAACTTCGCGCACACCTGTAGATTTTGTGGGGTAAATCCAACAGAACTTGGAAAATCCGTCCATGATGACTAAAATATAATTATACCCTTTTCCAGTAGTCGTCATGGGTCCTTGGTGGTCGATGTGGTATGTGTTTAGCGGGGTATCGCCTTTGGCAATCGGGTGTAATGCACCTTCCTGTTTCCCTTTTTTATTCTTTACCAGAATGCATGGAACGCAGCATCGTATGAAATTTTCTATCTTCGTCTTTAAATTAGGAATAAAGAACTCATTGGAGATGATAGCTTCCATCTTCTTAAATCCAAAATGGCCGTTCTCATGAGTGCGCCGTATAACATCCCTTTGCAAATTTGTTGGTAACACAATCACGTCTTTTCCATTGACCGTCTTTAGCAGAACACCGTCTCGCGTCAGGTAATCTTCATATTGGCCATTCTTTAGTACTTCCTTAATGGCACGCAATTTTTCATCTTTTTCCTGTTGTTCCTTGATAGTGAATCTAATGTTGTCGTTTATGCTCATGACGGGATTTCTGCTTAGGAAGTCGACATGTTTCATTTGTTGCGCTGACCGATGAACCATGACATAGTCGAACTCTTCCATCATTAGTGTCCATCCAACAACGCGACGAGGCATTTCTTTTTTGTTTACTGTTCGTTGAAAGGCCGCACAATCTGTCGCTATTCTGAATCTGATTCCTAGCAAGTATGGGCGAAATTTTTTCAATGCTTCGACAATCGCCAATGTCTCCAATTCATACGAGTGGTAATTCTTCTGAGCATTGTTGGTCGCCTTACTCATATAATATACCGGTCGAAAATGTTTTTCTAGTGGTTCCTTTTGCATCAATACTGCACCCAATCCATTTTTACAGGCATCGGTGTGTAGTTCTGTCTCGTTTTCTTGTTTAAAAATGCACAGGACAGGTTCTTGCGTCAACATTTCTTTAATGTGGTTGAAGGCTAATAGTTCTTCTTGTTCGAATTTAATCGTTGCATTCTTCTTAAGCATTGCCGTTAATGGTGCCGCTATTCTTGCATATCCTTCAATGAATCTTCTAAAATAGCTTGTCAATCCCAGGAAGCTTCGAAGTTGTTTGACTGTCTTAGGGACTGCAAACTTGATTACTGCCTGAGTCTTCTTTTTCGTGGGTCGGACCGTTGAATCTTCAACTATATACCCCAAGTATTCTACTGATGTTTGCAAAAACTGACATTTGCTCCAGTTAATATCCAACCCATTTGCGGCGGCTACGTTCAACACGGTACGCAGTTTCTCTATACCTTCTTCTCTTGTATGCGATGGAATTATGAAATCATCGACGTATGGTATAATAATTTTATTTTTAATCAGTTCCTTGAAAACGTCTCTAATGAATCTTCCAAAAGCGGCTGGGCTATTACATAAGCCAAATGGGGTTTTCAAAAATTCATACTGATTATCATGGGTTAGGAAAGCTGTATATTTCCTACTTTCCTTTGCCACTGGTACATGGTAGAATCCATTGCGTAAATCCAACAGTGTATAAATTTTGTAACCCGCTAACGCTTCAATCTGTTCCTCGATTATTGGCATTGGATACCTGTCCTTGATTACCACTTTGTTCAGCTTTCTGTAGTCGATACATGTGCGATAGTCACCGTTTTTCTTTCGCACCAGCACAACAGGACTTGCGAACTCTGACTCGCTGGGTTGTATTATGCCTTCTTTGAGCCACTCTTCAATTTGTTTGTCGAGAATCGCGCGTTCCAGTGGAGCTAGTCGTCTTTGCTTCTGATATATTGGCGTTTCGTCTACCAACACTATCTTGGTTTCGATCATCGTCTTGCTTTTATTTCTATCTGGTTCATAATTATTTATCATGGCCTGGACTTTCTTACGCCATGGTTCGGGTAGATCCAATTCGGTGTCGTTTCCTGTATCGTATTCAATGTTCATCATACCAACACTTTCTTGCAAAGTATGTGTGTTCTCCTTTTCGCATTCGTCTTCTTTGGGCAACTTCTTAATTGCAATTTCGTTTCGGCCAAGAACGATTTCCGTTTGTTTAGTCCATTCTCTACCTAACAGCATTTCATATTGCATACTGTTGGTGGGTACAATGTAGAACATGGTGCTGAAATGTTCGCCATTAACGTTTATTGGCACTATGATTTGCCCCAGCGGTTGTATGGTGCTTCCTCCTAATCCAGTGAACGTACGATAGGTCTTCGTGTATTTTGGCTTCCCAATCGCTTCGTATTTACCATAACTCAGCAAGTTTACAGGACTTCCAGTGTCCACTAATGCGTTCAAGCTTATGTTGTCTAATTGTACTCTGGTCATCATTTCATGTTTATCACTGATGTTGTTAAGCGTAGCATTATTGCAATTTTTAGATACATGCCCGAATTGGTTGCATCTAAAGCATTTGCTTCCTTTCTCTTTCTGGCTACAATCTGCTGATTTGTGTCCAATTGCACCACAATTAAAGCATCGTATTTTATTTGGTTGTATTGCTTTCATGACTGGTGATCTTGTTGATTTGCTATTATATTCACTCGTATTATTTTTATATAACTTTGTTATTTTTGTTGTAGCGTTCGTTGTTGATAGTTGCGCATACGCACGCAGTTTTTCTTTGAATTCGGTGATGCTCTTTGCGTTATATAGTATGATTTTGTTTCCACTGTGGTCACGAATTCCTTCTATTGTATAATGCATCAGAGATTCATCGTCGATTTTGCCCCTATTCGCTATCTCTCTCATTTTGAGGAAGTATTCTTGTAATGACTCACTGTCTATTCTCTTTCTACCTCTGAGAAGAGCGTGTATTTCTGCGCTGTTTACGCATTTCCCAAATTCACTTTCCAACGCTCGTTTCAATTTTTTCCATGTAGTTAGCCCTTTCTCGCTTTTAACGAACATCTTTGCTATTCCTGTCAGCGATTTTTTGGCAAATATTACCTTTTGAAACTCATCCCATTGCATTATCTTCGCCATACTCGGATAGCCATTCCTCAACCACCTGGCAACCTTCACCATCGAACTGTTGCATTGATTCTTCTATATCACGAAACGTCACTGCGAACTTATGCGGTTTCGTGTGGATGGATGCATCGTTCGTCGCACTCACACACTCGCTTACGTCGTCCCTTTCGTCAGCGTCGTTATCTTCTTCTGTGCTGTCATCACCTTCTTCGCTGTCCGCTTCTTGCAATTCTAGTAAGCGCAAATCCATAAGTGCACTACATATGCGGCTCGCCAATTCATCGTTTTCACCGTCGTAGTCCATTCCTAGCAGATTGCATATTATTACTAGCTGCGACTTCGAAAATTTTTCCTTTATGAAATCGAGTTTTGCTATTTGCTCCGCCGACCCGTGACGAAACTCAAAACCCGAGAACCCTCTCAACCTGCTCCGATTTCCCCGATCGCCTTCATAACCAAAAATAAGTTGATGTAACACTTTAATTGTCTTCGTTGGGCCAGTCTTCAATGCCTCTTTTATTTTGAGGTTATCGTTTAAGCAATTCATTTTGCGTACTTCACTGTTATTATTATTTTTTAAGCAAACAAAACACACACGTTATTCTATTATTTAATCGTCGTTATGTTAGTTCTCGTTGTTTTGTGCTGTTACCGTCGTATATCGCCTTTTTCACGTCAACTGCCGTCTTCACTTCGTATTTTTTATCTTCTCGTCGTTATATGTTCTCACTGTCGTATATCACTTTCCACATTTCTCGCGTCTTCACTACTTATGTATATTTTCTCGTCGTAGTGTGCTCTTATCGTCGGGTAGCACATTCCATATATCACTTTTCACATTTCTCGCGTCTTCACTACTTATGTATATTTTCTCGTCGTAGTGTGCTCTTATCGTCGTGTAGCACATTCCATATTGCCCGCATCTTCACTACTTGTGTATATTTTCTCGTTTGTTTTTGCGGTCGCGTTTACAGTCACAAATCCCGGTTGAGCCCCCATGTAGAATCCGACCAAGATAATTATGTAAAATCCGAACACAATAATTACATCTGACGTAAAGAGTATATTGTAATTTTATTTGATGGCAATAAGAATAGTGTCAGCGTACCGACAATTTATAACAAAACGAAAGTCTCTTCACAGTTCATTTGATTAATTAGGTTTTGGGCGAACTCGCGTCCTGTCCGATTGAAGACTTCCTTTGAACTACCGTCTGGGGTAAAAATAAAATTAAATTTAAAACCTAATATTTTTAGCTGCCTTTTCACTAAAAATTGAATACTTTTGCCCTGTGTAGAGTGAAACTCTGATTTGAACGAGATTTGGCACATTGAATGATGAGTTCTTAGTAGACAAAGATTTAAAATAATCCAAAATCAAATGCATGCATTAAAAATCGCGGCTCCCAAAGGTCTGAAGGCAAGCACAATTCGCTATTTTAGTAGCAACTGAAATAATGAATATTTTTCATGGAAACGCTTTAAATGACTTAACTTGGAAGTATTTATAAACCAGACCATTTTTAAGACATTGTAAAATATTTTTAACAATATGCTAAAACATGATATAATCGCGACTTGTCTGTCTGTCCGTCGGTCCATCAGTTTGTTCGTGCGTCACAACAAGTTTTCTCGCAAACCACATGAGCTAGAATGAGGAAATTTTCTACGTAGGTCAAAAGTGGTGCCTCTCGAAATTCGCAGCGCAAGAAAATTGTTTAAGGGGGGCCTCCCCATACAGGGGGATGACTTAAATTTTTTTGATTTCTGTAGCCCTCTAGCAGTCAAGTTTCTCAACAGATTCCAATGAAATTTGAAATTGTAAGTTATCAGAGCAAGTTAATTTAACTTGCAAAAAAATTATGCAAATCGGATGACAAATGAAAAAGTCGAAAATTTACAGCTTAATATTTTTAGCAGCCGTTTTCAATAAAAATCAAAATGACGGCCCCTGATAGTTCAGAAAAGAATTGAAAATGCATTATATTAATGGCAACGCAAGTGCTGATTAAACTTTTATGGAAATCTTTTGAAATTAACTATTTGAGCTATTTAAGCCTTTGTGTGGTAACCACTGTGAAATGTGTAAACAGAAAATAAGAGAAGGGCGAAACCTGTATTTATATGTTTACAACAATTTATTATCCGCCAATTTTCAATATGTAATCCATACGTGTACAACTCAATTTAATTAGCAAAATATTTGCGCCTCTATAAAGAGTATCTAAATACGAACGTCGGCAGATTCTTTTTATGTTCATAAATACCCATGTGATACTACAAAAATTGCAAGAAGAAAACGACTAGTAGGCAAGCAAAATACGAGAAATTTGCCTTTCCGGCTAGTGCTGCCAATGGGGATTTTTTGATATAATTTGTGATGTTGTGTCACTATTTTTGGTTAACTTCCAATCAAAATATGTAAATGAAAGCCATAGAACTCCCGAAAAAGTTTAGGTCATTTTATTTCTTTTAAACAACAATATAAGTTTTCATGAAAAGACATAGTATTTAGGTATGCGATTTTTCTTAACTAAGTCCAACATATCTTCTTTCTTTTTTGGAACTCCTGGTCTGGAATGAAATGCTGAACACAATGTAATTCCTGTATCTTCTTTTTAGGGTTTTGTAAAATAATTTTACAAAACCCTACTAGTTTCGCGACCAGTCTGTCCGTCTGTCTGTCCATCCGTCCGTCCGTCCGTGTGTCACAGCACTTTTTCTCGGAAACTACTTAAGCTAGAAACATCAAATTTTGTGTGCAGGTGTAAAGTGATGATCTCTTCAAAGTTCAACTACAAAAAAAATTTTTATAAGGTATTTAAGGGGGGTCTCCCCATATAGGAGAGTGACCCCTCGAAAAAAAAATTTCATTGAAGGTAGCCGATATGGAAATCAAATGAAAGGTCTTGATGAGAACTTTTCAAAACAGGTCTTAATTTGGCAAAATCTGCTTCGAGGGACGCACAAGGAGGGGAAATACACGAAAAATTTGTGTCCTCCCCCCTCGCGATTGGACACCTGTGGTCCGAAAAATCTGAAAAAAAATCAGGAATGTAGGCCTTGGTGAGCACAACATCAACAAATACGTTAGAACTCGCAATTCACTCAACTTTGTTAGTAATAGTATGATTTATCGATTTTATGTTTTCTTGAATAAAATCTTAACGGTACCCCTAAATTCAATGAAATTCAGTCCCTAGATGTTTATTTATAAGATTGATCTTTCCTCAAAGTTTCATAAGATTGAATCATATTTAGTGAAGTTATAGCGGTTTGAATTTTCCTGTATTACTATGGAACAATATGCGCTGCATTTATTACTATGGCAACATAGCTATGGAACAACATGTGCTTTTTACCGACTCAGACACTACAGTTTTGCTAGGATTTGCATGAGAATTTCACGAATGATAGGTGTCATAAATATCTTTGAGAACCGGTTCAGCTAGTGGTATCAGCAATCGTAAAACAAAATAGTGGCTGTTTTAAATACGAAGATTGAATAATTTTGAGTTATTTTTTCCCAACTTCAACGTTTAAGGTGCATGCTTTTTTTTTTTTTTAAATACCTCCTTCCCTTCCACTCTCTCCATCACACTTTCTTCGTCGCACAACGCTCGTGCGATCTGCACTTCACATTTCGTCGTTTCTACAGGTGTGCCACCCAGACAATGTTTAAAACATCGGTATAAGGGGGCACACAAAAAAATATGTGAAGTCATCCTGTTAATCTTTTCATGTCCGATTCGTTAACAGCTCTCACTTGAGCACTTGATTCAATTTAATGAATGACTGAAGATGAGTACCTACAATTAATGCTCATAAGTGAAGCAAGTCAAGGAGGTGGGAGAGAGCTCCTAGCAAAAGGGTTTTGTAACCATTCTAGGATTCGAAAAAATTGGCCATTAATCGATGATAACAGTACAGGAGAATGGCCCCTGAAAAAAAAATTCATCAAACGTAGCCGATATGAGTATGAAATGAAAGTTTTCATGGGAGTCAGTTTTTGCTTCAGTGGGGGCACAGGGGGGAAATACATGAAAAATGTGTTTCCTCCGTCGGGGATGGACATCTGAAATAATTATCAAGGGAAATATTTATGAGTAAAACAATGCCAAAAACCTCAGAAGTCGAGATTCGTTCAACTTTGTTAATAATAGTATGATCTTCGTGTTTCGTATTTTCTCCAATAAAATTATCTTTGACATGTTTCTTGATTTGTTTCGATCTGGTGACTGCATTTTGTAAATTGAATACAAAACCCTTCTGACATGAGCGTAGGTCTATTTACCCAACTTGTTTCTTTTTTATCACGGTAGTCTCGTTGAGCTCCTCACTGCATGAGTATTTATAAAATACAGATGTTTGGTGACTTCTTTACGACTTTCAACACCTTTGCGTCCGAGATTTTCAGTGCCGTCATGTTCAAAGGACCTATGTTACTGGCAAGAGTTTTGAGGTCATAGAAGTCGTCGTAGCAAAGCTCGTTGACATGAAAAGGCTCCCCCGTTTTCCTCCCAGTTCGAAGTCGTTTTATCTGTCTTTCGACTAATGAATATGCTGAATCGCCTTCATTCTGTGCGTGTCCTTGTGTTAAAAATTGGTAGGTGATTGACTTAATTTTCAGATATCATACGGCGAATAAGTAAAGTGCTAGCATGAATTTGGTTTTTGCTACCCTGCACAATTGTCCGAATAGAAAATGACTTCGATCTCATCTCTGGTAGTCACTTTTCGCAAATATTCCAATATGCACGTACCCAACTCGTTGAAACGACCGGGTCGAAGTTCCCTCATTCCATACAAAACATTCACATGTACTGGGCTTTAAATCATAAATGGTGAAATTGAAAACATTCAACTTAGACTTGTAATAGAATACGGAGACATTCCCTTTTAAGTTATTGCATTACGGCTCCTTATCAGCTCTTTTTTTCAGATCTTGCTAAATTCTTTTCAACCCAAAGTTGGTCGTAACAGTCTTTCAAGCGCTCTTTTTCTTTATCATCTGCGTTTTCATAGGTGGTGCAGGTATCACATAAACCTTTTTTTGGGGGTGAAAAAGGCCAGTTTTATATTCTTGCAGAAAAGCTCTATAAAATTCAACGTAGTTTACATATGCAGATTGTTAGCCTTACAGTTGGCAACATAATCCTTGTGAATATCTGTAATCGATTTGCCTTCATCTATGAAAAGCTTGGACGTACTCGCACGTGTGTAATGGCTTTCTATCATTGGGATGGAATCAATGTGTTTCCCAATTCCTTCCCTCAGACTTGGATCTACGGACTTATGATTCTCATGTTTCCCCCTTAGATCAGGTTCCAGTAGAACATCGCCAACCTTGTCTTTTTTCTTCAGCAGAGTGCGAATCGGTCGGCCGTTAATATCTAACGTGTTCTTAAAGAATAATTTGCACACTCTAATTTTCTCATTGTTTTGTGTAAAATAGAACGCATTATTATTTCGTCGTTGGCTTCTTGTGCCTCCAAAATGCACAAAGCGATATCTGAGCTGAATAACCTTTATAGAGTTTGCAATAAATTGTCTTTGTTTTTCAATATTACCCAAGCTCCAATATGCGGAAAACAGTTGTTTTCGTTCATCATCACTAAATTTCGTGGAACACTGCAGTTTGATTTTCCTTTCACCTCAGATTGCTTTACATTCAGTGTGCTGCTCGTATGCCTTTACTCTATTTTTCAACTTTTTCAAAAGATTTCTTTTGCAATTCTCAGCAGTCTTTTTGCGTTTGATTCCTTTTTTGGTGGGACTCGCCAAAATGCAATATTCTGTGGAGCTGAACAAGTGCCACTTTCATCGGGTAAAATGTTCGAGTTGTCACAGCAATCAACGCTTTCTTCTAAGGATGGTTCATTAGCCTCCGGATGAGAAAGAATTATTGGATAATGAAGTACTTTGGGAAGACCCCAAGGGTAACAAAGACGATGTCTGGAACCCTACTGGCTAGATCCTGCAACGAGTTCAGAAGACTTACTGGGACCTGCTGTGAAAAAGAAAAACGATAATACATACATTATATTTTTAAGATTTGCGTTTTAAATACCACACTGTATGGAGGTTGCAGTATTATATTCAGCAGCAACTACTGCAGTGTTAATACGGGAACTTTCACCCTTTTTCGATGCCGCCTCCCTAGCCATTTGAGCCATTATTTTCCCACGGCAAAACATTATGTGCACTTATAACCAAAATGAGCGAAACACTGTATAGTGCTAATGCTCATGACAACACATTCACAATATGAAGCCAGTGCTTCAACAAGATATAGCTGCCATTTACTGATGAGTTTTAGGACTTGCAATCCTGACATTCTTTCAGTTAAAAGTACATGAAAAATCCATTATTTTTGTACCAATAACTCGAAAATCACTTTTTTAAATTATGTCATTATTGCAACAAATGAGCGACATATCTCATAATACCAGACATCACAAGTAAGACATATCCTAATGGAATCAACTCTTTCTTCTTTACATGCTGAGTAGTACCACATCACATGAGCTATCTCATCGGGGAATGACTGGATGATATAGCCTCCATGATGAAACAAATGACAACGGCCAGCGCCTGATTGGCTTTGCATGTAGCAGAGACCTGATCATACGTTCGACTTGCTTCCCACATTGCCGCATCCATAAAATGACCTGGGTATCACCGGACAGCAACACACAAAACCAGATCGATCATGTTCTAATCCAATAACGTTGGGCCTCGAGCATACTTAAATTTGACATCGAAAGGCTCCAAACGGCGTCTGTTGCCAAACATTTCACGGAGACCCTCGACAACTAGCTGGCTCCCATATTATTAGACGCATCGTTAAGCAACGAGCTCTGAATGGAAGTGAAAGCGGCTATCAGGACCGTGACAGAACAGACGATCGGACATCAAGCCCGGCGCAAAAGAAATTATTGGTTCGATGATGAATGCCAGAATGCATTAGATAAAAAGAATTAGGCGTAGAACGAATATGTAGGTAGGAAAACCAGGACGAAAAGAGAACACTATGAAAATCTCAGAAGAGTAGCGAACAAGATAATTAAGATTAAGAAAAGAAAATACTACGACAACCAATTGAGAAGTATAGATGTAAGTACGTGGTTATCAGCCCAAAAGCCGCTGATGAAACCAAGGAAAGATGGGCATCATATTTCAAGAACCTCCTTAATCTTCCGCACAGCTCCAGAACATCGGAGCCTACATTTGTCTGCGGAGAGCTCCCATTGGCCCCAACAACTCTGGACAAAGTTTGTCCCATCATCAAAGCCCAAAAGAATAATAAAGCGCCGGGCATCAATGAGATTCCAGTGGAGCTCATCAAATATGGTGGCAGTAGTGTTCATCAAGCTATTCACAAAGTCATCCAGAACATTTGGCAACAAGAACATATGCCGAAAGAGTAGAGCCAATCAATTATGTTCCCTATCCACAAAAAAGGTGATAAGTTACAATGCGAAAATTATAGAGGCATATCACTACTTTGTATGGCGTACAAAATATTTTCCAAAATCTTCGAAAATAAAATCGTATCATACGCCAACAGTATTATTGGGGAGTATCAAAGTGGCTTTAGAGCGGGCAGATCAACAACAGACCAATTATTCACAGTCATGTAGGTACTTGAAAAATGCTGGGAGTTCAACATAGACGTACACCAAATTTTCGTTGACTCCAAGTAAGCATACGACAGTATTGATTGTAACATACTGTACCAAATAATGCTTTGCTTTGGCATCCCAGACAAATAAGTCCGTCTTACCAAAATGACAATGACGTCGACAACCTCCCAAGTCCGCATCAATAACCAACTCGGGCTAAAGCAGGGAGATGGGCTGGCCCCATTGCTATTCGATTTGGCTCTGGAGTACGTCATAAGGAAGCTACCTGTTGATACGCGAGATACATTGCTATACAAGTCGAGCCAAGTAGTAGCCTCTGCGGACGAAATCAACATTCTGTCACGGTCATTAACAACTGCCAAAGAACTTTTCATGAAACTCGACAGTGAAGCAAAACTAGTAGGGCTACACATCAATGAAAATAAAAAAAAAACTCATGACGCAGTCGAGGAAAAATACCTCAAATACACAAAATATCACATTTGGCGAATACAGTATCGAGAAGGTTAGCGATTTTGTGTATTTAGGCGCCAAAATAACGAAAACGGGCAATGAAAGAGACGAAATACGCCGAAGAATACAGCTCGCAAATAAAATAATTTATTCAATATTGACGATAATGAAGACCAGCTGCATACACAGGAGAACAAAGCTCCAAATATACAAATCTGTGATAAGACCTGTGTTATGCTATGGGTGTGAAACATGGACCCTAACCCAAGCATCCGCAAATATATGTATATTGAACGCCTTTGAGCGACGGGTCCTAAGGTGAATAATCGGTGCGTAGCTAGACGGGGACCAATGGCGAATTCGATACAACCATGAGCTGTATGAATTTTTTGACGAACCGGAGGTCTCAAGGATTGTAAGACTGCGGAAGCTGCAATGGGCCGGACACATGAATCGTATGGACGAACAACGGATACCCAAGAAGGTATTCGTTGGGAGAACAGAAGGCAGGAGGCCAGTGGGGGAAACCGAGGAAACGCTGATCTGACTCGGTCGACGAAGACAGTTCATCGCTGCTTGGATTTCGGAATTGGATGACGTGGTCAACGGACCGACACAGTTGGAGGCGTTGTTTACAGGAAGCGAAGGCCCGAAAAGGGCTGTAGTGCTAAGAAGAAGAAGAAGAAGTACCACAAGTCTTTTTATTGTTCATTCTACTACCCTGACTTCTAGTGATAGATGGTTTCGATCGCCCCGTCTCAAACTTTTCAGGCTACGGAATCCTCAACCAAGCCCTTTTATTTTGTGGAACCCCACATCAAATTATTATAAATAAAAGACAGACATATACAATAAGAACAAAAAACTTTATTAAAAATATAATTTAATTCTTTTCTTACGTTGACTTTTAATTGTTTTAAAGTTCGGTATTATATCCGATAATTGTATGGTCATGTATGAGGTAGCATACATTTATTTTTTATGTAAATATAAGCCGAAAAGCCTATTTCACAACAATAAGTTGTGACAAAATGTAGCAAAGTTAAAGTAGCCTTTATGGCTACTTCAGGATATTTACTTTTAAGGCTAATCCGAAACTCGTCCAGTGGCACAGACTAACACACTTTCTTACAAATAAGGCATAACCCATCCGGTTCCTTGGTACTCCTAATAGGCATAAACTCGAACGACAAGTAAGAATCATCGCATCTTCTTTTTTATTTACTTTACTAAAATCGCGACCTGTCAGTCCGTCCGTCCGTGTGTCACAGCAATTTTCCTCGCAAACTACTTAGGCTAGAAACATCAAATTTGTAAAGTAGTGCTCTCTTCAAAGTTCAACTATAAAAAAATTGGGTAAGGTATTTAAGGGGGGTCTTCCATGTAGGGGAGTGGCCCCCGGGGGCTCACAGGGAGGGGGAACGTTTGAAAACTGTTGGCAGATAATGAGTATGGCACGCACAAATGCTTAATACATACATGAATGCAGCGGATACGCACTTCCAAATCGCAGTATAGCAAAAGTGTGCTGTGTCTGGACTGGGATGTAACATGCCAAAACGCTAAAAGGAACTTGGTTCCGATAAATCTTACGGAACAACTAGCAACATTTTCGAGAAAATTTCGTTGGGGTGTTATTTCGTCTTCGCTATCAGTCGTTGCATTTAAACTTGAAACGTTGTGTGATAGCCGTCCAGTTCTTAGCCATTTCTCCATGGAAACTAGAAAATAAATACCATTTTCAGTATGCTCTGCTTGTCAATACATTAGAATTAGTATTTGAATTCACTTAAGTTTAACTAGTATTATTAACGTTTGATACTTCTACTTCTAGTATACACACATATTCTCGTGAAAACATTCTTACGTTAATTAGCAAAATTGTATCTGGCTTAGTTATTAATTTCACTTTTACTTTAATTTACGAAGCAGATCAAATGCGTCACTGTCAAGTAGTGTTTCATAAATCCTCGTTGGCAAACGAATGAAATGAAACAATTAAGTGTCGAGCAACCCGCACGCGTGGACAAGAGATGTCTACTGGAATTTCGCTGCAATCCACTGCTCACACACACACTCGCTTGAATCGTTGGTGCTGAACTCAACACTTTTTAACGCTATTCCGAAGTAATCCCGGTAACTATGGAATAATTTAGCAGCCAGAAATCATAATTGAATGATTCAAGGGAAAACGTAATTTCGCGGAACCCTTGTGATGTTCTCCACGGGACCCCTAAGTTTCCGCGGAACCTACTTTAAGAAACGCTGGTTTAGATGCTAATGCTTTACACACTGAAGTTTTAGGATTGCCTACTATCCATAAAGAAGCTGACAGTGAGGTTTGGGTCTTTGCAATAACCATCGAAGATCCACCTTCAGCGACTGGCGAGGATGGAGTTTCGGTAATAATTGTCAATGATCCTGATGTATCTATGCATGTTTTTATGAAGGGTGATG
Organism: Odontomyia ornata; assembly: GCA_963969285.1. Classification (NCBI taxonomy): domain Eukaryota; kingdom Metazoa; phylum Arthropoda; class Insecta; order Diptera; family Stratiomyidae; genus Odontomyia; species Odontomyia ornata. The sequence goes on along the minus strand of OZ017738.1, from coordinate 339,289,568 downwards.
TGCTAGCAGTGGTTGTTGATCTTGATGATAGCACATTAGTGACAGCTTCTGATGTGGAGCTCGTAGCATTTTCATCAAATAAATCTTCTGTGACTTTTTGAGCCCGGTAATTAAGAGACTTCTTGGGTGGAGCAGACTCCTTTATTTTAAATTTTAGTGTCGACTTAAAAAAAGCATAATCTTAACCTTTATAGACGCATTGGCATCGTTCTGACAGATGCAAAATGATGACATCCGAAATATGCAGTACAGTGGCTGAAGTGCAGAAGGGAGCGACGTACGTGGTTAGATGTCCGTGCTACAATTATGCACTAAATTTGTCCATTTTGAAGGCATCAAATCTATAATTTATGCGGAGTACCACGAGGGTCATAACCGTGACAATCATGTTCCTTGATGCATCTTCAAAACGATCCTGCGTTGTTAGGTGGACTGTGATCCGATGGGTTGAAAATAGTCTGTGCCATATGGAAGGATTTTGAAAGTGCCACTAAAGTAAAGACTCTTTTGTCTGCCCTTTGCGAAAGCGATTTTATTGTAACTGTAATTTGCCTGACCAAACTTCTCGGTGTCACTAGTCCTTTTGATGTTTTGTTCCAAAAAGTACAAATAGATGTGAGAGAAGCACAGGATGCCTTAATAGATACAATTACTGTTTTTAGCGGTATGCGCGAGGGCTGCAACGCTGAATTTTCCGATTTTTTTAAAGAAGCGGAATTTTTAGCGCAGGAACTTGGAGCAAAATTGAAGCTCCTACGCCTCGCAAAAAAATAAATGCACCGTGAAAATCATCACAACACAAACACGGAAGATTATTATCGCCAGACTGTATCCATCCCAATTTTGGATAACGTTATTCCTTAACGAAACGCAAGAATTGAACTGCCTTTCAGCAGTGATACCAATTTGCCCGTAGACCTTGGACAATGGTAAAACAATCGCAACCAAATACTTCAAACACTTGAGACAAGCCACCGCCAGAATTGCTGAAAAACTTCTGCTAACGGAGATCAATAAGTCGAAGACTAAATCGGCCTCGAGAACAGAAAACGGTTCTACCTTGCCAAAAAGAGCTTTGGAAGTTTTCAATGTTTGTTACCCAGAAATTTGTCAAATTATTCTCCAGAGCTGGATAATTTACACTGCATTACCCACTAGCATTGCTACACCAGGGATATCGAATTCTTCACTGAGAAGAGTTAGAACTTGGGTAAGGTCAACTGTGTTGAAGGAACGGTGTTACGTTGAAATACCTGTGGAAAGGACCCCGCGCTCCGCACACAACGCCTAATTTAAATAATTACGAGGATGCTGAAAGAATTTTCAGCAGACCCCGAATAAAGATGTTAGATTTATTTTTTTAACTAAGCAACGAATGAGGTTAAATAACGAGTAGATGATAAGTTATTAAATGTATTTATGTAGCTTATAAAGTGTGGATTATATTAAGCGCAACAACAATAGCGACAACCGTCGTCATCATCATCAAAATATACGCAAACACGAAGCACGAGTAGCATCAGAGCAAGCCTCGATCCTACAGGCTCAACAAAATCTAGAATCATACTTCGACACCCAATAGAGCCTCAGATAATAACATAAATCAAACAGCAATGCTGCCGGAAGTGCCACGAAAACGGCTGTCTCCGCGATGAGCGTTATGTCTACAACAACTCTCAGTTCAGATGCTGCAACATTCCTAAAACCATATCCCAAAATGCGCTGAAGAAGGAGGACGCCGATCAGCAACTCGAGATGGAGAATCATTCTGTGCTGAATGATCGATATTTGCTATCAATGCTAATCGGCAAGGGAGGCTTTTCAGAAGTTTACAGGCGTTCGACTTGAAAGCACAACATGTAGCGTGGAAAGGACATCAACTGAATAAGGATTGGAAAGAAGATAAAAAATCCAATTACATCAATACATACCTTGCTAAAAAACAACGTACACAAAGCTTGAGATCATACCCAAGCAGTTAAGTTATACGATGTCTTCGAAATAGGTGCATATTCGTTTTCTTCTTCTTCTTAGCACTACAGCCCCTCTCGGGACTTCGCTTCCTGCAACTAGCGCCTCCAATTGTCTCGGTCCATTGACCGCGTCCTCCAATTTCGAAATCCGAGCAGCGATGAACTGTTTTCGTCGAACGAGTCAGACAAGCGTTTCCTCGGTTTCCCCACTGGCCGCTAGCCTTCAGTTCTCCCAACGAATAACAAAGTTAAGTGAATTTTGATTTCTGAGGTATTTGTTGCTCTTGTACTCAATAAGACCCACCTCCGTGATTATTTTCAGATTTTTCGGCTTAAAGGTGTCCAATCGCGAAAGGGGGACACAAAATTTTGGTACATTTTGCCACCCCCTGGACCTCCTGATGCATAAAATGACCTTTTTCTTTCAGATTCTTATAGTTGTAATCAAGACCTTTCATTTGATATCCAAATCGACTACCTTTGATTTAAAAAAATTGTTTAAGGCCTACTTCTTTATTAGGGGGGAACCCCTTAAAAAAATTTTAAGAGCTTGGTAAGGCCTAAACTTTTGAGAGACCATCATTTCTGGCCTTTCCACAAAGTTTGAGCATTCCAGCTTTTATAGTATCTGAGGAAACTTGCTGTGACGCACGGACAGACGGACAGACAGGTAGGGATACTATTAAAAAAGAGGAAAAAAAATTAAATATTAAATTGCAAAATGTTGGTTTTATACCAAATTGTTAAGTGTGTGGAGTTTTAGTGAGGAAGTGATTTTAAAGATTGAAGTTGTGTGAACTTTTTTTGAGGAATCATTAGAAACTCTGGTTACTTTTTATTACTTGAATTCTCTCATTATTTTCCATTTATAGCATTTCTTAAAAGCTAATGACAGAAATATTATGTTCATTATGGCAAAATAATGCGCCTACCGCATGCAATGCATTAAATTGCATTCACAATGCAGTTTTCCACAATTTCGCACTATTTGTGTTGCATGATAAATGGTTGTGTTGGGCAGAAAATTGATAAGACAGCGGGCAGCCGGCGATTCTAGTGGGGAATCTGGGTTATGATACGGTTTTACGCGAAACAAGACTTCATAGCGAATAACCAGAATAGGGAATTATGTTGCACAGATGGAAGTACTCATTCATAAAAACCCTTTGAAATTTCTACGCGACATCTACATAATATGCAATCTCTCCATGAAAGCTTTTTACTTGGACGGCTTATCGCTGTGGCTTAAATCTTCATCTGTACGCACATTTATGTAGAACATCTTTACACTTTAGATTTCTTAATTTTAATTGTTCTGATAGCGATAAGACATAATAGAATTAAACTTTGCTAGCAATCAGAGAATTCCAGAGAAGTTGGAAACAAAACCAAAACGACGAACTCGTGGTAAATTCCTGTAACATGGTTTGAGTGTCAATAAATCAAAAGATTTATTTCAAAGTGATCCTGCAACATATTGTATTGAGGCATTGTGCTAAATTATGTCTTGTATTGGTAACGAAATCGCCAAATTGATCTCAACCCACATGCCTGGTCGAAAATGAATGCATGAGAAAAAACTTGTAAACGAAAAATCGAGCTCACGAACATGGTCCCGGGCTCGGAGCAAAGAACAGGTTCCATCGGGTTAATAAATTTATGGCGAAAAAATTCCTGAGGATCAGGTATTGCGAACATAAAGCAAAAATTCAATCTTAAAGGAAATTTCGTTTAGAAGAGAAAACAATCAAACCAAAGAAAACAATAAGAAAATTGATCGTAAAGAAATTTTAAATAACTCGATGAAGATTGTGCTTGGTGCGGTCGTTGTTGTTGCTGCTGCTGCTGGTGCGGCGATATCTTGGTTGCTTGAGAAAAGAACCTGAAGACGAGAATCTCCACAAAGGAGCCCTACAGCGCTCGTCGAGCAACTCGCTCGCCATAGGATGGGATGAAGAAGCGCGATCCCATGTGTCTTCTGCATGTAGGTATCGACTTAGGCGTCACTATGTCTGGTGAGGTTTTTGGGCTCTTATTGTGTCCCTTTTGACCGCGACTCGATACGACGCGCACAGGTACAGGTAGTACTTCTCGGGCCATATTTCGTCTCGAAGACAGCTCCGCTTCAGGTACAAATGGGCCTCTCAAGTGGCTATCGTGTTATGTTTTATCGTCTTATGTACACACAATATGTCTTTTGGAATCTCCGATTCCTCTTCAGGCTACCAACTGGAATGCCACGGAGCACGGCGAGCAATCTAAGGAGGCATTGCTTGGCCGTTGTCGTCTTGGCTGTCGTCGCACTACCTCGCCGTCAACTCGTTGTTTCTTCACATGTTTTATCATACATGTTGTGTCCATTTGCTTTTGCTATCAATTGACGCTTAAGCCATTTGAGAAGTGTAGGCTTATCTTTGGTGTTTCTTTAATATTTTATTTACTTTACTTCTCATACGCTTTGCATTGGATTGTTTTTGGGGGACTCGACAACTTAAATGGAGTTTTGAACATTGGAGTTTGTTTGCAGTACAGTGTTGCTTATGAATGAGCTTACAGTTGCATTTATTTTTAATGTAGGGGCACGTTAATAGGTAGGATTTAAAACACTTCGACATTCTTTTGTAGATACTTCAAGAATTTTATTGATATCGATAGGGGTGTAAGAGAATTGGATAAGGTCCTCCAGTTCCTTTGCCATAATGTTGTCATTATTATTTATATTAAGATAAATCAATATATCTATGAAATTGATCAAAGTCAAAGACAAAAGCGCTTTGTTCAATACCAATTTTAAAAGAATATAAAGCAAATTCTAAACAATAACCCTACGAAAACTTAATGGCCCAAATGGCTCTCTAAATGTATACGTTATCAATGAAACATATTTAATGAAACAAACAATAGCAAATTCAAATTAATTAAAATTTTTACATACTTTTTGATTGAAAAAGTTGAAAAAACCACCCAACATTCAAAAATTACATATAATACAATACTAACACAACAGCGAACTTTTATCTTACACCTAATATGTTCCAAAAAATAAAAGTTGGGCAAACAGATCTACGCTCATGTCAGAAGGATTTTGTACTCATCTTACAAAATGCAATCACCAGCAACGAATAAAATCAAGAAAATTGTTAAAGAGGTCTGCTCGTTGAAAAGAAAATCCATTGTTTCTCTATTTGCAACTAACAGAAATCACTCAAATCATTAAATCCCAAAAGCATTTATGTCACCGATCTTATTTGAAAATTTTAAGAAGATCAAATCAAAACTGCAGTATCTGGTTCGATGGAAAGTCCATAAAATACCAAAATAGTGTGTTATATTTGTTGTAATTGGAGGAATTTCAAATGGATATAACTTCTGTGAATATGATACGAATTTTATCAAACTTACAGAGTATTAGGACCTTGTGTAAGGCTACTTAAATTTTGTTGGGTTTAAAGGCATCCATCCGATTTCATTGGGGAAAATGTGAAATTTGAAGATCATCAAGTTCGTACATTTCCCCTTCCCCTGCCCCCCAAGGTACTGATACGGCAATTTTAGGACTTGTTTTGACAGGACCTCATTGAGACCTTTCCAACGACACCCTACTCAACTACCAATGGTGAACATATTTTTTGAAGGGCCACCTCCCTATATGGAGATATCCCCCTTAAACCCATTCGAAAACACCCAAGAACTTTCAAGAAGTCGCCACTTCCGACCTTTTCACAAAGTTTCATGGCTGTAGCTTCTATAGTTTTGGAGAAAAAGTGCTGTGACATACAGACGGACGGACGGACACAGGTCGTGATTACAATAGAGTTTTGTATTTTAGTACTAAACCCTAAAAAATATGTTACACCCTAATTCTAAACAAGTTCAATCAAAAAAACATTATCTTATACTGAAATCTATCACCAATTTTTAACACAAATAAACAACAACATTAAATGTTGCAACAATGAGATGAAACTAAAAACTAATTGACGAAAAACACAAAAACTGAAAATAAACACAAATAATTTAGACATTGTCATTCAGCCACCAATATCTGGATTGCTCCGTCTCAGCTCGACCAGCCTCAATGAATCTAGCAAATGAGTATCTCCATTGGAATTGGTGGCCTCGTGAACTCAAATTATATTTTATCATCTTATTGGTGGCCCATCTATATATGTGATAAATAATTGGGACACCGTCAGAATCAACAACATATCGATCATTGTAGTAATCGAGCAGTTTGTTAAAATTTTTTTTTAAATATTTGATAATCTTATGTAAAATTTAAATTTTATTTTTTTTTATGTCAAACATAGTTTTTTATTTTATATATTCAAAATAACTAAAAATGCTCGATTCGGATTCAGCGCAGGCAAAGAGTTAAAGGAAATTCCTGCATAATATAGGCCAGATCTGTTAAATCACTATACAACCAGCAAACCATTTCCATATAGGAAATCCTATATGACTTGATAGTATGGAAATTACACATTCTCGCACTCCGCTCATCATACTCCTAGACATACAAAAAAAAAGAAAAAATACATTTACGCTCATAGAACTGTTAGTAATAATTCTTATGAGTGTACAAGCTACTCAACACAACTTGATATTCCATGCATCCCATGAGCGGATGCATAGATAGAGGGGGAGTCTTATACAGAACGCAAGGCAGTACGCACGTCGCGAAAACCGCGCCGAAAAAGGAAAAAGTGAGTGCGGAACGCATTGAGGGGTACGCGGAACCATCAAGAGCAGAACGTTCACCGATACTTTTGTTGCGGCGCGAGTTCTCTATCGTCGTGAACGATTATATTGCCGTGTTGTTATACCTCGCGAAGTGATATTCAGAAATTTCTTCTGATATCAATTATCAGCGGTGGAGCATTCGTTAAAATTGATTAATTCAAGAAATCCATCTTGTGAAGTGTAGAAGTGAACGTCATGAAAAGACTTGCGTTTATAGTGCACACATCTAACAATTCAATGGTTAATGTCTCCGGAGTTGCGGATTATTTTTCATAGTATTCATACCCCATTGCATATCAGATTAGGAGAGTTCGAAGACCTGAGATCAGTACATACATACATTAGGGTTTCGAGGCAAGGCATTAAGTTCTCTGTGTGCGCTTTGTGATGGGAATGTTGGCAACGAAACATAAAACTGTTGAAGGAGCTACTACACTCTAGTTTGATCATGCAGGATAAATAAAGACACAAGCATATTGCGCTCGAACAACAGGAACAACAGTAATTTTAACAAATATTCTCGGTACTCTGCTTGGTTTTTACTTGTCTCCTCTACATTTACCGTTCCTACATTTGCGCTTTGCCGTACAAACCTACATAATACAAACACACTTGCAAATGTGACGGTTGAAGACGTTTGCGGTTGTTCTACATTGGAATGCACGAGCATATGTTTGTGCGGATGATTTTATAAACAATATTTCCCTTTGAAATATTTCACTGCATAAAAATTGTTCACGTTGTGAAGCTATCAACATTCGGTCTATTATAATCAAAGGAGATCGCAGTGTTCCTGGAATGAGTTCAAATTTGGCCCATGACCTCGCTGTGTACAATTTGCGATACGCCATTGTTCCCAAAAGTTATCAAATTAAAACAACGAGGAGAGGTAATGAAGTGCAACAATGTCCAAATTAATTTCAATTACGGTAGCAAAATTTTAAGGTAGTGTGGAGTCATATACAATATATGGAACATTAGATTTAATCACGATAAAAATAACTATCTTTGCCGATCAGATAAACATATTAATTGGCATTATAAAAGTAGAAAATGATGTTAATTCATAAAAATAAGACCAAGCCTAGTTCTCAGTGAATCTGTTCGTCCAGTCAACAGAATTTACCCAAGATATTATGTTCGTTTAGAATATATGAAAGTTTAAGCTCACGTTTTATACAGTTTGAGATTATTGAGTTGCACAGTTTTTTTGCTTTGAAGAAATATTTCATTGGTAAATTCAATAAACACCTTCAAGTTCATTATGATTCAATTGAAACAGATTCTCAAATGTTAAGTCTAATTTTAGAACTGAAATTTGATAGAAGGTAAAATAAATTCACCGGATTTAAATTCAATCGGTTTGCAAATACAAGGAATGCATTTAGTTAAGGCGATAGGTTAGATCAGTTATCATTATTCAGACTAAAAGTGAATAAAGCAAGACCATAATGATCAGCTAACTACTATACCCTCTAAGAATTATTTTTAAAAATTTGAGACTGAATAAAATATTTATACACCTTTTGGTTAATTTATTCAGTTGATGGTTCTGAGTTTACATCTGGTTAGCCCGAGCAAATTAGCTTTGGTTAAGGATAAAAAAAATTCTACTTTGAACATCAAATTACTTGTAAAAGAAAGACAAAATACGTTCCAGTGAATTAAACTTAATGTTTATAAAGCTTAGAATGAAGCTTGAATTTGGCAAAATCAAGCAATCTTAACAAAATCTGATCTCATAACTGAAAACTCAGCCAGATTGTTTGTCATACTTTCAAAACCAAATTAAAAATGAGTAATTTTATCGATTAAAAAGAAAAACCCAATACATGTAGAAGAAAATTTTCATCTATTTAATAGAAAAGCTGTAATTTGTTATTGTTTCAAATACTGTTTCATAAAAAAAAAGAAAACAGAAAAAAACTACTGTTATTATTATTGCTATTATAAATAAATGTAGTCATGTTTTCTATGGCTTTAAATATAAAATGCTGATCACTAAATAAAATAAAAATTATACATATATACACAAAAATAGAAAACAGCAACATGAAAAATCCGAGAAATTTAACTTGTTCGTATAAAGATCAATAATAATTAGAATGTTGAATTTAACCATAAACTCGGTCTTTCTATTTTGGTCCCTTTTGACCTGGTATAGGACCCGGTACGATGGTAGGCTCTCCACGCCACAAATGAGCCAGCCATCGGGCGTTAAATAACTTCTTTGTTTCAGGTGATTTCGCGGGTTGAGTGGCCCGAGCAAGGTACCTCTTTATGACATAGGGTTATGTAATCGAATTGCATAATTCTATGGCATAAATTGGTCACCGGGGTACTTCTCCTCTGATGGGAAGGCTCATGCAAGTTAAGTTGTATGAGTTTTTCACTCAGAAGAGGAATGCCTGGCCACTACAACAATTATGGATTTTGATCCGGTTGGGTGGGTGCGCGGGGGCTCCATCACCACCCGGTTGCCCCTCTCTCATTTGTGGGCCATGAGCCTCTCCGGGTAAGGACGAAGTTACCCTGATTCCGCCCCTTTTTACTTGTTTCTCTTGTTCCATGAACAAGTCATTTACACCTGCTGTAGTTGCCTACAATTTTTGCGACTTCGGTCAAATTGCTTTTGTAAGACCCCAGAAATATGTGAATGCGAAATTCTTTGTAGTGGGTCCTTGTGCTGGGGAATGAACCCGCCCCACGACACCGCAATGCTAGCCTGCCAGCGCGTCCCCAGACAAGGGCATTCTCGGCGGATATCTCCATCTTTTTCTGCCGAGGCAGCAGACCATCGCTGCAGTCCTTCACGGACATTTGATTTTACCTTTACACTACATCATGTCCAAATGAACGAAAGCTTCTGGAGGAACGAAGCCAGTATCGAGGCAAGTCACAATATACCCGTCTGTAGGGTGGAACGGCTGTGAAATCCAAGGGTTTTCACCCACAGCTACAGATCTTGCGATATAATTCCGAAAAAGTTTCAATATGAAGATATCGACTCTTTTCACTTGCGCAGTTTGATAAATTTTTCTATTCGATATAAAGTGCTTTCAATCCGTCCCAGACTTTCTGTACAAGCCAGTATATGCACGGACATTTCCTTTCGAAAACTCTTAATCTTTTCATAGTACTAGCATTCTGGTTGTACCAGATCTGACATCCATATGTCAAAACTAGTCCAACCAGGGTCTTATAACAGGTAACTTTTACCTCTTGATCAAGGTATACGACTACTTCTTGTGCTTTTTTCTTTTTCGTTGCACTACAGCCCCTCTCGGGCCTTCGCTTCCTGCAAATAGCGCCTCCAACTTACTCGGTCCATTGGCCGCGTTCTCCAATTTCGAAATCCGAGCAGCAATGAACTGTCTTCGTCAACCGAGTCAGACCAGCGATTCCTTGGTTTTCTGACTGGTCTTCGGCCTCCAGTTCTCCCAGCGAATACCTTTTTGGGTATCCATGGCTCGTCCATACGATTCATGTGTCCAGCCCAATGCAGCTTCCGCAGTCTTACAATCGTTGAGATCTCTGGTTCGTCAAAAACTTTATACAACTCATGGTTGTATCAAATTCGCAATTGGTCCCCATCTAGCTTCGCGCCGATTATTCGCCTCAGAACCCGCCGCTCAAAGGCGTTCAATATATTTGCGGATCCATGTTTCACACCCATAACATAACACAGGCCTTATTACAGATTTGTATACTTGGAGCTTTGTTTTCCTGTGCATGCAGCTGGTCTTCAAGGTCATTCTCTAAGATCTTTGCAAATATTTTGTACACCGTACAAAGTTGTGATATGCCTCTTTAATTTTCGCACTGTAGCTTGTCACCTTTTTTGTGGATAATGAATATAATTGTGCTCAACAAAGCGCTTATAATTGGTCGTGCAGTGAGCTTTTACTCGAATTTTTCCCGAAACCTGCTGAAGATCTTGTTTGCACATAAATGGAGAGAGCCAAAAAGCGATGTTCTCTTAGCGCCCTTAGTGGAAACGGATTTTGCAGAAGAGCAAGGAGAGCCTCTGAGCTGATTCTCGTGTGCAGCATTCTCCTCTCTGGAGCTTTTGCCTGGCTAAAACGGTCGCTCGTGAGGTATGCTTTGCTGCTATCTCTTCCATGTTCCCCGTGCACTTCCTGCGCTCATTGTAGCTCTCTGCTGGCTGACTTGTACTTGCTCACAAAATACATTCCGCTGCCCTTTCTACACCTGTGCCGCATACCTACTCTTTGAGGCAAGATGGCTTGATCGCAACTTGATAATATAGGGTTTCGAATTAGGGACATAACAATTTCGTGCCTTTATATGAACGCACCTAAGAATAAGTACAACAGGAAGCCCGATATAGCACATATACAGTGTGCATGAGTGAAGTAAAATCAAACGGAGGAGAAGTTGTATGACAAGGATAGCGTACATAGGAAGAAAAGAGACACAGCATGGGCTACTAATGTCATGTTGGCTGTTCTACTGTGATAAGTGTTAGGTAACGGTGTAAACAAATCGCGAAATCGAATTAAAACTTACGTTAATTTGGTGAATTTCGTTTGATTAACGCATCGTGAATTCGGGAAACATTCGAAAGTGGCAAAGCGTGGTGTTCGTTTCAAATCGGCTTCAAATATGGGTCCTTTTAATTGAAAGTGAAAAAGAAATCGTGGAAAATAAAGTGGTTCGTGAAGAAGTGCGAAAAAATATTTACCGCGCGTTAGCGAAAACTCATATTTTAGATGAAACTAATAACGAAATTAATTAATTAACTTGTTTCTTTTCTCGTGCCGTGAATTTTGTTAATTTAGATAAGCCGCGTACTTAATGGTTACGGCTTGAAATTGATGGTGCTAATTTTTGTTTACGTTTCGGAATAAAATGTCAAACAATATTGAGTGACATAATATCTTGGCCCTCTAAATGAATGGCGGCATCAAAAAAATCATTATCTTGAGGGGGTTGAAAGTATGTATATTAATTAATTTTGGATTATTTTCTGTATTTTTTTTAGGAAAAAAATTCAAAAACTGATATTTATTTCAGATTTACGATAAATAAATAATATAAAAAAATTAAATGAAAAAAATTCAAATTAAAAAAATTCTTTTTAAAAAGGCTATTTAGTTTATTGTATAACAATACTTCCCATATACATGTATTTCGAAAACAAGTTGTTTTCTTCATCAGTGGTAAGGGTATGAAAAACTCAATCCTTTTGTTCTTTATCCTTTTGAGTATGAATAGCAGCCGTTCTTCATTGAGGTTTTTACACCCTTACCACTGCTGAAGAAAACAACTTGTTTTCGAAATACATGTATATGGGAAGTATTATTACACAATAAACTAAATAGCGTTTTTCAAAAGGATTTTTTTAAAATTAAAAAGTAGTAAACAGTAACCTAAAAACATTTTGTCACTGAGAGATTTAATATAGAAATTGAATGTTAATGACAGTGTAGTACGTATGCTTTGAAGCTTTTTTAATTTTTTTAAATTTTTTGTTTTTATGTTTTTTTTTAATTTTTTTGTATTTTTTCATTAATATTTTACTAAATACTAAACTTAATTCCACTATATACAAAACCAAAATAAATTTCAACACAATACAAAATCCGTTTCATTATGATTAGTTTAACTTCATTTTTGAAAGCCTCCCTGCTTTTATTGTAAAAATCACAGCTACTGAAATAACGGTTAAAATTGCTGCATAATCTGTACAAAGGAGCTCTGTGACCTGAGTTAGTTCGACACTTAGTCAAGGCAAATACATGGGACGATCTAGACGTGATACGTGGGACTCGAAATTTTATTTGAGCTAGAAGCTCTGGACAATCTACATTAGATAGACAAATATTTCTCAAACTCATCGCATCAAGGAACAAACGTCTATTTTCCACCGTCGAAATTTTAAGATATGACAAACGATCAATATAGGGGCGTTGTTTCAATTTTAGTCGGTAGAAGAGAATCTTAGAAAATTTTCTTTGTATGGACTCTATATTATTTTTATAAGTCTCATAATGTGGATTCCATACCGGAGATGCGTATTCGAGTTTAAACTTTACTAATGCTTGATAAAGTGTCAAATACGTAGAACACAACTTAAATTTCTTCGTGGTCCGGTACAAAAATCCTAGCATTTGATAAGCTTTATTAGTCATCATCTGAATATGTTGGTCAAACAATAATTTAGAGTCAAATATAACCCCGAGATCTTTGATATTACTCACTATATTCAGGATTTGATTAGAAAGAGTATAATTATGTTTGATTTGAAGTCTCTTTCTTGAGAATGTTATTACTTTACATTTATCGGTTGCAAGCGTTAGCCTATTTAAAGAACAATATAATGTGAAGCGGTTAATATCATCTTGAAGTAGCACACAATCCCTTCGACTGTTTATTTTTTTATATATTTTTAAGTCATCCGCATATAACAATATTGAGCTATTTAGAAAGCACTTATTTATATCGCATATATATAGAATGAAAAGAAATGGTCCTAAAATGGAGCCCTGCGGAACACCGGAGGTGATAACACCCGATGGAGAGGAGTAACCGTTGAGCGTAACTGATTGACGCCTACATTTCAATATGAGGAAAACCATCGTAACAGATTTCCCTTAATGCCGTTGAAGTTTAGTTTCTTAAGTAAAATCAGGTGGTCAACTTTGTCAAAGGCTTTTCGAAAATCGGTATAAATACTATCAACCGAAGCACCCTGGTCTAAAGCTTGAAAAATGAAGTTCGAATACACCAATAAATTAGAAACCGTAGATCTTGATTTTACAAAGCCATGTTGGCTAAGAGGAATGCTAGATTTTAAAATTGGATACAAATTATCATGAATGAATCGTTCGAATATTTTTGCGATACAAGATAAAATAGAAATAGGCCTATAGTTTTCAATATTACCCTTACCACCTGATTTATGAATTGGTGTGATATTAGCTGTCTTCCAAATGTGAGGAACGTATCCTTCCACAAGACTCTTGTTAAAAATAATAGTGAGAGGTATGTACAATGCATCAAAGACGTTTTTAAAAAAGAACGGAGTAATTCTGTCCGGACCAGCTCCTTTATTAACATCCACCGATTTTAAAGCTATTTTAACTTCATCACATGACAATACAATATTTGAGATACATGTATTATTTTTATCAACACATTCTGTTAATTTATTAATCAGATCAGCATCATATGCGAGGTCAGATGTAGGTTCAAAAACAGATAAGAAATAGTCAGAAAACATTTTGCAAATTGTATCGGGATTACTAGAAAGTTGATCACGCAGTTTCATCAAAGAAGGATAACCATTACTGCTATTTTTTAAGTTGTGAGTGAACTTCCAAAACGATTTAATGTTATATGTGGTTGTTTGCTCAATGTGAGAGATATATTTATCGTGACAACTTGTTATCAGCGTTTTTGCGTTAGCGCGAGCCCAAGAAAATTTATAATAATCAGATTTACTACCGTAAATTTTCCAACGTTTCCAATATTTATGTTTTTTATTCAATTGGGTTTTTAACTCTTTAGAAAACCAAGGGGGATATTTTTGCGATTTGAATTTATGTAGAGGTACATGGGTATCTAAGATTCGGTACAAATTTGTGTAAAATAAATCTACAGCTTGCTGTGTGCTCAGCCCATTTAAGCGGTGACTCCAATCAACATTTGCAAGCTCCTCATTTATGAGTGAATAGTTTACTTTTTTGAAGTTGTATTTCCTTATATTTTTATTATTACTTATCTTATGAAGGGTTTGCGATATGCTGAACTCACATATAAGTGGCGGATGCAGTGGATCAACGTTGACGAGTGGTGAAAAACACTCAGAAACGTTGCAATATGAGTTGGCCAATACTAAATCAAGTAATCGGTTATTAACATTATGGATTAAGTTATATTGTTTAAGATCTAGGTACGATATTATATTTCTTATATAGTGTGGCATGATAGTGGCGCTACTTTCTAAGGTTTGATTACTATTAGGATACCAATCAATGTTAGGTAGATTATAGTCCCCTATGAGTATGAACTTATGATTTACGAAGTTAGAAGCTGTGCTGTATAATTTGTTAAAATGTGGGTCATAAGTACCCGGACTTGAGAGTGGGGGAATGTAGCAAGCTGCAAGTATGACACCATGACCTACCAAGGGCAGTACCAGTATGATCTCTTCTAAAGATGGACTCTCCCAATCATATTGCCTTAAAGAGCAGATACTCTTTTTAATCGCAATTAAAACCCCGCCACCATCACTTTTAGCAGATGTGGAAGAACATCGATCTTTCCTATAAAGATAATATCTATCATCAACTACTTCATCATCCCATACACCAGCCCTAAGCCAAGTTTCAGTTAAAATGAGAACATCATAATTACTGATTAGTAGATTTAACCGAAGGTCAGAAAGCTTATTTCTAATACTTGGACAATTTTGATGATATATATTTAACGAATTCATTGGGTTTCTCATAAACAAAGAGACAAATAAAATTTATACCAGACGCAGCTAATTTCCGTAGATTAGTTTTCAAAAACATTAAACAATGATCAAAGAGATTTGACGAAATAGAAAATAATAAGCGTTAAAGAGGGGTTGGCTAGTAAGTAAAATAAATTTGAAATATTGTATTGCGTTGAATCGTTGTAATCATTTTCAATAAAAAGACTAGGAGTACGATAGAAAGAGAGTACTCTACATAAATCTAAGCATAAACAAAAACAGGCGAACTCTTCAGACAGTCAAACAATTTTTTCAATATCCGTTTCATCTGTTATGTGTAATGTCTTCGATGTATCCGTTTTGCGAGCGAAAATCTGAGCGTTTTTCACCCACACATATTTAAAGCCTTTATTTCTAGCATGCAGCCGCACTCGACTATATATATTGGATATAAATAAATATATAAATATTGGATATAAATTGCTTAAATCGATTGCTTCGGCGATATAAGGATTTTCAAATAAAAATTAACTTCTGACCGACGTTTCAAAAACTTAATTTAAATTTTGAAAACGATTCACAGGAGCGATTTTAAAGCATGCCTGTATGCAACGAATGCTAGGCGTATAATTGAGACTAGGCCGTTATAAGTATTAGAGTGAAAACAACGTCAAGAGGCGAAATGCCTTTCTTTTAAGTATCTCAGATCAAAAGAATTGCAACAAGAATACGTGCAATTCTGACAATATTCGTTTCTCATCCACCAAAACCCTATCGTTTTCCCCGAGTTAAAAAACAAACGACTTCAAGGAAGACCTATACCATCAAAATGTTAACCATAATCTGCTTATCTTTTAATGAAGCACTGAAAGAAATCTACAACTTTTTCTGTGACGAAAAATCGCGTCAGTCGCGATTTACATTATTCTATGAAATCACACTTGAGCCGGGAATTTAATCGAACCCATAAAAATCTCAATTTCTGCTTCGCCACCAATTCGAATTCATGTCACACTTTTGGAGGCTCACTTGTCAATCTTAATACCCAAATAAACCATCACAAATTCCTTATTTAAATCAGTTTACTCCGATGACGCAATATCCAAGAGGGTCCACGCGAAGATAGCAATCCCAAACAAAAGGAAACATCATCTTATTTATTAAGCGGAATTGTGTTTGCCCACCAAACAGCGCGCACGTAGCCGTGCTCCAGCGGTGACAATCTCAGCTTTTAATTAAGACTCGAGTACTTAATAATTTTATCGTTCTACGAGCATCTAAACTAATCCAAATATGCCATCATAAAGATAAAAACTAATTGAAAATTTCTCCGCGCAGTCTGGGAAAAACTACAATATAAAATTATAGCGAAAATGTTATCGGATGTTAAATAGCTGTTGTCGGTATGTTTGCAAGGTAGGAAGAGGAATGTTGACGGAGCAGTTAGTACTCGTAGTATTCTGTCAGCGTTGTTAGTTTGAATGTCGTCAGAATGTCTGTCTGCGGTTTTTGTCGTTTACTCTTTTGTCGAATCGGAGCAACACAGTATATTGGGTGTACCATAACATCTTGTCATTGCACAAGTATCTACTCGTAGATAATGTACTTACGAGTAGGCTCCATCCATCCAGATCGCGCATACACCGTTGTGGATTGTATAATTTAGAAATGAGCTTTGAAAACGCCAGTGGCTGCGGTGTATGTTTCGCTTGGGCTGGGTTCGGTGTTTTATCACTTCACCGCATGTGCAAGCTGTGACTGTAATTCTGTCTAATCAGTTAATATCTTAGATTTGTAACTAAAATGGCACACGACTAACCGTAAACTCATGTTACAAGGCATAGTGCGACAATTTTTAGAAAGTGTGTTTTGAGATGCAAGGAGACTAGTGGTCGGTATAAATAAACTGAGGCGGTTTGGATTTGATTTAGAGTCAGCATACGAGTAAAAAGATTTGATAAAAGGATTCAAATGTACCTAACTAATCTCGTCAGAATATGAACCTAACGGCGTTACTACACCAACAGTGAATAAGTGGGTAACTCCAAAGTCACACATCCTCAGGAGACGAATTTTAAAATTTCAAATAAAATAAACTATCTTTCTTAGAACTAACAAATTAGTTTTAATAAATTGTTTGAATGCTTGAAAATATTTTAGTTGCAGGATCTGAGTAAGTTTATTTTACACAGGGTTTCCCAATAAGAGCTGTTATTTTGATATTAAAAGAAGAATGCCATTTTTGCAATATAAATGATCAGATGTTTATTTCATGATAAAGAGGAAGGTATGCCGTTAATAGTGAAAAATAACATTAGGCAAATGACCACGACCACACTTACAGGACCATATCCTTTTCATGAAATTGTCCATAACCAAATCGCAAAGTGGCTGCCCTATGTCCTCGATAGCCTCACGAATTCCATCAAAGTCAAAGTCAAAAAAGCTTTATTTAATACCAATCGTTATAAATTTTTAAAAGAACATAAAGCAAATTCCAAACAATAAAACTATGAAAAACTTAATGGCCCGAATGGCTCTCTAAATTTAAACGATATCAGTTAAACATATTTAATGAAAAAAAAAACACTAGCAAATTTAAATTAATTAAGATTTTTACATATTTTTTGATTCAACTGGAAAAAGGAGAAAAAACAAACCAGAATTATTCATAAATTACTTATATTACTAACACAACAGTGGACTTTTATCCTACACCTAATATGTTACAGCCTAATTCTAAATAAATTCAATCAGAAAAAACCTTATCTTTACTGAAATCTATCCCTAATTTATAATAAAAATAAACAACAACACAAGATGTAGCAATACTGAGATGAATCTAAAAACTAAGTAACGAGAAAAAAAAACACAAAAACAGAAAATAAACATAAATAATTTACACATTGTCATTCAGCCACCAATACCTGGATTGCGCCGTCTCAACTCAATCAGCTTCAACGAATCTAGCAAATGAGTATCTCCATTGAAATCGTTGGTCTCGTGAACTCAAATTCGGAGGATATTTTATCTTCTTATCTGTGGCCCGTCGAAATATGTGATATATGACTGGGACGCCGACATATCGATTTATGTCCAAATACACGAATGCTTCTGGAGGAATGAAGCCAGTAGCGAGGCAAGTCGCTATATACCCGTCTGTAGGGTGGAACGGCTGTGAAATCCAAGGGTTTTCATTCACAGTTACAGATCTTGCTATATGATTCCGAAGAAGTTTCAATATGTAGATATCGACTCTAGTCACTTCAGCAGTTTCATAAATTCTTCTATTCGATATATAATGTTTCCAATCCGTCTCAGGCTTTCTGTACAAACCAGTACATGCATAAAGACATTTCCTTTCGAAAACTCTCAATTTTTCCATAGTACTAGCGCTCTGGTTGTACCAGATCTGACATCCATATGTCAAAACTGGTCTAACCAGTGTCTTGTAACAGATAATTTTGACCTTTTGATCAATGTATCTGGAATGAAAGAGCTTTCGAAGGGCCATGACTACTTTTTGTGCCTTACTGAGCATGATTTTCACATGTTCAGTATAGTACAGATACTGATCGAGATAAACACCGAGGTATCGAACACAGGATTTATGTGGAACCCGTTCTGAACTACCCTCACTAGCCATAATGTGGAAATCCTTCCAATTACGTTTCAGGTCTTGACTGCCCCCCTGCAGCGTTGTCCGGAATAAAATTGTTTCGCACTTCTGCGCATTGATTTTCATTCGCCAATTGTCGGTGTAGAGCTGCACATCATTAAACTTTTTTGATGATTGCTCTAAACTATTGTAGCTTTTCGGTCTGCCGTATGGATGATCAGATTATCAGCAAACGCTACCAATGATCGCGTTGGCGAGAAATTAAAGTCCAAGCTGTTCAATAGCTTGCGAATGAATATTGAGAAAAGCAGAGGCGCAGTAAGTGTTCCCTGCTGTAGACCATTCCAGACCTTGAACTCGCGCATTGTTGTCAGATTTCCATCAATTACAACAAATGATTTCCCGTATAACATATTGCACAGCATGGCGACAAGGTGTCTGGGGAACCTGTCTTGAAGAAGTTTGAAGACTAGTCCATCTAACCACACCGTATCGAAGGCTTTCTCCATATCAATGAGACATGCTCCAACACATTCTTTGTTGTTTAGTTTCCAACAGATGTCTGAGGTTACTTTCGCTATTGCATGTATGGTCGAATGCCTGGCACGAAAACCAAATTGGCAATTCGGCATCAACTCATATTTCTCAATGTAGGCGTTTAATGCTCTGTTGAGTATCACTTCAAACACCTTGCTGATGTTAGGCAGCATGCCGATTGGGCGATAGTTTTTAGGGCATAAAGATTCTTTTCCTTTCTTCAAGATCGAAAATATCTTAGCCTTTTTCCACTCATTTGGGAAATATGAACAACATGTTGAATGTTGTTGAACAATATGCAATAATTCCTAATAGCAACCTCAGGCAAATGTCGGAGAACTACATTTGGAGTACCGTCAGTACCACATGATTTTTTGTTGTTTATTCTGCGAAATATGAAACACAAGTCTTCATAGCTGACAAAATAATCAATAAGATTCAAGCTCGGTATGAGGTCAGATGTTAATCTTTCATTGAAATGAAGAATTGATTGGCCGTTCAGGCTTGATTTGAAGCCGGCAACTTTTGCTTCAACGACCTCTGCAATTATTTCATTCCTTCTCTCAGGGTTTGGTAGATGAACCAATTCAAAATGTGTTCCAATCAGAGCAAGTTTCTGCAATCCATCACATATAATCCTGTTTCCATTTCTATCCGGAGTCGTACTATCAATTTCGATACCACCCCTATCGAGAAGACTTATCTCATCACTAGCGACTTCAAGATTCGATACCTTCACTCGAGACTTCTTGCGGAATATGCTATTCACTTTCGCGAAAACGCCGTCTGGGTCCCGTGGGCTAGTACCTCTCAGTTTTTCCGCCCATTGATTGCTGACCTCACTCCGGACATTCTTCAGATGTAATTTCAACAAACCCAACGAGGGATGGTTGTAGTCCAGAAATCGTCGATAAATATTGTTGACGCATGTGAGGAGAAGGCTTTTCAATCTTTTCAACCTTGCGATGGTTGGTGTTTCATATCCTTCCATATTTTTTCGATGTTTAATCTTGGGAACAATTTTCTCAATCGTTTCCAACGTCAGCTTCTCTAACTTCGACAAATAGAGATCTATTTCATCGTCAGTTAGATTTCTGTTATTATGAACCATTGAGCAAGAGTTGCCATCATCAGAAGGGGGACATTGCTTCTGGTACTCCCGATTAAACTTCTTTTGAAACTTTCCCCAGTCTGTTTTTTTGAAATTCAACCGATGATTTTCATGTTGAACTGGAATGAGGAAGAAATCATCCCTTTGATGATTGATTTCCATTACGATTGCGTTATGGTCGCTTTCGTAAGGAAGCACCTGCAGTTTTCGTTGAGGACTATTAAAGCTGAATTCAAGTCTTGCGTCAGCAATGCAGAGGTCCAAATATGAATTTGTCCTAGGGTATGTTGGGAACTCCGACCCATATAGGTTGCACCTGTATTCAATTTGGTTCTCTGTTATCCATGATTTCAGGAATACACCTCTTGGATTATTGGTGGCGTTTAGCCATGATGTATGCTTGGCATTCAGGTCACCGGCAAAAATATAATAATTATGCAGCCTGTTCAATTTGAGTATTTCAAACAAGGAAGTTCCTCCTTGAACTTGAGAACATTTTGACCAGTTGCATAGGCAGAGATAACGAAGAGGTTATCCCCACCTGGCAGTGAAATTTTGATGACGGACACTTCAAGAAATTCAAAGTTTTTGAATTCGACTTTTTCAATATTTTGGAAACAATAGGGTCTTCTAACCAATATCCCGGTGCCACCTCCCCCATCACCTATTACCCTATCGTTTCTTACGAATGCAAAATCTTTGAATTCCATGGAATGCCATGAATTGAGGTGGGTTTCAGTGAGAAGTATGATGTCAAGCTTTTGCTTGACAACAAATTCAAGGAGATAATCACGTCGATGTATAGCAACAATAGAGTTGACGTTGATCGATATGAGGCGAAAACCTATCCATGGGAATATGGCTTGCTGACAAGTTGTTATTAGGCATTTGAAAGACCTAAACGCTGAAAAGCAAAATTAATTTTTGAATCTTGTTTGTCGATTCTCTCCGATAAAGAATTAAGTTGCTGGTAAATTTTGAGAAGCAGCTCATTATTGCCACTTACATTATTTACATTATTTCCAGCATTTTCTGCTGGTCCTCTAGCGGCGAGTGCAAATGATACTCCGGGCTTGACGAAGTTGGAAGGTATATTACGGTGTACATGTGTTTGGTTTGGAGCAAATTTAACTTTTGCGTCTTGATATCGGGAGCATCCTCGATATGATGCTGGGCGACCAAAAACACCGCAGTTAATGCAGTATAATTTTTCTTTAGGCTCCGTCTGAGCCAATTTGCACTCACCGGGAGCATGCACGTCTTTGCATTAGTGCATGGCACAATTGGCAGCCGAATGTCC
Organism: Odontomyia ornata; assembly: GCA_963969285.1. Lineage (NCBI taxonomy): Eukaryota > Metazoa > Arthropoda > Insecta > Diptera > Stratiomyidae > Odontomyia > Odontomyia ornata. Next base: position 339,267,839 of record OZ017738.1, on the reverse strand, counting down.
AAATCTTTGACACCGGTAAAACTGGTTGACTTCTCTTTTCTGGAGGCGTTCCCTTCTCACCACTCTGAAATTCAAGTACTTTATTTGTTGAAGGGCACTTGGACTGTTCTTATCTGCAATGTGTACCAGGTAAAGTGGTAAATTCTTCCTTTCTATGGTCGACCTTCTTGTCTGAAACAAAATCAATATCTGGTGCAGCTTCCTTGAGCACCTGAAGAAGATCGACCGTATCCTCTCCCCTGTCGAAACCCTTCAACAAAAAGGTCTGATTCTTTTCACTTTTTGAGGTAGAGGTGAAGTGTGGAACCTCCCCAGAAATCAGCGCATCTTTGGCTGACTTGAAATCAACCAGTGATTTCGTCCTTATAGTCAATTTATCGGCATTAACTCTTTTGATTTCGAAATTGGCCAGTTTATTTTCGGCTGCCAATAGCCGAACCATATCTTTCCCGGTTTGTCCGAACACGTTGATTGGCGGAACTTTTTCTGTCTTGTTGGAAGCTTTTTCAGAGGAACCAGCAGAACTGCGGGCTGGTTTTTCCTCCTTATTTTTAAATTAAATTTAATTAATTATCTTGATGAAAATTACCTCCGATGTTTTCTTCAATTTCCATATCTTCGGTTAATCGCTCCAGCGCTGCAAAGTAATTTTGGCTCTCGTTGGTGCCACCAGCACTTAGAACTTCTTCTGGAATTGCTTGCTTTGTACTTTTCTTCGGCTTTGTTACCTGTTGCCATGGATTTTGCGGCTGCGTCTTTTGAGGCTTCATCCCTTTCTTGAAGAGATCCTTGAGGGACTTTATCTCTTGCCTTAGTTCATCATTTTCATTTTTCAATTTGGCCATCTTTTGATTGTCCGCTATAATTTGCAGCTGGCGCCCTCCATCTGCGGGGGTTTCTTCGTTATGTTTTCTTTTGGTAATTATCGCCAGTTTCGTATTCGTCGTTTCCCCAGGTTGCCCCAACGGTGGGAAGCCGTCGGGCTCCGCCATACCAGCGGCGAGGTTTTCTTTGGTAATTTGTTTTTCGTTACCAATCAAAGTAAAAAAATATTCGATACAAATTTCCTGAGTCGATTACTCCGACAATATAAGCTTTTTCCGATAAAAATTAACTTCGGACTAACGTTTTTAAAAAATTAATTTAATTTTTGAAAACTTTTGACAGGAGCGTTTTAAAAGACGTCTATACGCAAAGCCTACTACGACGATTCAAGGCCTCCATCTTTGAGGCCTTGAATCGTGTTGGGGTGTTGGCGTAGACCCTCTCTTTCACGTGGCCCCAAAGGAAGATGTCGTAAGGTGTTAAATCACAAGATCTCGGTGGCCAATTGAGATCACCTCCGAGAGATAATACGGTCCGGAAACTTATCCTGTAAAAGATCAATGGTTTTGTTGCTTGTGTGGCACGTAGCGCCGTCTTGTTGAAAGTAAACGTTGTCCAGATCAATATCCAATACCCGCTATAAAAAATCATTGATCATCTCTCGATAGCGTAATCCATTAACCGTAACTGTTGCTCCAGCTTCATTTTCGAAAAAGTAAAGTCCAATGACTCGGCCGGACCATAAACCGCATCAAACAGTCACACGTTGAGGATAGAGAGGCTTTTCAACAATAACTCTTGGGTTCTCCGTGCCCCAGATGCGAAAATTTTGCTTGTTGACGAAGCCACTGAGGTGGAAATGGGCCTCATCCTCAAGATAATTTTTCGATGGAATTCCGGTCATTTTCATGCATTTCAAGGACCCAATCAGCAAAGACACGGCGTTGTTGATGATCGACCGGCTTGAGTTCTTGTGTTAACTGAACTTTTTAAGCCTTGAGATCCAAATCTTTATGCAAAATACGGTGTAATGACGTTTGTGGAATGCCTAATTCCAAAGAACGGCGAGAAGTGGACAAACCTGGGTTTTCTTCAACACTTTCGGCTACAGCAGCAATATTCTCGGCCGTTACAACTTAGTGATGTATGAAAATTGCGGGCACAGTAAGCGACCAAACCTGGAAATCTGCACGAAAAGTTCACGTATTCTAGAAACAGCCCCTTCTACGCCTCTTACAAGCTAGATAATTTGCCTAAAATATTTCCGAAGCAAAACACTAGTTCGGGTTAAGTCTTTAAGTTAAATCGAATAAACCCGGAATTCGCACGTTCAAGGTGAGAAAAACCGTTTTGGGGGCTGACACATGGAAAATTGGGATTTTTTGCACTTTCAACCATTAAAACCGCCCTTAAGCTTTTCCAAAGTATTTTATACTTTTTGGAAAATTCAGACGCTGGTTCACCCATTAAGGCTAAAATATTGCAAGCCGTGAATATTGCTGCTGTACGAGAATATTGCTGCTGACGTGTACGTGCTCAACAGCTCGAATTTTTCCACCGATTTCTGTATTGTGGTCTAACAAGGTGCTTCACGACGACCCAAAAATGTTCGAGTTTTACGAACCGTCTCTGCCAAATGTTCACCATTTTTATAGTAAATTTTAATAATTTCAGTGCATTGTTGAAGCGTGTATCGTTCCATTTTATTATTGTCAAATGTCAAAAAATGACAGCTTCAGAAGTGACATCTAGCGTGCTATTCAAAATAACACCTCTTATTGGAAAACCCTTTATGAAATTTTTAAACTCATCTGAAAAATTGGGAAGAATAAATGTGACAACTAACGTTAATCATGTTTTGCTTAATTGATTTTCTAATTACTTGGTTGTGTTTATAGAAAAATTTTCGTTTATTTTGAGCTAGTTGTGTTTCTTAAGTGGAAATCTTTTAATTTCAATAAGTATTCTTAAGTGCGAGAAATTTCGTTGGTTAAGCGTAACCTCGTGTAGTTTTTTGCGTTTAATTTTTTTTGATTAGAGAATTTTAGTCTTGGTTTTGAGTTTTTATCTTAAGCGAACATTGAAATGCCGAATAAGGGTGGTACCTGCCGCAGAGCCATCAAAGATGAGTCGGCAATGAAATGCGATTCGTCAGAAGTGGTACAAAACGAGTTGCATTGAAATGCCAGATGATGTATACCAGGTGGCGTTATTATTATCTGCATCTATATTCTGGATCCATCCTAGCGAAAACCTGACAGTAGTTAAAATCATTTAAACATGGCAAATCTCTTTAAACCAAACCAAGCTGAAATTCTCGATCAAATCGCTGATTTATCTGAAAACAATGTGAGTATCTATGGAAAACTAGAAGATATTAAAGCTCAATTAAATGGCAAAAATGAAACACTACCCGTGACTCAAGGATCGTTGAAATACACTGGACATTGGAGAGGTCGTAGCAACCTTTGCATATAGACGTCTTTTAAACCACTCCTGTCAAAAGTTTTCAAAAATAAATTCATTATTTAAAAAACGTAAGTTGAAGTTAATTTTTATCAGAAACAGCTTATATTGTCAAAACAATTGACTCAGGGAATTTCGATCGAATATTTTTTTACTTCGGTTTGTAAAGAAAAGCGAAGAACCCAAGAAAACTTCAGGATCGCTGGTACGGAGGAGCCCGACGGCTTTCCACCATTGGGGCAACCTGGGGAAACGACGAACACAAAACTACCGATAATCTCCAAGAGAAAACATAACGAGGAAAACCCCGCATATGTCGGATGCAAGCTGCAAAGAATAGCGGACAATCAACAAATAACACAGCCACATAAAAAAAAGTGGTCTATACTTTTGATGCCATATGTCATATCCGTAGTCTTTTGGCCTGCTGAGCACGAATTCGGGTCCAGAATTGGGCCATGACGTCCTGATTTTTTTCTAGCCTCAAAAAATGGGCCAAAACAGAGAAAAACGTGGAAAATACACTCGTAAAATTCGGATAAAAAAAATTATTTTTGACATTTAAACCTAGATTCATATGAATTGAGATCTGCTGAGCACGAGTCCGTGACCAGAATTGAGCCATCATGTCCTGATTTTTTTCGAACCTCAAAAAATGGGTTAAAAACCGAAAGTCGCGGGAAATACACTCGTAAAATTCGGAAAAAAATTTCTTTTTAACCTTTGAATTGAGACCTGCTGAGTACGAGTCTATGACCAGAATTGAGCCATCGTGTCCTGAACAGTAAACATCGAGGAAAAAGCACTCGTAAAAGTTCGAAAAACAATTTTTTTCACATCTAAACCTATATTTATACTAACGGGTATTGGCAGATCCAAGACGCAAACGCAGTTTCTGAAATACAAGTAACTTACATTAAATTTCATACACTAGGAATGTTGAGGTGATTGGGTTATTGGCATTGAATGTAAATCAAATACGGCGCACGCGGTTTTTGCGTGATAGTTGGTTTTATTATGCTTTTCCAAGCCGCATTGTTGTGATTCAATATTTTAATACCTAAAAACCCAGTTGAATAAAACCAATTATACCGTTGTTCAGAAAGATGGAACTAGCTTAAGGTTATATCGCTTTCTAGCTGCATCCATGGCACCTCCTCGCGGTGAAGGTGGGCAACGGAGTCGCTCCACTATCCGGCAAAGTTCCTTGATAACGGCGTTCATGGCGTAATGGCAGGTAGAAAGAAGAGAATTACGATGCAGGGACTCGGAAACCCAGTATCGGCGATTAGTCAGGGTGTGAAAACGGGTCCGCAATCGTCGTCATCTAGCGACCGAAGCTCTTCATGTGTGGGTAACTTGGCTCATGTTGTACAAGAAAAAAGTTGCAGGCTAAAAGGGCAGTTCATCACTGTGATAAAAAATGTGATATGTTTTGTTATATTTGTTGTAAATATGTATTTACCAAAACGCGAATAGCTTTAACAGATAAGATTAAGAATCTTTATAAAGATATCTTCGGTCTAGAATTACTGGGCCAGAATACAGATTGGGTTCCCCACATCATTTGCAATACTTGCAAAATAATGTATAACTCACATAAGAAGGCCGTGAAATATACCAGACCTGCGATATGGAATAGAATGTTTCTTCTGTATGAATCTTGTAGATGACAGATTTGGTAATAACCGAAAGAATAAAAGTAGCAAGACTTATACAGATGTTTTGACAGTAACAAGACCAATTGAAGCTATTTCATCTACTGAACTTAGTAATGCTGTGGTTGCTGATGCTATGGAAGTAGATGATTCTACCTTATCAGATAATGATGAGTACGAATCGACTGACGACTCAAATAATCATGATAATGGTGTAGATAGTAGTGAATATATACATATATATATATATATATATATATATATATATATATATATATATATATATATATCCACCATGCAATCGTAAACCACAACCAGTACCCATATCACAGTCAGAACTCAACGGTTTGTTAGAGACTTAGACTTAGCTAAAGATGGTGCACAGCATCTAGCTTCATTTTTGAAGAAAAGAAATCTGCTCAAGCCAGAAACTAGAGGTTCATTTTACAGAAATAGGGACCAAGAATATCGCAAATATTTCAAATGTGATGGTGATTTGTAAAATGAAGAAGCTTTTAGAAAAAATAAAATATGCTGATCACAACTGAAAAATCTGCGGGGATCTCAAAATCTTAACGATATTGCTTGGCCAACAGTCTGGCTTTGCGAGTTATCCCTGCTATTTATGCCTTTGGAACAGTAGGGATAGAGAGAATCACTATAAAAAAATTTGGCTTGCAAAAGAGTCATTTATTCCTGGTGAAGAAAATGTAATCTTTACGCCCTTAGTAGATGGAGAAAAAATCCTTATTCCTCCTCTTCACATAAAACTTGGACTCATGAAGCAATTTGTAAAAGCATTAAATAAAAATGGGCAATGTATCCAGTATTTGTTCCAAAAGTTTCCAAAATATTCTGATGAAAAATCAAGGCAGGGGTGTTTGATGGCCCACAAATAAGGAAATTGTTTCAGGACACAGTATTCGTTACAAAAATGGACGAGATTGAAAAAGCTGCTTGGCTTAGTTTTAAAGAAGTCGGAACAAACTTTTTAGGAAATAATAAAAGTCCTAAGTACAAACAGATAGTTAAGAAAATGGTTAAGAATTTTTGAAAATTAGGATGCCTAATGAGTTTAAAATTACATTTCTTAGACTCACATATCGATGATTTCCCCGACAATCTCGGTGACTACAGCGAAGAACACGCAGAGCGCTTTCACCAAGACATTAAAGTCATCGAAAACCGATATCAAAGACGATGGGTGACCATATGCTGGCTGATTATTTCTGGTCACTTAAATGAGAGACACATTCAAAGCTAAGAAATGATGGATATTCAAAACGGGTAATTGGGTAATAAGATGACAGGTCTCAGGTTTTTAAGTATGGGTTGGTGGTTATGCATTATGAGGTATTGAGGTATTTGATTTCAACAGCGCCGGATTTAGAAAGGAAGGGGGCTAGGGGGGCTGGCTTAACCTAACCAGGGTTTGAGGTTAACAGAATAAAGGTTAAAATGTGAAAGAAAATGTATTCCATGTATTTTTTCCGATTGTTACTGGTTTCAAACCATTTATTGAGGTTAGGAAAAAATCTGGACGTGATGATCTAAATCTGATCACACATTCGTGTTTAACAGGTCCATCCATATGAATTTAGGTTTCAATGCTTTTCAATGTGTTTTCGTCGATTTTCACTGTTTTCAACCCATTTTTGAGGTTAGAAAAAAATCAGGACATGATGGCTCAATTTTGGTCACTGGTTCGAGCTCAGCAGGTCTCAATTCATATGAATAGAGGTTTAAAGGTTAAAAATACTTTTTTTTCCAAATTTTAAGAGTGTGTTTTCCGCGATTTTCGGTTTTTAACCCATTTTTGAGGTTAGAAAAAATGAAGACATTATGGCTTAATTCTGGAGTCGGATTCGTGCTCAGCAGGCCTCAATTCATCATATGAATATAGGCTTAAATGTAAAAAATATTTTTTTCCGAATTTTACGAGTGTATTTTCCGCGATTTTCGGTATTTAACCCATTTTTTGAGGTTAGAAAAAAAATCAGGACGTGATGGCTCAATTCTGGACCCGGACTCGTGCTTAGCAGGCCAAAAGACTACGGATATGACATATGGCATCAAAAGCATACCCCACTTTTTTTGTGTGGTTGTGTAATCAAATTGCAAAAAGAAAATGATGCACTAAGGCTAGAGATACAGTCCCTCAAAGATTTATTCAAGAAAAGGATGAAGCCTCAAAAGACGCAGCCGCAAAATCAAGTGCAACAGGTAACAAAGGCAAAGAAAAGAGCAAAGCAAACAATTCCAGAAGAAGTTCTAAGTGCTGGTGGCACCAACGAGAGCCAAAACTATTTTGCAGCGCTGGAGGGATCAACCGAAGAAATGGAAGTTCAAGAAAACATCGAAGTTAGTTTTAATCAAGATAATGATATAAATTTGATTGAGAATTTAATAAATAAAAATAAGAAGAAACCAGCCCGCAGTTCTATTGGTTCCTCTATGAAGATTTTTGTTTTATATTTTGCAAGATAATCAACAAGAAATATAGAACTACGACATTTGCCTGCGGTTTTTATTAGAAGTTATTGCATATTGTTCAACAACATGTTGAACAGCTCATATTTACTGAATGAGTTGAAAAAGATCGAGTTATTTTCGATCTTAAAGAAAGTAAAGGAATTTTCATGCCCTAGAAACTATCGCCCAATCAACTTACTGCCCAAAATCAGCAAGATGTTTGAAGTGATACTAAAACAAAGCATTAAACCTTCACATTAAGAAATATGAGTTGATGCCGAACTGCCAGTTTGGATTCCGTGTCATGCATTTGACCATACATGCGATAGCAAAAGTAACCTCAAACATCTGTCGGGAACTGTATAATAGAGAATTAGTTGGAGCATGTCACATTGATATGGAGAAAGCCTTCGATATGGTGTGGTTAGATGGAGTAATTTTAAAGCTTCTTCAAGACAGGTTCCCAAGACAGTTTGTTGCCATGATGTACAATATGTTGTAAAAAATGTTTTCATGTAGCTGATGAACATCTGATGGCGATACGAGATTTTAAGTTTTTGAATGGTTTGCATAAAGGAACAGTTATTGTGCCTTTACTTTTCTCCATATTAATTCTCAATGTATTGAAAGGCTTTGATTTAACATGTCGTCAACGCGATCATTAGTGGCGTTTGCTGATGACCTGATCATCTATACGCCAGATCACAAGGTATCATTGTTCAAAGGAGCCTTCAGAAAATGTTCAGCGATGTGTAGACCTTTACGGACAATTGACGAATGAAAATGAATGCGCAAAAATGCGAAAAAATAATTTTTCGGACAACGCTGCGGTTGGTTAGTCAAGACCTGAAATATGTTTGGAAAGATTTGCGTAGTATAGCTTGTGAGGGTAGTTTAGGATGGGTTCCACATAAATCCTGTGTTCGATACCTCGGTGTTCATCTCGATCAGTGTCTGTACTATAATGCACACGTCAAAAACATTTTCAGGAAACTGCGTAAAGTGTTCATGTCCCTTCGATGATTCTTTCATTCCAGATACATTGATCAAAAGGTCAAAGACCAGTTTCGAAATATGGATGCCCAATTTGGTTTAATCAGAGTGCTCTTCTTCATCTCTCCTTCTTTTTAGCACAACAGCCCTTCTCGGGCCTTCGCTTCCTGCAAATAGCGCATCAAACTGTCTCGGTCCATTGACCACTTCCTCCAATTCCTAAATCCGAGCTGCGATGAACTGTCTTCGTCGACCGAGTCAGACCAACGTTTCCTCGGTTTCCCCACTGTTCTACGGCCTTCAGTTCGCCCAACGAATACCTTTTTGGGTATACGTTGTTCGTCCATACGACTCATGTGTCCAGTCCATTGCGGCTTCCACTGCCTAGCAATCGTTGAGGCCTCCGGTTCGTCAATAATTTCATACAGCTCATAGTTGTATCGAATTAGCCATTGGTCCCGGTCGTCTCAGGAGCCGTCGCTCAAAGGCGTTCAATATATTTGCGGATGCTAGGGTTAGGGTCCATGTTTCACACCCATAGCATAACACAGGCCTTATCACAGATTTGTATACTTGGAGCTTTGTTTTCTAGTGTATGCAGCTGGTCTTCAAGATCGTCAAAACTGAATAAAAAATTTTATTTGCGAGCTTTATTCTTCGGCGCATTTCGTCTCTTTCATTACCCTTTTTCCTTATTGTGGCGCCTTATTACACAAATTCGCCTACATTTTCGATACTGCATTCGCCAAGTGTGATATTTCGTGTGCTTGAGGTATTTTTCATGGACTGCGTCTTGAGCTTTGTTTTGTTTTCATTTATTTGTAGCCCTGCTAGTTTTGCTTCGCTGTCGATGTCATCCGCATAGGCTACTACTTGGCTCGACTTGAATAGTGTTGTACCTCGCGTATATATTCTCTTGCTAAGCTTTGAGTTTTGCTGTATCAAATCTTGTCTGCGATACATCATTTTCTAGATGGACTCCAAAAACTAACAAATGCCTTAGTTGGGCTCCCACCGAAATAATATCAAATAAAGCGCATTTGACTTTAACTTTGTCAGAAGATGTTATCAGTTAAACCGAAAAAAATGGCGGCCGCTTTAAATGGTTCAAAATTATTTTGTTGTTAATTTGAGTACTTAATGTAAAATTTTTTGTATTTCCTAATTTTGTTTGAAACTTATCACTGATGCTCTCATTCTTATAACCGAAAAAAGGTCGGTTGAAAATTCTTCAAATTTCTTTAATCCTTAAGCCAAGATTAAACTGCGCACTTTTCTTTTCTCATTTCAGACATTTCAAATCGACATTTTCCGTGTAATTCTAACATATACCTAAGGAGATGTGTGGAAAAGTTAAAAGTTAATAGTGAAATCGCGTTATTTAACATAAAAATCAGTTCTGCTGTTTAGTTAGGAAAAATTTTCAAATATAAGAACCATGATCATCAGAAGCTGGGTCCTACTATTGCTGTTGATAAACTACGGAGCTCTTACGATATTCGCGAGAGAAAGGACAGAACCCACGGTAAGTTTAATTAATTTTTAAACAACTACAAAAGGCGAGTATAGTAAGTTATCAGTTTCGCACGTACATATATTTTTATTGTCTTATTTTTTTAAATGTGCTCGTATGTCCACACATAATTTTTGAACGACAATAGGTAGACGAGTCCTGTTTTTGATATACTATTGGGTTTGGTTTCGATTAGGTCCGATTGGAAGGACATGAAAATCGGATTACGGTAACGGACATTTATAGTTAAATATGCTCGTTTTTCGCACTGATTAATTGACTTTACTGATCGACGCACAGAGGAGTATTTAAACTCAAAAGTTGATCGAAATTATTTTTTGATTTTTATCAACGTGATAACATATATAATTATAAGCAATAAAATGTGATTATAATGTTTTTTTTATAAAACAATGTGTTTCAAATGAAATAAGTATTTGAAAAAAGGTTGTTTTTATAGGTGTAAATTAATCGGATTCATTTTTTCGTCATCATTATCACTTTGTATTGTGTCTAATGTCTCTGGTATTTAAGAGCTTTACTGTTTCTCTGGAGAAAGGTTTACTTCTTTTCTGGGATATTTTTCTCTTACTGCTCAGGGTTGATAACCTGATCCTCTTTATAAAATCTTTTATAAATTCTAGATTTGCGCTTTCTGTGGGAAGTGCAGAACTGCATTTTCGATGCTTTGAGTTTTCGTGTGAATTGTATGTGCCATATGTAGTGAAATAGGTATGGTAAAATTTTCCGTCCAGGACTGCAGCGATGGTCTGCTGCCTCAGCGGAAGAGGATGTTAAGATCCGCCGAGATTGGCATTGTCTGGGGACGCGTGAATGCGCTGCCAGGCTAGCGTTGCGGTTTCGTAGGGCGGGTTCTTTCCCCTTGCACAAGGACCCACTACAAAAAGAATTTCGCATCCGCAAATTTCTGGGGTCAAATAAATGTCGATCGAAGTCGAAAAGGAGGTAAGGGTTGGAAATTGCTGACGTAAAGGACAAACTGGACCTGGGGAAGACAGACGGACTTAGGAGGACTTCATTGTTACCGACGATTCTTATGACCCACAAACAAGAGTGGGGCATCCAGATGGAAGTGGTGCCCCCCTCGCACCCTCCCAACCGGATCAAGATCCAAACGTAGACGTGGCCATATATTTCCCATTTGAGTGAAAATTCATACAAAAGCACTTTGTATGTCTTTTCCCTCAAGTGAGAAATACAAACGTAGCCGATTTATGCTACAGCGTTATGCAATGAAATCACAAAACCCTCTATAATAAAAGGGCACGCGAGCGGAAGGCAACAATAACCGGCAAGAGCCCCTGTTAATCAGCAAAAACGGAGGAGCGCGCCCAATGGCTAGCCCATGCTAATGGAGGAGCCTGCCATCGATGCGGGTTCTATACCCGGCCAGGTCGAGAGAAATTAAAAGACAGTTGGGTAAGGTTTAACAATTCATTTTATTCTTTTTACTTCATCGGAATTAATATTATCACAAGAAGATTTACAATGTTTCAATATTTGACCTGACATTTTTTTTTGTGGAGGTAAGTGCTATTTATGCACAGAGTGTGGGACTCCCATCGTGACTGGACTACCCACTAAACACCTCCCCTGTTAACCTGAGAACCCAGCCTGGAACCGTTTGACACATCACTTCGGGCCAGGTCTCTTTTTGTTACGCCGTGGGGCGCCTTCAAGCTGGGGAGTCCCCCTACTAGCGGGAGGGGAGAGGGGAAGAGGAAATGCCAGAAGAGCGATCCCCCAGCCCCAGCATCCCCGGCTGCTGAGAGTCCTTTTTATATTTTAGGACTGCCCGAGCAAAAGTGCCACCTGGTTCCATTTGTCAACCGATTCGAGCATCACCGCAACTATATTATACGGGGTGAGCTCTCCCGTCTCGCTGTAGAGTCCCTTCCCTTCGCAGCCTGACCCATTTTGTACACGCGAAAAATGTGTGACAGGCATTGTCCTCCTCTCCTGGGCAAAACCGACAGTCGGGAGACCGTGACTTACCGATCTTGTGCAGGTAAGACTGAAAACACCCATGCCCGCTGCGTAAGATAGAAGTCAGTCTCACCATGCCTTCGATTTAGCCACGGTCTTATATCCAGGAAGAAGCGCGCAGTCCACCTTCCCTTTGTGCAATTCACCCAAGACTGCTGCAAATCGTAGAGTGAGCTCTGTCTTGCCTCGCAGACAACCATCTCCTTCGCATCTTCGTTTCGGCGCAGATAAATAGCGCGGCGCTCTCTACCAAGGAGGCCGACAGGTATCACGCTTGGAATGGCTTTCACCGCCAAACCAGAGACTATCGGATACGAAGATGCAGCCCTCAGTGCTTCTCTTCTTTGTTCCTGTGCCAGGCGTTTTCGGTAAACCTCCATACTGAGAGCAGCGCCCCATACCTCTGCTCCGTACAGTAGCACTGACCCTACAGCACTCATCAAAAGTCATATTTCTGATGGGCTGGGTCCCCCTTCGTTGGCCATAAGGCGACTCAGAGCCGATATCCCCGAAGAAGCCTTCTCAGCCGTTGCCCTGATTTGCTCAGAGAAACTCATCTTCCAGTCGATCAGTAGCCCCAGGTACTTCACCGCTAGGTTTCGATTCGATTTGTATGTCTCCAATACTGATCATCCTTACTCTAGGGATTCTTTTTTTTTTGTCAAGATGACCACTTTGGTTTCGTCCAGTGCTAAACTCAGCCCGCGAGCAGTCATCCAGTCCCTCACTCGGCGCATTAGCATACCTAGCCTAAGTTGCGCTTGATCAACGGTTCGTCCAGTGACCAGAGCCGCAACATCATCCGCATAGCCGACCAAGCGCGACTCATCTGGCATCTCAAGTCTCAGTAGCCCGTCGTAAGACACGTTCCACAGGTCCGGACCAAGGATAGATCCCTGGGCAACACCCGATGTAATTTCCATTCTTCGTTGGCCCTGTGTCGTGTCGTAGAGCAGGCTTCGGTCCTTTAGGTAGTTCCTCAAAAGCCGCACTAGATATTCTGGAACTTGAAAAGAGTTTTCCAGCGTATCCAGGATAACCACCCATCTAGCAGAGTTGGAGGCATTCCTGACGTCGAGTGTCACCAACAGGACGGTCCGTCGCTTGGTGCGACAATATGCCTCTGCTCTTTGGACCGCGTTCACCACCTCTGCAATCGCATCAATGGTAGAACGTCCTGCTCTGAAGCCGTACTGGCGAGGAGATAGGTCCCTAGCAGCACGAATCGCGTCAGTGAGTCTTCCCTTGATGAGTTTCTCTAGCACTTTCCCAGCCGTGTCTAGCATGCATAATGGGCGGTATGCAGACGGCGATTCGGGATTTCCCTTCCTCTTGCTGATCAGCACGAGCCTCGCCACCTTCCATCGTACCGGGAAAACCCCGTCACGTAGGCAAGCGTTGAATGTGCTGAGCAGCAAGTCAGGACAACGGTGATAGACGAGCCGCAACACCTCAGCTGGAACACCATCTGGACCTGGAGCCTTCCTCGCTTTCAGGGAGAGGACTGCCTCCTCCAGTTCCAGCTGTGTGAAGAGTGGGCACTCGACTGCTGTTTCACCATGGACAGCGTCAAAATGGACGGGATGGGCGGGGAGGAGTCCCCACACTATCACGTCCATCTTTTCCGCTTCATGTATTCAAGGCTTCCGTAGGACACCAATTTTCCCCATGACCAGCTTGTAGCCAAGGCCCCACGGATCCTTGTTCACATTGTCCACTAGGTCTTGCCAGCAGCGAGCCTTGCTACTGTTGATCAGTTTGGGAAGGCATTTCCTGGCCGACTTATATGCTGCCACCTGGTTGCATGCCTCGTCACGGTTCCGCGCCCGTAGAGCCTCATGTCGAAGCTTGTGACACTCCCTTCGCTTCTCAGCGATTTCAGTTGACCACCAGTACACTAGGGGTTTGCTGCGCCGGGGTTTTTGACGGGTCATAGAAGCGCAGCAAGCAGTAGTAATGATGCTCATAGTAGAGTTCACCACGTCTTGAGCTGCCAGTTCTTCCGTTCCCTCTGAAGCGGTTCACCTGCCGTGAGAACCTTGACAAATCCCTCGACCCCCATCCTTCCGATGTTCCATCCAGTTGTAGAAGACCGAGAGCACGGACGACGGGAGACAGCATCACTTATCTAAAGCAGAATGCACTGATGATCACTGGCTGAGTAGTCCTCTAATACTTTCCAGTTGTGTATCCTCCGCACTAAGGACTCCGAGGCGAATGCCACGTCCGGTATGGTTCCCTCACAGCCAATACGGCGGAAAGTCGGCGTGTTTCCGGAGTTTTGTACGACGAGGGCCGTTCTGGCCGCCATTTCCAGGATTAGTTTTCCGCGCGGATCCGTCTGAGGCATGCCCCATTCGATTGCTTTAGCGTTGATGTCGCCCCCAACGAGTACTTTGCCCTCTCTGCTTTCGAGACAGCGCCCTTCAAAGCATTAAGCTTGGCTTGGAAAGATGATATCTACTCGTAAGGCGTTAGGTACACACTAAAGAAGGTGATCTCTGAACACCGAACCCACACGAAACCATCCCCCCGTCCACAACTCTCCGCTTGAAAGTCACTGTTCCGAACCCAGATGGTGGCAGTACCAGTTTCATCAGAATACCATAATGCACGACTTTTATTATGGTGTTGCTCACTCAGCAGCAAGAAGTCGGCTTTCATGTCCCTCGCAAACTGCTCAAGCAGATTTTGGGGCGGTTGAACTGCGGTGTAGGTTTAGCTGCAGGATGCGGGTCATCGAAGCTCTGATTTCGCCTCTGGCTAGGGCTTCCTGGAACACCCGGCATTTTCCTGATCCCAAGACGTATCCAAAATCAGGTTTTGGATCAGCATCCTTGCAAAGAATACAGTGTGCCTCCTTCGTACACTCTTTTCTTTTATGTCCCATTTCACCGCATTTGTAACATAGGGAACTCCTATCGGGTCCTTTGCATACTTGTGTGGTGTGACCATAACCAAAGCATTTGAAACAGAGAAGAGGCACTGCTCTTCGCCGTATCCTACAGACAACCCACCCAATTCGTACTTTGCCCGTGTTCAGAAATTGTTCGGCGTCTTTTACGGTCAAGTTGACTATGGCCATGCGTTGTCCCCTATTGTTTTCTGGTGTCAGTCTCGCTTTGATCCTTCCCACGCTAGGGAACTCGCTTTTGATGGCCTCTTCTACCTCGGCCAGATCCGTCACGCAGTCAATCTCTCGTATTTCGATCGTTGCCATCGGCCCGAGCGGGGCTATAGTTGCGCTTTTGCTGAGGACTTTTTTTACTGCGTCACAGAATGCTTCTTTATTGCCAGCTTCTGCTCCGAATTCCACCAGTATGTAGCCCGACCGCGTTGGTCGTACTACTTTAATGGTAGTATTGGTGTCTTCGGGCCTTACGTTTCCCCTGATGTCCCGCAGTACCTCCGCGTAGGATCGACCATCTTGGGGCTTTACAAGCAGCGCCTGCTGCCGGGGTCTTCGTCGGGGCTTCTGCCTCTCCTGTTTTGCATCAGGTTCTTTTGCTAATTGGGCGTCCGTGCGAACTTTATTTTCTGGCTTTTTTTGAAGGAGTTTCTTTGCGGCTTTCTTCGCTCCTTTTGTAAGCACTGTCTGGAACCCCTGATCTGGTGCTCCACGACCGTCAAGTGCCTCTTCCTTTCTTCTTGTATCCCGATCTCCTTCGATAGCGCTAGACGCCATTCTTTTGTTGACTTCTAATGGTGGAGCTATCTGCATGTCGCCTTTAGATTTCGCCCCAAGCGCCTCTTTAGCCTTCTGTTCGTCTTCGGCCGTTAATCAGCTCCTCCGATAGTGCCCTATGCAATCTAGGAGCTCCTCTAGTTCAAGGAGCCCTGCCTTTGCTGCTTTGCTGATTTTTGGGGAGTCGCATGGAGATTGTATTATTTTCAGAACATGTCTCGCTTTTCGGAGTAGTCTTTCTTCTTTGTATCGCTGGGCCGCAATTGTACCATGCAACCATCCTTGGGAGAGGTTATCGTGTTCCGTTTCTGAGTGCAGTACTTCCGCCACATTTTCAACTTTGGCGGTGCATTCACGCGGGGTCTGCTCACTCATTGGTTTAAGTGCCGTAACCTCCTCGTTGGCTTCTGGATTTTTCGTTGCAATGTCGGGATTTGCGACCCTTGCATCGGTCGCTTCGGTAACGATCGCAGCAGTGACAATCGAATTTTCGGTGTTCTCTCCCACCGCTTGAACACCTGAAGCGTCCTGCAGAATTTCCCGCTTCTCCTTAATAGGACGCTCTGGCGTTCGCATCATTTTTTTGCTCCGCCCGAACGCCACAGGAATCTCAGTCTGTCTGCTATTCTCCGTTTTTCGTCTGCGTTCACTGTCATTGTGTTATTTTTCGTTTTTGTCGCGGTTAGTACCGCTCTCGATGCACTGTTGACATCGTGGCTGCAACCGCTGGTTGCGTCGTCGTTATTATGTTTGTCTCGTTTTTTTGGATGTTTTTGATCCTTTGAGTTTTGTTGGGTCCCGCCCAGCCTTTTTGGTCCCATGGTTATCTTTGCAGAGCAAGGAGGCCATGCGAGGGTTGGCACAAGCCCTTATGGGGACAAGTGCTCAGAGCCAGACCAGCGCTAATCGGGAGTCCGTCTCAACCGAACCTACACCACCAACCCAATGGTGCGAACTTCGAACGTACTCCGAGGCCTGCCAGGGTTTGACCGGGACGGAGACGGTATGATAGTTGAATTGGAGCCGTTCATACACGAGTTTCATCTCGGCGCTACTGTGCAAAGCAACTAGGTCCAAACCATCACATCCGCCAGCCCAAAGCGTCAATTCCAGTTCGTTGTCGAAAGCGTAGTCCAGATCCAATCAGAGTCGTTACCTGTCATCCCAGGAGGGAACCTCACGGCACCCCCCATATCCTCGGGTCGGTGGGGGTGGCGATCCTCAAAGAATGCTAGCCTCCAAGAGTGATCTTATCGACCGGCATCCTCCCTGCGGGAATTTCCTCGGGTACATGGGGCGGAACTCCCCAAAGAATACTAGCCTCCAAGAGTGCTCTTGTCGACCGGCATTACTCTGCGGGGACCTGACATTAAATTATGTGAATGTGAAATATAATTGCGATTCTGTATGATAAGAAACACGTTTTTCTTACTTAAAATATAAAGTGTAACAGATCATCACCTAAAGCAGATTATTTTTCTATCTTGCAACGTTTCTTTCACTAGTTTACGCCCAATTTGAATGCTCAGTTGCCGATTGAAATTCCTTGGAATCGATAAATAGTTCTCCATAAACTAAACCACACCGAGGACTTTCGCATATTCCGCTCGACATTCGTCCCACCCAGCTCACGGTGGGCTACCGGCAATCACGACCATTGCACAGAAAAATAATTTCCAACTTTTCTCAATCCCACTCGCAGTTGTTTAAGTGTTGTCGTGAATATGCGATATTTGATAAACTTCGATTTGTTTTGTTGATACACTACCAGCGTCACAGAACAAATTCAACAATTCCAATAAATACTGACGGCCCGACAGTCAACCTTTACATACGCTCGTATCGAAGGCGGTCGAGAAACGTTTCGTCGTTGGTTGTGTCTTGAGACTGTACGATTCACTGCACTGCAGTTGCCTTTATGGAAACTCAACCTTTCATCAATTTGCAAAAACTTGCCAACAAGTATTAATTAAAACGCGATATTAATATTGCAGACGGCTCGATCTCGACATCGCGATCTTAGCTTTTCCTTTTTCCTTTTCTTCTTCTTCGTTTAATCGAACAACGTTCAAAATTCACGACTGACTCTCAGTAATCTCCCTTCCAACTCATTAAATCCAAATTCTAGAGCACTTTTTCTGGGCAACGACAATGACCACCACCACACCACGTCCTGTTTCCACTCCGTCAACTCTTCGATTTCAGCATATGCATTCGAATTCGCGAACATTAACGCGTATTTGATCAATTTCGATATAAAACCAATGGGGTTGTAGAATGGGATAGCGAAACACAAACAATGAAAGATTTATATTCACGTTGAACACCCTCCGACATGATAAGAGCGACACAAGATCTCCCGTAGATTCCAAAACTCCTTCTTGATTTCGCCCCGTGGCAGAACGCGATTTTCTTCAAAAAGTTTAGTTGCTGATGCCGATTTGTTGACTGTCCAAATTCGAACCGCGGCAAGTGGAGTTTTTAAATGTGTTCGCTTTAAAGCGCGAGCACTCTTCCAATGCGCCGTTTTTCCGTGCTTGCCGGACGAAGGTCGTCAGTAGACTTCCCGCTCCGTCCCAGAAATTCCCGACCTTTTCTCTTTCCGTTACCGTTTACACGGTAAAATCGCATCAGCTGCTCACTCAGCTACGAGCGACTGCATTCGATCATGTAATACACCGTTGGGTGCACTAAATCAGTGCTCCCATGTTCAAAATCTTAATCGGCTGATTTAAATTTTTTTAAGAAAAATTAACTGAAGTAGATAAAAACGAAAAAGATTCTAAATAGTAATAAAAGTTAAATCTCATGGAGAATATAATTAAAGAGAAACGTTTAAATTTAATATAAAGGAAAATTGATGTAAAATCAGATTTAATAATAAAAAGAAAGAAAACTATTTTACAAATTACGGCTATGAATGGAAGTAATTAAATATTTTCCTTAATCTGCCATTAAAATTTTGAACAGGAGATAGGAAGGTTTTCGAGCAGTTTGCTTGTGTGACTGCCCCATTACTACACATACGATTCCCAGACTGTTTTCCAGGTATGTGCAGTTAGATGCATTTAACTTATATACGAGTACATAGTTTAAATAAAGCATTATTATTTTCATAAATCGACTGATTCATTAGGTTTGCAAATGATTACGGTTCAAGGGATTGTTGTGTATTAAAGCTTCAAAATTTTAATCAAGAATTAAATGCTCTCATCCCATAAGTCGACTCAATTACTATATCAAGGACTAAAAAAATTGATATTTTCCCAGATAAGACTAATATCACAAATATAGAACTTAATTTGTAACCTAGGAAAAAATCGTTACGTAGCAATTATTCTATGCATATATTCAGATTCTAAAAAGAAAGACAACCGACTTAAATATGCTAACACGGATAAAAGAAAATTTATGGAAGCAGCGCCAAATTAACTTCTCCATTTCAACATAATGAAGTTAAAGACACGATAACCACCATGAATGTTACGGGGAAATTAGGTTTTTCAGCGCTTCCATTAGTTTTCTTTCGCGATATTTTTAGACAAAAATTACCTACTTGAAATTCGTCAAAAAATCTTGGAAATTCCCATAAGGGATCTGATAGAAGATCAATATTAAATACGGTTTTAAACATTTAGAAGAGAAAATAACCCGTTCAAGTATTTGGCAACAGCACATTGCATTATACTCCTAAATCAAAGATAGAAAAAAAACCAATTAGATATGTAGAAAGCACAGCGAAACAACTCGGATCAGCCAAATTTTGTTTATCTTATCGAATTCAAGGAACAAACTAAATATCTTCTAACGATTGGCCTGCTCGAGCTTAAACTTATTTGTAAATATTTGACTAATCACTTTTGTCAACACCACTGTGGACTGTAAGTAATCCAAAGCTAAATGACTGTGTAAAATATACAATTGATATAATGCCATTGCTAATACACTTGTTGGTTAAAAATTCCAACGAAAAATTCTCGGCGTCTTAAATGAATTTATTTATGCCCACCTACACCGTTCCGACTTGCCAGCGCGATACATCTTTTGAGCCATTTAGCACGCGCCAAAGTTTCAGCCGGCAGTAAAAGTAAATACGAGTATGTAAGTAAATTTCAACCTTCTGTGCTTGTTTGACAATGTGTTAAGACAACAATTCCAGCATAATGTGAGGGTTGACTCTGCACGCCTCCGTTTGTTCGCAGCTTCGTAGTATCGAATTTGTACAATTTATTTTTTATATAATCAACTGCTAAATATTTACTGTCTTCAATCTTGATTAACACGGAACTTTTTTTTGGGGGTTTTGTTTGGTTTATTGGCAGGTTTTTTATGGATGCTACATTTTGATGAATTCTTTATTAGCCAATTGTTGAAAAATGTGGAATCCAAGAGATTCCTAAATAAAACGTTAAAAGTTTGGCGCCAGTTGGAATTAGCAATAGTTAAGATAATTTATTAACAATTTTTCAGTAGGATATGTTAATTGACACGATCAAGTGACTTTTAAGCTGGAATGTTCATTTAACGTCCAAGATGTATACTGTCAAACTGAGGCTAATTTGCTAATTGGAAATCAAAGGCAAAGTGTTCAAAAACGTCCTCATTTTACATCCTGTTTCTTCGTGACCCATGAAATCACGAGCAATTTTACATTTGTTTTACAATTCGCACCAATTAAATGGTTTACGTGGTTTTATTTAGAAACTGGAACTCTTCAATACTTTTCTACTTAGTGTTTTTTTCAGCAACTACATATTTCCTCCATCTGATAACGAAGATTTTGACCTACTATAGGTTTTTTGCGGCAATCATCATCATCTATGGCGCGAAAGCGACTTCGTTCGCCAGTTGATCGCACCCAGCAAGGATCTGCTGTCAGCTTCTATTGTATCTTTCCATCGAGTCCTCGGTCTTCCCGCTAGACGTCTACTTTGTGCTTTACCCTTTAATGTTCGTTTGCGTAGTCGGTTGGCTTCCATTCTTTCTGCATGGCCCGCCCATTGCAATTTTCGTAACTTTACGCAAGTGGATGCGGCAAATAGTTCATACAACTCATCGTTATAACTTAGTCTCTACTCTGTTCCTTGTTTCACTGACCTATAGATTTTCTAGAGCCCTTTGCGTTCAAATATGTCCACTGCTTATTCGAATTCACTCGTCAGGATCCATGTTTCACTTCTATATAAGAGCACAGGTTTGGTTAGTGATTTGTAAGTACGGAGCTTACTTTGTCTGGGCACAATTCCGGACCTGAGAATGGAATGGACTGAGTAAAAGGCTTTATTTGGTTCTTCTATTCAGTTGGCTCCAAGATACACAAAATTATCCCCACTTTCAAGTTTATAGTCTCCTATGGTCAGGTTTTGTAGAATTGGAATGTTCTTCTTCGTTTGAGTCATGAGTTTAGTTTTAGTTTCATGAACTCGTAGGCCGATTTGGTTTGCTTCAGATTCTAGTCTGAGAAATGCTCCTTCGGCATCTGAGATTGATCTTCCATAATATTGACGTCATCAGCATATTTTTGCGATAATGGAGGCAAAAAACGCCCAACTTGTCTTAGAACTATCGACACAAACCTTGCATATAGTGATTACATCCACTATAAACCTCATATATAGCCGAATCGACACTAAACTCACCCTCAGAACTCTTGTGTGCTACTTTAGGATTGAGTCGTTATTATGTAATGTCTTTTATTGGTGTAGTAGCCAGTCCGCCAGACAGGAATTGTCCCGTTTCTTTCTTAGGACCAACTCAGCGTAATAAGCCGTCTCGCACGCCACGTATCCTCCGATTGTAATATAGCTTCCACTATAGAGTCTGAGCTAACCTTGTCTTATATGATGGCAAGGAAAATACTATTTACAGAGATACGCTTGTATCCGAAGAATTTGAGGAGTTCATCGTCTTTTTCCAGTGGGCAAAATCGTAAGGATAGTGCGCCGAACTTTCCTATTTTATGGAGATATTCACGAAAATATATCGATGTCCCTTCAAAAGCCAAGAATTCTACCTTTCTTGGCTTCTGAAGAAATCTCTCCGTATTTTAAGGTAACCCATGATTCAAAACGTACAATAAGGCTAGCTTTTCAATGATCAAAACCAGCGTTACTGCTACTTAATAGTGTTTTGACACGTGTCTGTTCTGCAACTTAGTTGTAGCTTATTTCCAAGAGACCTTTGAACACTTCCTTACATTAGAGTGTCAAAAGATCGTTTAGAATGACACCTGCCACTGCAAGCACTTCATCTTCAGAAATAGTGCGGTAGTTATAGGTGATTTTTTTTTTTTGAGTGGTTGGGAGGTGAAGGCTGTTTTCACCCTGGGTGGAGGGCTGTCAGACCCACAAGATGTCTAGAATACTCACTAAACACCTCCCCTGTCAAACTGAAAATTTTGCCTGAAACCGTTTGATACCTTACAAGTACTTCAGGCTAAGCTTAATTTTACTACATCGTTACGTGCCTTTTACGTGATCCCTCCTCTAGCGAAAGGAGGGGATTGCTAGAAAAGTAACCCCCTAACTCCGGCTGCCATGAGTCCTTTTAATCTATTGGTCACATAGTTCCCTATGTCAACCAACCTAAGCATCTCTCAGATTAGACAATCTGGGGAGTGCCCTTCTGCTTCTTTGTTTAGGTCCCATCTTTTGCGCGCAAAAAATGTGTGGCAAGCATCGTCTTCTTCTCTTGCACAAAACCTAAAGTCACGATGCAAATAACACAGGTAGGTCAGTCTCAACGTGTAGTAAAATTCAATCCCAACGTGCGTTCGATAGAGCCACGGTGTCAGATCAGGAATATGGCACTCAATCCATCTTCCACGACTGCTTCCAATCATTGAGTGAGCGTTATCTTCCCTTGCGGGCAACTATCTCATATATTTGTTTCGACGCAGGTAGATAGTACAGCACTCTCTAATAAGGAAGGTGATAGCTAGCACCGCTGGATCAGAGACTATTGGATTTAAATATGCAATCCTCGGTGCTCCTCTTTTGCGTCCATGTGCCAAGCGTGTTTTGCACCTATCCTTGCTGAGAGATTTACTTTTATTTCTGCTCCGTATAGTAGCAAAAACTCTGCGACATTCATCAAAAGTTGTTTTCTTGATGGTCCGGGTTCTCTATATTGGCTAGAAGACAACTTAACCGACATGCCTGAAGCAGTCTTATCAGAAATTGGCCTGATTTGCTCAGATAAACTCCCCTTTGAGTTGATCAGCAACCCCAGGTACTTTACTGATGGTTTCGATTCTACCAGTACTTCCCCAGCACTGATCCTCCTTATTCTGAGGATTCTCTTCTTTGTCAGGACGACCACTTTAGTTTTCTCCAGTGCTGGGTTGACAGTCTCTCATTCGCGCAACAGCATACCTTGTCAACGGTATATTCAACGACTAGCCTTGTCCCATCAGCTGTATGGTTCATCAGCTGCGACCCATCCAGGAGCTCTTATCTCAGAAGCCCTTCGTACAATATGTTTTGCAGGTCTGGACCAAGGATAGATCCTTGAGCCAAACGTGATGTAACTTCCATCATTCTTCAGCCCTGCGTCGTATCAAAATACAAGCTTCAATCCTTCAGCAGTTCCTCAAAAGTTGCATGAAATATTCAGGAATTTGAAAAAGGGTTTTCAGTGCATTCAAAACATCCCCCTATATAGTGGAGTTGAAAGCGTTCCAAACATCGTATTACCAACAGAACTATCCATCGCTTAATAAGGCTGTATTCCTCCATATTTCAGACCACGCCCACCATCTGTGCAATTGTATGGTGGTATATTCTGTTCTAAAGCCATACTGCCGAAGAGATAGGTCCCTAGCAGCACAAATGGCGTCGGCCTGTCTTTTTTTCACTAGAATTTTCCAAGAGTGCTTAGCATGCATAGCGAGCGTCATGCAGACGCAGACACGGGACTACTCTTCCCCTTGTTAATTATTACGAGCCTCGGTACCTTTTGAACGTTCAGGGAAACTCCTTCCCGCAAGCACGCGTTGGATGTGCTGAGCAGCAAGTCACAAGAATGGTGAAAGATGAGCTTTAACACTTCAGCTGGAACATCATCTGGATCTGGGGACTTCCTGGGTTTCAATGATTGGACTGCCTATTATAGTTCGACACGTGTAAAGAGAGGATATTCAACTGCTATTACTCCGTGGAACGCGTCAACATGGACGGGATGGGCGGGAAAAAGTGCTTGCACTATCTCGCCAAGCTTTTTTGCTTCACATATACAGGGATTGCGTAGGGCACTAAACCTTCGCTTAAATAGCTTATAGCCAAGACCCTACGGATCCGTGTTGATATTGTTCACTAGATCTTGCCAGCAATGAGCCTTACTGCTGTTAATAATTTTACGAATGTATTTCCTGGCCTACTTACATGCTGCTTATCGTTAGCATGCCTCATCGCAGTCCCATACCCGTTGAGCTCCAGGTCGAAGCTTTTGGCACTCCCTTCGCTTTTCAGCAATTTCAGTCCAGTATATTGGAAGCTTCCCTTGCTGGGTTCTCTTAAGCGGGGCATAGAAGTACTGCAAGTAGACGTGATGATGCTCATAGTTGATTTCACCACATCGTGGGCTGCTAGCTCTTCAATCCTCCATGAACCTTCCAGTGATGGCGCACCTGTCGTGAGCATCTCAATAAACCTCGCAACGTCGTTCCTCCTAATTTTCCACCCAATCGTTCGGAAATAGCACCACGGATCTCAAGTAGAATCCCCTGATGATCACTGGTTGAGTAGTCCTCTAGTACTTTCCAATTGTACCCTCTCGACACTAGGGACACCAAAGCGAATGTCACGTCGGTAAAGGTTCCTTGACAATCCACGAGGCTGAAAATCGGGGTATCTCTAGAACTTGTTTTCCCTGCAGAATAGTTTGAGGCATCTGCCATTCAATCGCTCTAGCATTGAGGTCTTCTCCAATGAGTACGTGGCCATCTGCATTCAAGACAGAGACTTCTAAAGCAATAAGCCTGGCTTGCAAAGATATCAATTCGTTCGGCGTTAAGTATACACTAAAGAATGAAGTCCTTGATCACCAAACCCACACAAAACCATTCCAGTGTCCATAGCTCTCCACTAGAAAATCAGCACTGTTCCAAGCCCAAGTGGCGGAAGTACCAGTGTCGTGAGGGTACCTTGATGACGAACCTTTATCGTAGTAAAAAGTAGTAAAAAGTAGGCTTTCCCGTATCTCGTAAACTATTCAAGCAAGTTTTAGGCAGTTTTGCAGTGCTTTGGGTTTAACCTTTAAAATATGGGACTTCTCGAAAAACGTGACATGAGGTGCTTAAATTTTGGTTTTGGATCAACACCCTTGCAAAGAATGCTGTTTACCTCCTTGGACATTCATTTCTTTTATATTTCACCGCGACACATTTGTAGTATAGGGAACTCCTATCGGGTCCCATGCATCCCTGTGTGGTATGAACATAACCAAGCCACTTAAAGCATTGGATATGTACTGCTCTTTGCCGTACTCTGCAGATGACGTACGCTATCCTTACTTTACCCTTACTCAGAAGTTGCTCGGCGTCCTTCTCAGTCATAAGTTTTTCACTATTGTTTTCTGGTGTCAGTCTCGCTAAAGCTGGGGAGCTCTCTTTCGATGGCTTCCTCTGCCTTGGCCAGGTCCATGATGTAGTCACTGTCCCTGATCTCGACAGTTATCATCGGCTCGGGTGATGTTACAGTTACTCCTTTGCCGAGAACCTTCTTGACTGTATCGTCGAATGCTTCTTTATGATTGGCCTTGGCTCCAAACTCGACCAGTATGTGGCCAGATCATGTTGATCGCATTGCTTGAATGCCAGTTTTGGTGTCGTTGGGCTCTATACCTCCCCTGATCTTGCGTTACACATCTGAGTAAGATCCGCCATCCTTGAGATTTACAGGCAGTCCTGACGCCGGGGTCTTCCTTGTGGCTTTTTTAGGGTATTGTAAAATATGTTTATTGAAAATTTTGGTTACCGAAGGTAGCCAATGCGGGCATTAAATGAAAAGTCCTGATGGGAGCTGTTCAAAACAGATTTTAAACTAGATGGATTTACATGGAGGAGTGCAAGGGGAGGGGAAATGTAGGAGAAATTTGTGTCTCGCCTCTCGCTTTTAGAAACCTCTTGACAGAAAAATTTGCAAAAAATCAGGAATGCAGGTATCAGTAGTCAAAACTCTATCAAATTTGCTTAAAGTAATAAATTTTATGAATTTTACGTTTTCATCTTAAAAATTGAAAGGTGACCGTTTAATTTCTGAAAATTTCATAAAAATCTAGACAAAAATAGCTAAGTTATAGACAATTGAAAATTTCTCAATTGCAACAACAATTACACGTAATATTGTTCGAGTACACGTTTGCAAAGGACTCAAACACTACAGATGCGTAAGGATTTGAATGAATACTAAGATGGAAAATAGTAGCCCACGTGGCCTAGTGGTTGGAGCACTAAGCCCGTAAGCCGAAGGTCTCTGGTTCGAGTTTCGTTGGCGTTAACGAGATTTAGTTCAAGTGATTCGGACCGACTATAAGCCTGTTCAGTTATGATACGCGCTGGCCTTAAATCAGAACGTATCGCAGCTGGGTGGACGAACACACGGCCAAAGCGTGATAATGATCATATCACCTTGTGGAGTGCCGATACATGAGATCATGACAATGAGATACACCCAACTATCTCTAAGCGAAGGCCCGTCAGGGGCTGTACTGCTAGGAAAAAAAAAAGATGGAAAGTAATTAATTAAAAATTTGTAACATATCACTGTTAGTATTGTTTTAAACAGCTTTCTCATAGTAATATGTTAGCATTTAAAGTATATTTTCCTGAAGTATTCCAAATTTCAAGGCATATAGTAATGTTGCTTGCATTGCAACAAATGGATGCTCAATGCGATTTGAACATATGTTGTTATTTTTAGGGCTAGTAAGTTGTACTATGATGTAAACAATTAATAAATTGCCATGGTCACAATCGCTGTAAACAACTGCATGCTCATAATTTTATGTACCTCTCAACTGCAAATATCAAAGGTAGTGGAACGTTCAAATTTTTTCCCCTACATGTGCTTATGCCATTGAAGTAAAAATAAATCTTCTAATTTGTTTTTCTCTTGAGCGTGATATTGACCATATCACCTCGAATTTCATTACGGTCATGGAATGAGATACCCTAACAATAAATCCCAACGCTAACGTTTGAATTTGGACTGTTTTTTTGTGGTTTGGAGGTGAGTGTCATTTACGTACACAGTGTGGGACTTCCATGCTTGCAAGCGACTGGACTACCCAATAAACATCTCCCCTCACAATCCGAGAACCCAGCCTGAAACCGGAATTTGGACTGTTGGGGGATGGATTATTATGATTTATTTTTCTCAATAAAATGACGTTACAAATAAAATATTAGCGCTAGTTAATTTTGTTTTGCTTTTCCTGATTATGTTTGCATTTTTATTTACCATCCGCCCCCTGAAAAACGTAAAAATATATGTTGTAAGCGTAAATTCCACGGCATTTTTCGGCGTAACCAAGCAATTCCGCATTGTACTCCATTTACAATCGAGTTGTCATCTTTTCAGGGATGGATTCAAATAGTTATTTACACGTACGAGGGTGATCCGATAAGTACTTAGCCTACGAAAGAAAAACGAAAATTTTGGAAAAGTGGCAATTTATTTGTCAATATAATCTCCTCTTAGCTCGATACACTTGACCCAGTGATGTTCCAACTCTTTTAACCTGTCTGGACGTTTTCTCGACGTCTGCAAAGAAGGCGTCCGTGGCGGCGATGACCTCCTCATTCGAGTTAAATTTCTGCCCAGCGAGTGACTTTTTCAAGTTTGGAAACAAAAAAAGAGTCGCACGGGGTCAAATCTGTAGAATACGGTAGATGGGGTAGCAGTTCGTGGAACAATTCGACTAATTTGGCCGTGGCGACGGCAGAGGTGTGAGCCAGTACGTTGTGATGGTCGAAAAGCACTTTTTCTTCGCAAATGGGGCCTTTTTTCTTCAATTCGGCGTCAAATCGACCCAACAATTCGGCAGGGTTGAGCCCTGTGACCGTTTTGTCCTTCTCCAGGTAGTCAATGCAGATAACACCCTGTGAATTCCGGGAAGCGGTAGCCATCACTTTTGCAGCCGATAGGACAGTCTTCGCCTTCTTCGAAGCAAGACAGCCGGGTGAAGTCCTCTGTTTCGACAGGACAGCTCCTTGGTCTCTGGTTTGTAACAGTGGAGCCATGTTTCATTGACGTTTAAACAGCGTCAAACACTGCTCTTAAATTGTCGCACGGTCGCTTTTGTTGTCCGAAGTGAGCATCGCGCCGACAGCTTTCTCATACGCAAAATTTTATGCAGGATATGACCCATGCAGTCTTTTGAAATGCCTACTATCTCAGCCATCTTGCGGACCTTCAATCGGTGGTCTGTCAGTACGAGCTTATGGATTTTTGTCATGTTATCCGCCGTGGCAGCCGTTTTTGGGGTACCTGGGCGTGGCTCATCAAAAACCATGTTTGACCATGTTAAAACTCGTCAAACCAATTTTTTACAGTCATCATCATAGGAGCAGAGTCACCGTACACAGTATCCAAGCACTCTTTGATTTTTCTTCCAAAAATACAATAAATTCACCGACCGATGTTGATCTTTCTTCATTTTTCTAAAATTCGCGGACACGCCCGCTTCCACACGTAGCCGTCTACGAAAATGCACTACACGATAGCGAATCTCTCTTGCGATAGTGGTGTCATCGGGCGGTGAGTATTTATCAGACCGCCCTTGTATACGCACTTCTTTAATCGAACTTCTCTTATCAAAGAATATTCCGGGGCCAAATTGAATAGCAGTGGGGGCAGCCCATATCCTTGCTTTAGTCCGACAATTGTGTCAGAGGCGTTGGGGAGTTGGTTGTTGATGTGGACTTGGGAGGTTGCAGACGTCATTGGCATTTTGTTAAGACGAACTAATTTGGCTGGGATACTAAAGCAAAGCATTATTTGGTATAGTGCGTTATGATCAATACTGTCGTATGCTTGCTTAAAGTCAACAGAGATTTATTTGTAACTAAACAATGGGTCGATCGTTGATCCACCTGCTCTAAAGCCATATTGGCGCTCCCCAATATTACGGAGGTCTGAGTTTATTTTTTAAGATTTTTGATAATATTATGTACGCCGCATAAAGTAGTGATATGCCTCTATAGTTTTCGTACTGAAGCTTGTCATCTTTTTTGTAACCAGGGAATATGATTGATTGGCTTCACTTGTTCGGCATTTGTTCTTGTTACCAAATGTGCTGGATGACTTTGTGGATGGCTTTCTGAGCACAGGTGCCACCATTTTTTACAAGTCCACTGGAACACGCCGGGCGCTTCATTATTCTTTTCGGCTTTGATGGTGGAGCAGATTTAATCCAGAGTTAGAGGGGCCAAGGTAAGCTCTCCGGGAATATTTATGGGCTCGAAAAAATTATACACTCCCCTCGCCCCTCTCAGGATCGAACACCTGTGGACAAAAAATCAGAAAAAGTCAAAGAATACTCAACGTCAAATACCTCAGAAGTCTAAATTCGCTAAATTTTATTCGTATTAATATTATTTATCAATTTTACGTTTTGTCGAATAGAATCGTTGGGGTTCCCTTATACTCATTGAAATTTGATACCAAGACACATTTGACGAAGACGTATTTTGAATTTCCTTGTATTACAAGGCAAGACTCTCTTATGCGATTTGTGCTGCTGTGGACTTATCTCCTCGGCAATACGGCTTTAGAGCAGGCCGCTCCACTATTGGTGCGATTACAGAGGTGGTGAGTAGCCCAAAGGCAGAGACCCATAGCCGCACCAAGTGGCGGACCGTTCTGTTGGGGAAACTCGACGCCTTCAACCCCGCTAGATGCTAGATATTTTGAAAACGTTGAAAACACCTTTTCAACTTCCAAAATATTTCATGCAACTTCTGAGGGAATATCTCAAAGAGCAAAGGATGGGAGTTGCATCGGATGTTGCCCAGGGATCTTTCCTTGACTCAGACCTGTGAATCAGTCCAGCACTGGAGAAAACCGAGATAAAGAAGGGAATCTCTTGCGCAAGGACGATCAGTATTTGAGACATACTGATCGACTCGAAAATAAATTTCTCTGAGCAAATCAGGGCGACGGCAGAGAAAGCTTATTTGGGCGTATTGGCTCTGAGTAGACTTATGGCCAACGTAGGGCGGCCTTTTCCATAAAGAATACGCCTTTTGATGAGTGCCGTAGGGTCAGTGCTTCTGTACGGAGCAGAAATATGGGTGACGCTCTCAGCGAGGAGGTGTACCCAAAACGCTTTGCACAGTTACACAAAAGAGGAACGCTGAGAATTGCATCTTCATATCCGATAGTCTCTGATTGGGTGGTGAGAGTTATTGCAGATGTGATACCTGCTGCCGTCCTTACTAGAGACTGCCATGTTATTTACCTGCGTAGAAGCGAAGAGCCGAGGGATATGGTTGCCCACGAGGATAGGCAGCGCTCATTCGACAATTGGCAGCAGTTTTGGATGAATTGCACGAAGGGAAGGTGGAGTGGGTGCCTCATCCCGAATCTGATACCGCGGCTAGATCGAAGGTCTGATGCGACTTACTTTTATCTGACCCAACTTTTGAGCGGCCATGGGTGTTTTCATTCATACCTGCACAAGATTGGTAAGTCACAGCCCTCTGACTGTGGATTTCACCCAGGAAAGGAAGATGATGTCTGCATAAAAAAAATGGGATAGGCTGCATCGGGACCTCTACATTGAACTCACCCCGAATAGTGTAGTCGTGGTGATGCTTGAATCAGTTGGCAAATGGAATTATGTTCGAACAGTCCAAAAAGATAAAAAGGACTCACAGTAACTGGGGAATTTGAGCTGTAGAAATCGCTTATCTAACGATTCCTCTTCCTTGCTTCCCTCCCGCTAGAAGAGGGATCCCCCAGCTTCAGGGCGCCATACTGTATAGCAAAACGAAACTTGGCCCGAAATAATATGTCAAACGGTTCCAAGCTAGGTATCCAGATTGGAAGGGGAGATGTGTAGCGGGTAATCCAGCCACTCGTGAGCATGGGAGCCCCACACTCAGTGCGTAACTGGCATTCACCTCCCAACCCCAAAACAAAAATAAAGTATAGGGTATTAACTCTTGATGAAAGCGTATATTTTAACGGTATAGGTACCTTTAAATTTGGCATTTAAACAGTCCATTAAAACGCTCGTATACTCAAATTTCAATAAAATCTGATCGTATTTACGGAAGTTATAGCCGTTTGAAAATTTTCATATCACAACAAAAACCATGTATGGTTTTTTACGATTCGGGCTTCATATCAAACCAGAGTAACAACAATGTGTTCAAGATTTCATTCAGTCATCAGTGGTTTTTCTTTTAAAGCGAGCCTGTATTTGTTCTACGAATGTTAACGCTTTTCTTGAGTTTATTTATTGATTATTGGTGTCGTCTTATTGTAGGTCGAGAACAAACCTCCTTTAACATAAGCGAAGTTGTATTACACAATTTGTTAATACTTTCTCTTGCTTCGTTGTATGGTTTATGTAATTTTTTTCTACTTTTGAAAAAGCAGAAAGGCCGCCTTTCAAAATAGATATAAATAACTAAATGATGTAGGTCCCTCCTGCTGTGGCTAATCAGCCATTGGCCTGGTTTTAACGGAAAAAGGTTGATTAAATGACATCCTGAACGATACAAAAGCTCATTGACAATGACTCGTTAACCATTCATTAACGAGTCAGAGGACTTAAACCAGTGACCACTAGATAAGGCATGTAAAGTGTCATAGATAACTTTAACATAGACGCACACCAAATATTCGTTCACTTTAAGCAAGCATACGATAGTATTGACCGTAACGTACTGTACCAAATAATGCCTTGCCGTGGTATCCAAACCAAATTAGTCCGTCTTACCAAAATGACAATTACGTCGATGACCTCCCAAGTCCGCATCAATAACCAACTCACCGATGCCTTTCGGACTAAAACAGGGAGACGGGCTGGCCCCATTACCAATTTGGCTCTGGAGTACGTAATAAGGAAGCTCCCAGTCAATACACGAGGTACATTACTATACAAGTCGAACCAAGTAGTGCGTTAACATACACGGAAGACATCAACATTTGTCATGGTCATTAACAACTGCCAAAAAACTTTCCCTGAAACTCGACAGCGATGCATAGCGAGTAGGGCTACAAATCAATGAAAACAAAACAAAGCTCATGATAATAATATCACACTTGGCGAATACAATATCGAAAATGTGGGTGAATTTGTATGTTCAGGCGCTAAAATAATGAGAACCGGTAATGAAAGAGACGAAATACGCCGAAGAATATAGCTCGCAAATAAAATATTTTATTCAGTTTTCACAATTTTGAAAACCAGCTGCATATACAGGAAAGTAAAGCTCCAAGTATACAAATCTGTGAAAAGACCTGTGTTATGCTATGTGTGTGAGGTATGGACCCTAACCCAAGCATCCGCAAATATATTGAACGCCTCTGAACGACGGGTCCTGAGGCGAATAATCGGAGCGAAGCTAGACGGGGACCAATGGTGAATTCGATACAACCATGAGCTGTATGAAATTTTTGACGAACCGGAGGTCTCAGCGATTGTAAGATTGCGGTAGCGACAATGGGCTTTGGGCGAACTGAAGGCCGGAGACCAGCGGAAAACCTAGAAAACGCTGGTCTGACTCGGTCAACGAAGACAGTTCATCACTGCTTGAATTTCGAAATTGGAGGATGTGGTCAATAGACCGAGACAGTTGGTGGCGCTATTTGCAGGAAGTGAAGGCCCGATAGGGGCTGTAGTGCTACGGAGAAGAAGAAAAAGAAGAAATAACTGTCTTGTACAGTTACATATGGAGGATTTCTAGCCTTTCTTCTACTGAGCTGACAAAATGTCTAGGATTCTAACAGGTCTTTTAATTCTCGCTTCGGGCTGGCGACATCGTAGGAGATGGTAGGTGAGAAGCGCTTATTAGCCTGGGGTTTTGCGGCCTACACAGGTTGGGGGGATATTGTCAGTCTCTGTTTCACAAATTCTATGCATATTAAAAAGCTTGGCTGTGGATGGTGTTCTAAGAAGTAAATATTATC
The DNA here is from genome assembly GCA_963969285.1 of Odontomyia ornata. Lineage (NCBI taxonomy): Eukaryota > Metazoa > Arthropoda > Insecta > Diptera > Stratiomyidae > Odontomyia > Odontomyia ornata. The sequence goes on along the minus strand of OZ017738.1, from coordinate 339,235,079 downwards.
GGTATTGTAGCATCCTTCCCAATATCTATAACCCCTTCTTAGGATACTATACATGTACGGAAACATTATTTTGTAATGCTTTGTTTGCTTAAATTCATATTTATATACATATGTACATAGTAGATGGTAAACAATGCATAGAAAAAAGGTAAATCTGCCGACGGAAAGCTGCTGCATACACTTCTCTGTTATTCCTGAGCAAAAGAAAAAGCACAACACTTATTAAACTATTGTTGCGGTGCAGAAGCGAAGTGTGGACCTTTACAGGTGATTTCGAAAACACCCAAGATGCGATAAATTACGATCAAGGAGTGAACCAAATATGATGACATAATCTTTAGGCACACCTGTGTATGCTGAAAATTATGATAATTTTCTATTTAATTTGCTGTTTGCTCCCTGCCCTTATTTGCATTTCTCTAAATGCATAAATGAATCAGTTTCCTTTAAAAGTTTTATCAATCCAATATGATATTTGCATGAGCACACACATACCTCGCGATATATTCCATTGTTGATATCATCCCCAAGACTCATCACGAATTGCTACAATAAAATAAACAAAAAAATATGTTAAAAAATATTCTGTTTAAAATATGAATCACGGCAAGTATGATCTAAAAGGAATTCCACTACACGAGGCTTGCATGGTGTACAATCAAATTAACATTACTTCATTCTCTTGATTAAAGTTATGACAATCGGAAGCGAGCTTATTTGTAACTTACAAGGAGGGTTGGAGTTCATTCATTTCACTACTCGACCTTCTTTGCAAGCGAAGTGTTTATCATGATTGTTATGATTATTTTGATTCTGACGTATCAAATCGTGTGTTTAATTTTCTTGTTATGTTTTCTTTGATAAATAAACTCGAAAAAGATTTCGGCGAATTTTATGAATCAAAGATGGGTGTCAAGAAATGTACAAAATTGGCGACTCTGGTGGCCAAATAAAATTGAGAATCAACATACATATGTACATATGTAAGTGACCACCATGAAATTCACTGTGATGGTATAATGTTTCATATTATGGCTAAGATTAATTTGGTATCCTTACCACCGTTGTTGGGTTATTTCTTTTATGGACAGATTATTGTTTGGCGGAGTTTCTCTTTGATGTGAGATACTGAGTGGGGAAATAGATGCTGAATTTCAAAGAAATTTTCGTATCTTCTTTTAATAATAATGAAAAAAAACACGATAAAGATTTCTTCGAAGGATTCAAGTTTATAAACCAAGGAAAAATGCGGAATTCTGGGAGTGACATGAAAAACCAAGGCCTTCCATGAACACAATCAGTTCAGCTACTTTGCTGGAGCATTAAGGTATTCTGTAATGCTATAGAGAGCTAAAAAAAGAGTAAACGTGCCATTAATAAGTGCTACGAATACTCAATTGCACCTCATGGCAGATATTCTTTGCCTACAAGAATATACTGAGATCGGCAACCACAATAGTATTCGGGAGATTTCTTGGTAGAATAATATAACACACAAAAGGAATTATGTAAACCGGAATTATAACATCCCAAGAAAATCATTTTCCCCCATTTAAGCTAGGCTGCGATATCGATTCATTTTTATAAATGCCACTATGCTGAGAGCTTCAGTTTTCTCGTCGTTCTTTTCACTCTAGGAGATTTAAAATATTACTTTGGAAAGCTGATGCTGTTTTCTTCGGAATTGTTATTTGAAGTTAGCGCAATGCAAAGTTTATAAGTTATTGATAACAGTCAATGGTACTTTCATCGTCGTTTAAACGCACACTTTCATCCGTTTTACTTTCAAATCCTTCAATTTTATCCAGCCGTTTTCCTCTCCTACACAAAATCGACAGTCAGGGAACCACGACTTACCAATCTTGTGCAAATAAGACTAAAAACATCCATGCCCGCTGAAAAGCTGGTTCAGGTAGAATGAAATCTCACTGTGCCTTCGATTTAGCCACGTCTCAAATCAGGGATGAAGCGCGCAGCCCATTTTCCTTCGTGGTGTTCATCCAGGACTGCTGCTAACCATTGTGTGAGCGTTGCCTCTCCTCGCAGCCGATTGTCTCCCTTATGTTTTCGTTTCGGCACAAGTAGATAGTACGGCGCTTTCTAGAAAGAAGGGCGATAGTTATGACGCATGCGGTGACTAGCACCGCTGAATCAGAGGCTGTTTAATATGAAGATGCAATCCTCAGTGTTCCTCTACTCTGTACCTGTGCCAGGCATTTTCGGCTCCTTGCTGATAGCGTCGTCCCATATTTTTGCTCCGTACATTAGCACCGATTCTACGCACCTCATCAAAAGTCGTTTTCTTGATAAATTGGCTCCCCCTACTTTGTCCATTAATTGACTTAGAGCCGATACGCCTGAAGCAGCCTTCTCAGCCATTTGGTCCGAGAAACTCATCTTCGAGTCGATCAGCAACCCTAAGTACTTTACGGATGATTTTGGTTCAACCAGTACTTCCTCAATACTGATCATCTTTTCTCTGGGGATCCTCCTCTTTGTCGAGATGACCACTTTGGCTTTCTCCAGTGCTAGATAAACCCACGAGGGGCCCTCCAGTCTCTAACCCGGCGCATCAGTATAACCAAGCTAAGTTGCACGTTTTCCGCGGTGCGTTTAGCAACTAGCGCCACAACATCACCCGCGTTGCACCCGGCAGCTCTTGTCTCAGTAGCCCGTCGTACAATATGCTTCATAGGTCTGGACCAAGGAAAGAAACATCTGATGTAACTTCCATCCTTCATTGGTTCTGCATCGTATCATAAAGCAGCTTTCGGTCCTTCAGGCAGTCTCCCAAAAGCCGAATAAGATATTCTGAAACTTTGATAAGAATTTTTCAGGCTATCAAGAGTATCTATCCTACAAGCGGAGTTGAAGACATTCCGAACATCAAGTCTCACCAACAGAAGTATTCGTCGCTTAGTATGGCTATGCACCTCCACCTTTTGGACCACGCTTACCACCTCTGCTATTGCATCAATGGTGGAGCGTCCTGCTTTAAAGCTGTATTGTTTAGGAGATAGATCCCCAGCAACACGAATCGTATCAGTGAGTTGTCCCTTCATAAGTTTCTTTAGAACTTTCTCAGCTATGTCTAGCATACATAACAAAGATATGTAGTCATCGGCTTGGGATTTCCCTTCCCCTTGTTGATCAGTACAAGCCCTGCTACCTTCCAACGTTCCCGGTAAACTTCTTCCCGCAGGCAAGCGTTGAATGTGATGAACAGCAAGTCACGACAACGATGAATGGCGAGCCGCCATTTCTAGGACTTATTTTCTCCGCGGGTCAGTTTGAAGCATGCCCAATTCGATAGCTTTAGCACTGAAAGCTCCTCCAACAAAAACGTGGCCATCTACGTTCGAGACAGCGTTCCCCAAAGCATTAAGCTTAGCTTGGAAAGATGATATCGGCTTGTTTGGCTTTACATACACAGTAAAGAATGTAGTCCTTGAACAGTAAACCCACACGAAACCAACTTTCTTTCCATAGTTCTCTACTTGGAAATTAGCAGTGTTCCGAGACCGAATGACGGCAGTATTAGTTTTTCTAGGGCACCATGGTGACGAACTCTTATCGTGCAAAGGACGCGGTGTGCTTCCCTCGTACATTCTTTCTTTTCATGTCCTATGTGGCCACATTTGTAGCATAGCGAACTCCTATCAGGCTCCTTGCATCCCTATGTGGTATGACCATAACCAAAGCACTTAAAGGATTCCTCGTCGTACCCTGCAAATGATCCGCCTTTTTCTTACATTCCCCTTGATCGAAAGTTATTCGGTATACTTCCTAGTCAAGTTGATTATGGTGATAAGTTGTCCACTATTGTTTTCTGGTGCCAGCCTTTCTTTAACCCTGCTTACGCCTGGGAGCTTCACATGGATGTCTTTCTCTACCTCGGCCAGGTCCGTGATGCAGTTAATGTCGCTGATCTGGATCATTGCCATCGGCTCGAGCGAGGCTACAGTTACTCTATTTCCAAGAATCTTCCTGACTGCGTCGTAGAATGCTTCTTTGTTATTGGTTTTTGCTGGGAATCCGAGCAGTAATTAGCCAGACAGGGTTTGTTGTACTGCTTTAATGGCAATTTTGGTGTCTTCGAGCTTTACACCTCCTCTCATCTCCCGCAACACATCTGCGTAAGGTTGACCATTCCTGGGTTCCACGAATAGTGCCTGCCGCCGGGGTCTATGTCGTGGCTTTTCTCTACTGTTTCGCATCAGGTTCTTCTTTTGTTTGGCATCTATGAAAACTTCATTTTTTTTGGGTATTTCGGATGCACTGCTTAGAACCCCTGATCTAAAGGTTTATGGTCATTTTTTTTGGAGAGGTACTGCTCTTTGCCATATCCTGCAGATGACCCACACTCTTCTTATTATACCTTCACTCAGAAGTTGATCGGTGTCCCTCTTGATCAGGTCGATGATTGCCATAAGTTGTTCCCTTTCTGGTATCAGCCTCGCTTTGATGCTGCCCACACTAGGTAGCTCCCTTTTGATGACTTCCTCTACCTCGGCTAGGTCCGTGATGTAGTCAATGTCCCAGATTTCGATTGTTGCCCAATGACAACGAGTGGTCGACTCATTCGAGCCAATTCAAGTAAGTCTACAGTTGCTCTTTTGCGAAGAACATTCTTGACTGCATCGCATAGTGCTTCTTTGTTATTGGGCCTCCGCACGAAATTTGGCCAGTATGTGGCCACTGCTTGAATGGCAATTTTAGTGTTTTCGAGCTTTGCACCTCCTCTGATCTCCCGCTCCACATCTGAGTAGGGTTGGTCATATTTGGGTTTCACGAGTAGTAGGTACTACTCGTGAAACCCAAATATGACCGTAAGCACCGCCGGGGTTTTCGTCGTGGCTTTTTCTTTTCTACCTCGCATCAGGTTCTTCTTTTTATTTAGGATCTATGAGAACTTTATTTTTTGGGTCATTTTGTAGGCATATATTCGACGGTTTTTCTGGCTGCCTTTATCAGTACTGTTTAGAACCTGTGATATAAAGGTTATGTCCATTAGGTACCTCCTCTTTCTGACTTCACGTTTTCCTTCGATTGGACTAGAGGTGATGGTGGAGCTGTCTGCATTTCCTCAATAGACTTTTCAGTTCTTCTTTAGCCTTTTGTACTTCTTTGGAATTCTGCTTTCCTTCAGCCTTCAACCAGCTCCGCCATTAATGCTCGATTTGGTCTAGGAGCTCCCATAGCTTGAAGAACCCGTTTCTTGCATTTTTGCTGATGCCTTTTTCGCGAGTCGAATTTAGATTGCTTCCTGCTTTTCAGATTAACCTTTCTTCTTCATAGCAGTCAACGGCCATTATACAAGTATTTCCTAGCCTTCTGTTTAAAGAGATGTTCTCTGCTTCGGTTTCTGGACACAAAACTTCAGTTACATTTTCAGCGATGTCACTTCGTTGGTTTCCACACTTTTTGGGTTTCATACTAAAATACAAAACCCTGCTGAAACTGGTATCTATGCCCATCTGTTCGTCCGCCCGTCCATCTGTACGTCACAACAGGTTTTCTCCGAAATTATAGAAGCTATAGCCATAAAATTTTGTGAGAATGATGGAAGTTACGACTTGTAGAAAGTTCTGGGGTGAAAAAAAAATTCAAAGACCCATCCACATAGAGGAGTGACCCTAAAAAAATTCAGACATCAAAGTGGTCAAGTGGGTTGTCATATGAAAGGCTTCAATGAGATCTTTCCAAAAGAGGGATTTAAAATTATTTTAGCCGTGTCTAGGGGGCAGGAAAAGGGGAAATGTACGAATTTTTTTGCGTACCCGCTCATGTCGATTGGACATATGTATTTCATCCGAAAAATCAGTGAAAATCATGAGTGTAGACCTTTATGAGCACAACTACAACAAATATGTCAGAACTCGAAATCAATCAACGTTGTTAGCAATAGTATGATTATCAATTTTACACTTTCTTGAATAAAATTGTAAGGAATTTGTTCAAAGGGAGACATTTGTCATCGTCCAACAAAATGGTGGCCGTTTTAAATGAGGATATTGCATAAAATTGTGTTATTTTTCCCGAACTTCAACATTTGAGGTATATGCTATTGACACTTGATTGTAACAAATAACTTAAAGTTTTAACACTTTCGAACTTTGCTGATAATAGTAAGATTTGTAATAAATAGAAGAAATGTTGTTGCCATTTATCTCATCTTTTGCTACATGCAAAAAATTACGCCCAATGGGTGGTAATATGCACACGACTACTTAGGACACGAGGGTAGGCCCTGCGTGGTAAGCTCCACATAGGTGAAATTTTATTGCTACATAGCCAAAGATGGCACTCTTGTTCTAAAAAAAGTTAGATTGATTAAATTGGATGAAATTAGATATTTAAGTAGTCCTTCAAAATGTCCTGATATTCTATAAGTTTTAATAGAATGTACAAAAGTTATAATTGTTTGAATTTTCTGCGATAACAACAATCTTACACCGTTTTCTACTACATGGGCTTTCCGTCGAACCAGACACTACACTTTTGATTATATTTTCTCAAAATATATAATATAACAAAAATACATTTAAGATCCGGCTTAGTCAATGATTATAGCATTATTGCAATAAAATTTTGCGCCGTTAAAATGGAGTAACCCTGGTTTTCTTTTAAAGCAAAAATATATTTGTTGTGCATGTCATTAAAGTTTTTCTTGAGTTAAATCATTCTGTATGTCTGCATATCGTATGTTAAGTACAAAGCTCATCTGACATGAGTGTAATTTGGTCTACCCAACTTGTTTGTTTTTCTGTCGTGATTTCTTTTTCGACTTCGGAGTGATTCATTGCGCGCTCCTCTTTTATAGGGCTTTATGGAGTGCGGCCAGTTTTTTACTGCTTCCAAACGTCACGATTTTATCCGGCTGATGTGTGCTCTCTGATCCTTTTCGTTCGGTCGTCCGTTTGTCTTTGTTCTTTGAATTTTTAGCGTCTTTTAAAGTTTTAAATGTCTCAGTCGTTGTTGTTGTTTTCGATGAGTTCAAAGGTGCCGTATCTGTTCGGTTCCCCCTTGGAGCCGAAATATCCATCCGCATGTGTAGTTGCGATTTTAGTCCCATGGTTATCTTTGCAGAGCAGGGAGACCATGCGAGGGTTGGCACTAGCCCTTATGGGGCCAGTTGCCGTCCGTCTCGTCCGTCTCAACCAAATCTATACCACCAATTCAACGGTGGCAACATCGAACGTACTTCGAAGCCAGCAAAGGTTTTACCAGGCGGAGTCGATATGATACTTAGATTGGAGCCGTTTACGCTTGAATGTCACCTTAGCGGTGTCTTGCTATGAAAATAGGTCTTAAATATCATATCCACCAGGCTGAAACTTCTGTTTCGATTTAATATGCAGTTCGTAGTCCAGGGATCGTTATCAGGTCGTAGTCCACGGGGAAACCTTGCAGAAATCTCAGCTTTTTCGGGTACGTGGGGATAGCACTCCCCAAAAGGGTCCAGAATACTCGTGTCGACCATTACTTTCTCTGTGGGTCACTTGCCTTGGGAGGGCATTTCTTTGCGGGAGTTACTTCTGTGATACAGAAAAATACAAATGGCCATAAATTTATTGAATACGGTTCAATTCTGATAAAAATTGCATGATAGGACAGTCATAAATACCTACCTCGTTAAAAAATTGTAATGAATTTAACGATATGAATCCAGTGTTATTGATGAAAAAATGAAATTCGTAAACCCTACATGTAACTTTCTTCCGACTGGAATATATCATAAGAAAGTTACCCATCGATACAAGAGGAACGATACTAAACAAGTCGAGCCAAGTGGTAGCCTATGAAGACGACATCAACGTTTTATCACGGTCGTTAACAAACATCAAAAGAACATTTCCTGAAACTTGACAGCGAAGCAAAACTAGTAGGGCTACAAATCAATGAGAATAAAACAAAGCTCAAATATCATACTTGGCGAATAAAATATCGAAAATGTGGGTGAATTCGTTTATTTAGGCGCCAAAATAACGAGAACCGGTAATGAAAGAGATGAAATACCTCGAAGAATACAGCTCGCAAATAAAATATTTTATTCAGTTCTGACGATCTTGAAGACCAACTGCGTACACTGGAAAATAAAGCTCCAAGTATACAAATCTGTGCTAAGATCTGTGCTATGCTATGAGAGTGAAACATAGACCCTAACTCAAGCATCCACAAAGATATTCAATGCGTTCGTAAGTCGGGTCCTGAGGCGAACGATTGGGACAAGCTAGACGGGGACTAGTTGCGAATTCGATACAAACATGAGCTCTATGAAATTTTTGACAAGCCTGATGTCTCAACGATTGTCAGGCTGCAGAAGCTGGCCATCTGAATCGTACGGATGAACAACGGATACCTGATCCGTTGGGAGAACTGAAGGCCGGAGACCAGTGGGGAAACCGATGAAACGATGGTCTGGCTCGGTCGTCGAAGACAGTTCATCGCTGTTCGGGTTTCGAAATTGGAGACATGGTCCAATGGATTGAGACAGTTGGAGGCGCGATTTGCAGGAAGCGGAAGGCCGAGAGGGGCTGTAGTGGTAAAAAGCAGAAGTAGAAAACTATTATGAACGAAATCGAGTGAATTTTGACTTCTAATGTATTCGTCATTGTTGTACTCATAAAGAGCTACCTCCATGATTTTTTCAGATTCTTCGGTCCACAGGTGTTGTAAATTCCAACGTGAAATATATGAGTGCTATTAAAATGCTCGGGATGAACCGTCGTAGCGCTGCTATGCAGGCGTTTGTGGTTAAATCAGATACGAGTTCCAAATCCAAATTTCCCATCAGCTGTGTCTTGGGTTTAGCGGTCATTCTGAAGCAACTCATGCACTCTCTTAGCACTTGTTTTACTGCTGTTTGCCCTGATGTTATCCAGTATGAAAGGCGAAGAGAAGCGAGGGTCAGCTGACATCCTCCATGCAGAGTTAGATGGTGAGCCTCTTTTATCAACAATTTAGCGATAGGGCCCTTCGGAATGATTGCTGGATGTTTCGCTGCTTCTCCAATAAGTGCGTGTTGAATCCAACCACCTACCCTAAGGATACCTTCGTGATCCATTTTAGGTGCCAAGGTTTCTAAGTGGCTGGTTCTGTGGACACTGTTGCCTTTTGAAAGTTGCTGAATTTCTTCGCTTTAACTGTGGTTTTGCGAAATGCGGATGCATGTACTCGATGCTTCTCGAAGCTCAACTTCAGTTAAATTTCCCTTTCCTGTTGTCGTTGGTCGTCTAGCGTTAAACGTTAATCGCTGACTCCAGGTCACTATTCTTTTAAGTCTGTAGAATGATGAGTATCTTCCGAAGATTTCTGGAGGCTCTGCTACATTGACGGTCAACGATAAAATTTTTCGTTCGTCTTCTTTTGTTGGTTGAAGTATTGGTTGAGGAATTCGAACGATTCGGGCAGTTAGCCATTCCGGTCCATTCCACCAGAATTTTGATGTTAGCAACTCCTTCCGGTACATTTCTCTAGATGCAATATCAGCTGGGTTGTCTGTTGTCCTGACATGATGCCAAAGCTCAACAGAGCTGTGTTGTTGAATGATGCTAACGCGATTTGCCACGTAAATTTCCCACTTAGCTGCTGGTTTTTGAATCCAGGCAAAGACGGTGGTTGAGTCAGTCCAATAATATCGAGGGACGCTTGTCCATTTATGCGCTTTGATGACTTCATCCATGAGTTTGACTAAAAGAACTGCTCCATTGAGCTCTAGCCTTGATACGGACTCGACTTTCACTGGAGTGACTTTCGATTTCGCCGTGACAAGTGTTACCTTGGTTGATGTTGGGGATGTGTTGGGTTTTGGATGAGTCGCAAAAGCCATGTAGCTCAAATTGGTGAGAAGGAGTAAATTGGATCCACGGCGTGATTCGCAGCTTTTTCAGTTCTGGGAGTTGACTTCGTAATTTCACCCATTCCTTTACTGTACAGGGTTCAACGTCATCATCCCAAACTTTATCCTCTTCCTTTAGCTGTCATAGCGTTACTTTTCCAATTATTATGCATGGCTGTAGCCACCCAATAGGATCGAATAGCTTTGAAACTTCAGCTAGTATGTTTCGTTTGGAGAATTTGGCTTGACAGTCTGCTTTTGTGATGGAGAATGAAAATTCATCGGTTGCTGGATGCCACTGGATATCCAAAGTCTTTACATTTTCCGTGACTGCTCTATTTAAAGGAAGCTGCTTTTCGCGTTCTAATACTCGTGGATTGTTGGACGACCACTTCCTTAAGTGAAATCCTCCTTTTTTAGAAGTCTGCGCAAATCAGTTTGTAATTGAACAAGGCTTTCAATGTTGTCTGATCCAGTCAACATAGAAGTCCCTTGTTAACGTTTGTGCTGCTTCGGGAAATGTAGAAGACTCATCTGTGGCTAATTGATGTAAAGTTCTGGTTGCAAAGTAAGGTCCACAAGCCGTCCCATAAGTAACCGTGTTCAATTGAAAGTGCTGGATCGGCCCGTTAGGTATACGTCGCCATAGAATCCTTTGAAAATGTGGATCCTTTTCATGCACCGAAATTTGTCGGTATATTTTCACTATATCAGCCGCAAAAACGTACCTGTGCTGCCTCCACCGCATCAACAAATGAAGCAAGTTCCCCTGTATTGTATGTCCCGGGTGAAGGAGCTCATTCAGTGATTTTGCCTTCGATCCTTTTTGCGAGGCATTGAATACCACTCTCAGTTTGTTCGTACTGCTGGTTTCTCTGACCACGGCATGGTGGGGAAGGTAGTATGCTGTCGTCATTTTTACTCGTTCAGGGGGGACTTCCGACATGTCACCTAAGTCGATATACTCCTGCATGAATTTGCAGTATTCCTCGTGTAGCGTTGGGTTGAGTCGATGCTCTAGGTGTCTTAACCTCTTAAATTCGTTGTCTCTAGTATCGTTTATGTCGTTGGAGGGATTTACTTCACCTTTGAATGGTAAGCCTACGGAGTAAGTTTCATTGGGTTGTCGGATTAAAGATTGTGTTTAAACGTCCACATTTTGCTTCTCTTCTCTTGTTAGATGTTGAGTGGCTGGAAGCTCTTTTGTCTCCCAAAATTTTCTTAATGCTTCCTCCAGTTTGGTATAGGATACCAGTGCACATAATGCCTTTATTGTTTTGCAAGGAACAGCTCTGAATAGCATCCATCCCAGTTTTGTGGTTTGAGCATATGGTTGTCAAGGGAGCAAACCTGGCAATAACAATCTGCCGCATAGGTCAGCTCCTATGAGAATGTCGATATTCGCTGGTTGTTAGTAACAGGGATCTGCTAGATCTTGAACCGTCAGTCCCACTGGAATGTTGAATGGAACTCTTGTGCATGGCAATGGCGCGGTAATTGTCGTGAGGATGAGTGGAGTGAACATGAGTTTTTCGTGGTTACCATGTTCAGTTTGGACTATCCCGCAAATCTTGGTCTCTCCCCTCGACGTAACATTTTCGACTGCATCGATTCTACTGACTTTGACTCAAGACCCTTTACGCTTAGTTTGCAGCAGCTGCACAGCCGATTCACTGATGAACGATCGCTGTGCTCCGGAACCAAGCAACGCGTGGAATGTTATAACTTCTCCATCTTGACTGCTCACCCTTATCAGTGCTGTTGCTAAAAGTACATAATTCTTGCCAGTCTATGCACTGTGTCTTTGTACAGGTGCAGAGGATATTGCTTTGGACTGATTCGAGGTGTCTATCCCTTCCGAGTGAAGCAGTGTGTTATGTTTTTTGCCACAAATTTTGCATCCATGTTTTGATGAGCACTTGTTTGCTCGGTGTTGTGCTTGCAGACAATTGAAGTATAGCTCAGCCTTTCGAACTATATCTCTGTGTTTCTGGATGCTTGCTTGCTTAAATGAGCTGCACTCAAACAATTTACGACCTGCTTTGCACATCCGACAAGTCAATTTGGATCCGATGCTCGTTTTATTGACTTTGATTGTTTTCACATTTGGTTTTCCTGGTGACAAGGCTTCTAGCATGGAGAAGTGTTGTTTCAGAAATTCAAGGAACTGATTTAATGAAGGAATTTCTGTAGAATCAGCAATTGTTTTTTGCCATTCTCTTTGACTCTTCGTCAAGTTTCTGATTCAACAGAAATATTGTAGTCAAAGAGAATGCATCCATTTTCAGCGTGCTCATACCAGCTAAAAGTTGGTTCATTGTATCGAGCATATGTCTCAGCGCTGTTGGATAATTGTACCCGCAATTATCTATCAATATTGAAGAACCGCTGCATCATGTCCTGAGCGATAGTCCGATGGTTGTCGTACCATTCACAGAGCAATTTCCATGCAGGCTCGTAGTTTGCATCGGTGATTGTTAGGTGGTTGATGAACTGCTCTGCGCTGCGTAGGTACTGCAGCTTCTGGATATTAGAGAGTTAATTGCTGTTGTGGATCATGCATTTGAACAGATCACGAAATGCATACCAGTCAGCGTAGCTTCCGGTAAAGGAAGGTCTTTTTATCCTTTCTAGTTTGATGGCATCGCATGGCACCGTGCATCCAGATGCATAATGGTTTATTTTTGCTTGGAAGAGAGTGAGGTAATCCATCACCATGTCTTCAGTGCCCTCGAATTACTTCGTGTACTGACTTAACTTTTCTGCATCTTGTTTTAAATGACTCAATTGCGCTTCATGCTGTCTTTCACATGTAGCCCAGATGCCTTTTAATTTCTTCTGTCTTGTCTGGAAATACGCGAAGCTGTATCTAGATTCGCTGTCCTTCTTAAAATTGGAGATAAGCCCTTGAATCTGTTTGAAGTAAGCGTCTTGGCTGCTCATTTTGTGTCCAACTACGTCAACTTTGCTAAGCTCCGAATGTCCGACCTCTTTAGAGTGTCCAGATGTCAGCCCACCTACTCTGGAAATTACTCAAGCTAAAGCGAAAAAACCCTCTGGCAACCTCTGAAGGCTGCTGACGCTCTATGCTTAAACTTTCCTTAGTGGGTTCCACAAAGGATGGAACGAAAAGAAATGATGTTCTTAAAATGCGTATACAAAGCGAAATCCCTTCGACTGTTACGGGAGATTGTTGGTTGCAAGTTTCACCCACTGATGTTCGAATCGCCCTATAATGCTTGCCACTGATTTTCTAATCGCCCACTAATGATTGGCACTGATGTTCAAAAAGGAAGCCCTATCTTCCAGTCTGCTCAACGATAAGCTGGCACCATCTGAATCTTCCTTACCAAAGTCCTTGGTTGAATCTTCCAGGCTAAAATCCTTGGTTGTATTTCCAGAATCCGGCTCGACGGACCATGTGAATTCCAACGTAAAATATATGAATACTATTAAAATGCTATAGTTCAATGATTGCAAAAACAATGACTTTATTCTTCCATTCACTTTCTTTTATACTTTTTTTTTGCATATGTACATTTTTTGCCTTACATTAACTTCATATAATTGGGCTGTGGGATTGAACTTTAATTTGCTTGATTGAGCAAATTGTTTATGTTGCTAATGCTGAACAAATTGAGAGTAGGTTACTCTATTTCTAGTTGCTGCAGTACAAAACATGCAATTCTATGTGGTAGGTTACACTACCAATAGAATTATTTTTTCAAATTTCAGGAGTAATTAACGCCAAGAAGTTCTGTTAACAATTCAACTTTATTCATTATACCATTCCTTTATATACTCTGACAACAAAATTCTAAAATTAATCAAAAAATAACAGCCAAGCATTCTTTACTGCACGATGATTTTCCCATGCACAACAGATAGTCGAATTATCACAAAAAATGTTTCCCACATATGCAATGAAATTTTGCTGACGCTAGGTCTGGCTGAAGTGCATTTTAAGAAAATCATTGTGTGACATGTAAACAGGTAAAATGAACTAAAATACAAACGAAATGTATGTAATGAAATGGAAACTTTGAATTTAGATTATTTTTACTTTACTTAAATGAATTTATGTCTGACGATGGTTATTTGATGTTTCAAACTTCAAAGTTATATTGAAGGTCTAGTACTGATTGTCGTGGAGCTGGAACTGGTTTCGTGTTATATTTTGCCGCTCTTGAAGTCCTTATGTGTTGGTAAACCAGCCACCCTATAATGAACAAGAAGGATAGTTAGGCTATGTAGTTCACTGTTATTGTATGAGTTGGATTGGGTTGAAGACGGTAAAGCTCGGCTTGACTTGTTGACAGTTCATCAAGTTTTTGTTTCAGATTTTCAATATGTGCCGGGTGAATACTTATATTGGGAAGCGTTATTGATCGAAGCGGCTCTACTACATTTGAAAAATCTGAAATGGTGACGTTAATTGCAGGAAATATCGATGTATTTAGCGAAGATTGTCGTGAATCAAATGCCTTGAGAATGAATTCTTCATCCTTTAACGTGCACCCGGGTTGCATCTTCAAAATGCCTTTCCACTGAGGATGTTGATGAAACAAGTAGTTATGACAATCGAAAGTAAGGTCGTACATGTTATTTAACGAATAGAGCCAGTAATTAGGGGTTCGCAATGGGTGCCAAATTTCGCTTCGGTGCTCTTGTTTGAATTCACAACTAGGTAGTAGTTTGTTGCTGGCCATGATTTCTATGCTGCAATCAATGTTGGAATTGGTTTTATGGACTACTGGTCGATGCTGTTCACATATGAAGAAGTCGAGATCTTGGTTTTTGCATCGCATAAATTCAGTATTTTCAAAAAAATAAAACTGATCCTTGAAAATATTTGACATTATGAGCTCCGAAGCAGATGAAAAATACAAAAAACTGTTATTAATCACGGTTGGTAATGGCAATAGTCGAAATATTTGAAACTTAGTTAGCAGCAACATGGGGATAGTCAAGGCGAATATTAAATAATTCCCTTCATTAAAATATTGGACTTGGGCCATTTTGGTAAATTTGTGAAATGCTGATTTGGTTTCCGATGGCTGGAAAGTCTAAGCCTTGAGGTAGATTGCCCTTAATAAGTGCGATCTGGGTCTTGATTTGGTGAGGTGATATGACGTTTGAATTTATCGTTTCATGGTGTGCGTCGATTAGCACTTCCATCGATGAGCGTTGCATATCCTGACACACAGTGATCAGCGATATAATGAGAATTGAAAGAGTATTGAATGCGTCAGCTATCCTCTGCTGCTTGACCTCGGAGTTGAAAAATTTTATGTTCTCGTAAATAGCGTCGAATGCCTTGCTGATTTGCTTCGTCTGATTTACTCTTTCTGCTTCACTTTTTGCGATGATGTTAATAGTTGTTTCCAAAATTGAAGTATGTCGCTTTAGCCGCTCATTCAAGTTGTTTTCATTATTTTGAATTTTAGCGATGGTTTCGCTCATTGATTTTTTATACTCATTGTCTAAAATCCCAAAAAGTTTGTTGGCTAAGGAGCCAATTATATCAAACGGGGACCTTTTCGCTCTTCTTTGGGTAGGCTCTGCAGGATAAGATTGTTTTGACTTATTAGTTGCAATTGATGACGGTATTGTGATACAAAAGTGTCATGATATGTGTTGCTAGTAATATTCTCCTTGAGCTGCTCTAGTTGATTTACGCCAGTTTCTATAGTTCGGAAAACTTCCCAGTAACCTTTTAGATCATAAAAGGTTATACGTTTCCATGTGTTTGTAGTTAGCTGTCCACTGCCAATATTTTCGAAGTAAATACCATCGTTATTTTCAATGCTCGCAAATTCAATCGGCAATTTAGCTGCGGATGACATGTTCCAAGAGGTCAGTGGTAAAACCAGCAACGTTAATAGGCAAGCTTTTAGTGAGCTAAATTTTGAAGGAGAGCGTTTTCGTTTCCTGTAATTTTGGTGAGTAGTCTTGTCAATATTTGTTGTCTCCATTG
Source organism: Odontomyia ornata (assembly GCA_963969285.1). Lineage (NCBI taxonomy): Eukaryota > Metazoa > Arthropoda > Insecta > Diptera > Stratiomyidae > Odontomyia > Odontomyia ornata. The sequence continues at coordinate 339,219,261 of OZ017738.1, read as the reverse complement.
GCTCATCTGTGGCTTCGAAAGTTTCGTAAGAATTAGTAAATTTTTACACCATCGTAGTGAATTGGTAATGGTGCCAATTGATGAATCGATCTTCTAATAATGCCCGTGCTAGTCTGTACGTCAGCAACACGAACATAGCCGTCTGCTCCTGGAATGGTCTCAACAATCCGTCCAAGTTTCCATTTGAAAGGTGGAAGGTTGTCATCTTTGATCGTAACTAGTGTTCCTGTTTTAATGTTTGTCTGCTTAGATGTCCACTTCGTACGCTTTTGTAATCCCCCCAAGTATTCCATATGCCAACGCTTCCAGAACTCGTTTTTAAGACGATTTGTTAATAGCCATCTGGCTGCTAAGGACATTCTCGTTGTCTCATTTGAGGAGCTATTGGCTCCTACAAGTGGTTCACCATGCAAAAAAAGGGGCCGGCGTTAATGGTGTTAGGTCATTGGGATCTGAAGAAAAAGGCGTAAGTGGCCTTGAGTTAAGAATTGCCTCCACTTCAGTAGCTACCGTGCATAATTCTTCGTACGTAAAAGAAGCTGATACAACTGTTCGTAGCAATAGAAGCTTAGTAGACTTTACGGTGATCGAGAGGAATGAAGTGAAACAGAATATTGCCACTAGAGCAATTGTTTACTATTTGTTCAACTGAGTGTTCATCCGTCAATAGTTCTTGTAGCTCCTTTAGTTGGTTATTCGCACCAACAAAATTACGGGCATTGTCGCAGTATAAATTTTCACATTTTCCTCGTCTGGATTCGAATCGTTTCAATGCACCTAGAAACCCATCAGTGGTTAAGTTGGAGATGGCCTCCAGGTATATTGCTTTTGTTGCGAAACACACAAATACTGCAATGTATGATTTTTGGGGTCGTTTACCTCAAATTTTAAAATGCGTATATATTGGTCCACAGGAATCGACACCGCTGTTGAGGAATGGTCGCGTCAATTAGACGCGATGTTTTAGTAAGTTGCCCATTTGTTGACTAAGCAAGTGTGGTCGGAATTTGGTGCATAAAACGCAATTTGTCACAATAGTTCTGGCGATATTTCTGCCATTCAAAATCCAGTATTTTTGTCTTGCAATGTTATGCAAAGCTTGAGGCCCTGCATGTAAATTCTCCCTATGCAGATGATCGAGGAACAATCTTAAAAAGAAATGGTCTCCTGGTAGAACAATTGGGTGCTTTATGCCATCTTGGATGTCAGCTAGTTGTAAACTTCCTCCGACTCTCAGAATGTTCTTTACATCTGATAACATGCATGGTGTCAATAATCGAAGTTTAATGAATTTTTTAATTTCCCCATCTTTTGACAGCATTTCAATTTCTTCATGAAAACTGCTATATTGTATTTTTCTGATGATAGCTTTAAGGGCTACATCTAGCTTTCGAGTTGATGAATGATTGATTTCGACATTGCCACGTTTACTTTGAAATACCTTTACTGCTCTGTTTATGTAAGGCGTTACCCGTACCAACTTTAGAAACGAGTTCCCATGATCAATTGAGTAAAATAGGTGTGTATTCAATTCGCTCGAAGCAACGACACAGACCTTGATGCTCTTTGTTTCTTCGTGTGCCATGTTCCTTGAATTGTGTTCAGTTGGCCATTCACGTTTTGGCATTCTTAAAAAGGGTGGACCATCAAATCATATTTTCGATTATTTCAACTATTCTGGGAAGAGTCCACGGGAAACCAGATCGGCAGTGTTTTCCTTTGTGCAAACATATTTCCACTCCTTTGTTGAGGTCATTACTTGAATTGCTACGACCCGATTTGCGACAAATGTTTTGCGAATGTATGGGTCTCCTCGTATCCAGTTAATGACAATGAGTGAATCAGACCAGTAAAAAACTGTACTTGCCTTTATATCAGCTGATGATGTTACTTGTTTTACCAAGTGTGCTGCCAGCTTGGCTGCACACAACTCGAGTCTAGAGGTTGTTGACGGTTTGATAGGAGCTACTCTGTATTTCGCACACAGCAGCTTGACTGTTACCTGATCTCGTTTATCTTTTGACCGTATGTAAACGGCAGTACCGTACGCCTTTTCACTTGCGTCCGCAAAGGCATGGATTAGCGTGTCGATTGTTTCGTATTCGCTGAAAATATATCTTGGAATATGTATTTCGTTCAACATTTGTAGCTCTTCCCTGTATTTCACCCATATCGATTGAAGCTCTTCTGGAACTGGCTCATCCTAATCAACCTTTTCCTTCCATGGATTTTGCATGATTAATTTCCCGGTTACAATCACTGGGCTCACAAGTCCCAAGGGATCAAAATTTTTGGGAATAATCGCGAGTATGCTTCTCTATTCTGCCTGGTGTATTAAATGATGGGTCAGCCAATGGAATGTTTTCGGACATATTCCAGTCATCTGTATTGATGTATTGCTGGGGTTGGTAGTTTGTAATTTCTTTAATTGCGAATACTTCTAAGAAAGTTGTAATACTTCTAAGACAGTTGTAAATTCTTTACACGTCGATTTCAGGGTCATGTTGATCTTATCACTAGCTTTCACCCTTGTATTTCCAATTCCAGAGATGTTAATACTTGGATCACTTGTACTGAATCTTAATTTTTTGCGTAGTTTGTCGGTTATGAAGTTTAATTGTGAGCCGGAATCAAGTAACACCCGTGCTTTTAAGGTTTTCCTTGGTTGCTAATAACTTCGGTGATCGCTATTCCCAAGAAAACATAGCCATCTCCTTCATTGGGTTGCGCGGCTAAATTTGTTTTTTGTGGCTCTTTTGGTTTCGTAGTGCCTATTTCGCTGTGTAATAGTGTGTTATGTTTTTTACCAGACTTTTGGCAGCCACTAGACAAAAATTTTTTATATATGTGACCTTTTTTCAGGCAATTTGTGCAAAGGTCTAATTCTCGTGCCTTTTCAAATCAGTTTGTGGGATTCAATTTTAGTAATTCGTCACAATGGTAAATTGCATGAGTCTTTTTGCAGAGTTTTCATTGTGATATTGTTTTGTGGCCTACCAACGAAGATTGTTTCGATGGCTGTTCTTTGACTTAAGGTTTCTAATGTTTGGAATCTCATCTCAATGAACTTCCATAGCTCATCTAATAATGGCAGCTCCCGTGTTGTTTTTAGTGTTTGTTCGTACAATGTTTACGATGTCTTATCTAATTTTTTGAGGACCGTATGCACAATTATTGGGTCCCAATGCTCTTTTGCTGATATTCCTATTGTCTGTGGGGTGAATAGGCATTCTTTTATTGTATCATGCAACGATCTGAGTGCCGATGCCGACTCAATGGTAATTGCTGGTGTTGCCATTAATTTGGCAAGTAATGCATTCACTAGTAAATGCTTATTTGCATATCTGTTGTTGAACATATCCCAAGCAACGATATAGTTGCTGTTCGAGATAGGTAAATGCGTTACAAGTCTAGCTGCCTTTGCCGTCAAGTTCATTTTTGAGCCAGAATTTTTGGCAGTTACCAATAGGCTGGTCATGAACCATTTGCTTGAATATGTCTGCAAATTGGGGCCATTTAATGTATTCCCCATCGAATTTCGGGAGCTCGATCGTTTGTGGTTGGTGATATCTTCTTGCGTTCTGCTTTTTTCAGGCAACTATTTATCTTGATTATCAATATTTCACATTGATTTTGTAATTGAAATTATTCGTTTACATTTTAAGCTGAAGTTTCAATATCATGTGTGTTTTCAGTATCAGACCAAATGCTGATAATTTTAACTTATTTGAACAGTAGAAATTCAGTGGGATGACTATCAGTCACAGTCGTGCTGTTAATTATGTGCCTGAATGTAGCTGTTAATGCTTGTTGTTTTTTCAACAGCCGAATCAATTCGGGGCTAACCGTTTTCACTGCTTCTTTTTGTTGTTTGAAGTTCATCATTCGAATTATCCTGATTTTCTTCGAATGCTTGTGTCTTTACATATTACAGCGAAAGTGTCACCTCAGAACGAAATTTTTCTATGGCTATCTTTACGGTTTTGTGATAATCTTTCACAAAATATGGATGGTCAAGCTGCACATTAGAAATTTCTCTGATTTGATCGTCATTCTTTTCAAACCTTTCCCAAAGGTTTTCGATCACCGTTAGTTTCTCTTCCATATATGAAATTGTTTACTTATCTGGAGATTGGTCATTATAGTTTTTAATTATTTTCTCGATCTCCTTTCCGAGACGAGCTTGTTCAGCGGCTAGCGCATCCATTGAAGTCTATATTTCTTCAAAAAAAATTTCGGTTCTGCACTGACAAAAGTAGGATTCTCTACTTTGCAAGTTCTGCGTATTGATTTTAAATAGCAAGCAGGATGCTATAGTTCTATTTTCTCTTGTTGAGAGATTGGTATTTAACCAAATTCTTTTTTTTTTTTAAATGAACCAAACTTGTGTTCTGACTGGGGTCACCAAAAAATGTTGTTAATGCTGAACAAATAGAGAGTAGGTTACTCTACTTCTAATTGCTGCAGTAAAAAATATGCCATTGTATGTGGTAGGTTACACTACCAATAGAATTATTTTTTCAAATTTTAGGAGTAATTAACGCCAAGAAGTTCTGTTAACAACTCAACGTTATTCATCATACCATTTCTTTATATACTCTGACAACAAAATTCTAAAATTAATCAAAAAATAACAACTAAGTCGAATTGCCACAAAAAATGTTTCCCACATATGCAATGAAATTTTGCTGACGCTAGGTCTGGCTGAAGTGCATTTTAAGAAAATCATTGTGTGACATGTAAACAGGTAAAATGAACTAAAATACAAACGAAATGTATGTAATGAAATGGAAACTTTGAATTTAGATTATTTTTACTTTACTTAAATGAATTTATGTCTGACGATGGTTATTTGATGTTTCAAACTTCAAAGTTATATTGAAGGTCTAGTACTGATTGTCGTGGAGCTGGAACTGGTTTCGTGTTATATTTTGCCGCTCTTGAAGTCCTTATGTGTTGGTAAACCAGCCACCCTATAATGAACAAGAAGGATAGTTAGGCTATGTAGTTCATTGTTATTGTATGAGTTGGATTGGGTTGAAGACGGTAAAGCTCGGCTTGACTTGTTGACAGTTCATCAAGTTTTTGTTTCAGATTTTCAATATGTGCCGGGTGAATACTTATATTGGGAAGCGTTATTGATCGAAGCGGCTCTACTACATTTGAAAAATCTGAAATGGTGACGTTAATTGCAGGAAATATCGATGTATTTAGCGAAGATTGTCGTGAATCAAATGCCTTGAGAATGAATTCGTCATCCTTTAACGTGCACCCGGGTTGCATCTTCAAAACGCCTTTCCACTGAGGATGTTGATGAAACAAGTAGTTATGACAATCGAAAGTAAGGTCGTACATGTTATTTAACGAATAGAGCCAGTAATTAGGGGTTCGCAATGGGTGCCAAATTTTGCTTCGGTGCTCTTGTTTGAATTCACAACTAGGTAGTAGTTTGTTGCTGGCCATGATTTCTATGCTGCAATCAATGTTGGAATTGGTTTTATGGACTACTGGTCGATGCTGTTCACATATGAAGAAGTCGAGATCTTGGTTTTTGCATCGCATAAATTCAGTATTTTCAAAAAAATAAAACTGATCCTTGAAAATATTTGACATTATGAGCTCCGAAGCAGATGAAAAATACAAAAAACTGTTATTAATCACGGTTGGTAATGGCAATAGTCGAAATATTTGAAACTTAGTTAGCAGCAACATGGGGATAGTCAAGGCGAATATTAAATAATTCCCTTCATTAAAATATTGGACTTGGGCCATTTTGGTAAATTTGTGAAATGCTGATTTGGTTTCCGATGGCTGGAAATTCTAAGCCTTGAGGTAGATTGCCCTTAATAAGTGCGATCTGGGTCTTGATTTGGTGAGGTGATATGACGTTTGAATTTATCGTTTCATGGTGTGCGTCGATTAGCACTTCCATCGATGAGCGTTGCATATCCTGACACACAGTGATCAGCGATATAATGAGAATTGAAAGAGTATTGAATGCGTCAGCTATCCTCTGCTGCTTGACCTCGGAGTTGAAAAATTTTATGTTCTCGTAAATAGCGTCGAATGCCTTGCTGATTTGCTTCGTCTGATTTACTCTTTCTGCTTCACTTTTTGCGATGATGTTAATAGTTGTTTCCAAAATTGAAGTATGTCGCTTTAGCCGCTCATTCAAGTTGTTTTCATTATTTTGAATTTTAGCGATGGTTTCGCTCATTGATTTTTTATACTCATTGTCTAAAATCCCAAAAAGTTTGTTGGCTAAGGAGCCAATTATATCAAACGGGGACCTTTTCGCTCTTCTTTGGGTAGGCTCTGCAGGATAAGATTGTTTTGACTTATTAGTTGCAATCGATGACGGTATTGTGATACAAAAGTGTCATGATATGTGTTGCTAGTAATATTCTCCTTGAGCCGCTCTAGTTGATTTACGCCAGTTTCTATAGTTCGGAAAACTTCCCAGTAACCTTTTAGATCATAAAAGGTTATACGTTTCCATGTGTTTGTAGTTAGCTGTCCACTGCCAATATTTTCGAAGTAAATACCGTCGTTATTTTCAATGCTCGCAAATTCAATCGGCAATTTAGCTGCGGATGACATGTTCCAAGAGGTCAGTGGTAAAACCAGCAACGTTAATAGGCAAGCTTTTAGTGAGCTAAATTTTGAAGGAGAGCGTTTTCGTTTCCTGTAATTTTGGTGAGTAGTCTTGTCAATATTTGTTGTCTCCATTGGCTCATCTGTGGCTTCGAAAGTTTCGTAAGAATTAGTAAATTTTTACACCATCGTAGTGAATTGATAATGGTGCCAATTGATGAATCGATCTTCTAATAATGCCCGTGCTAGTCTGTACGTCAGCAACACGAACATAGCCGTCTGCTCCTGGAATGGTCTCAACAATCCGTCCAAGTTTCCATTTGAAAGGTGGAAGGTTGTCATCTTTGATCGTAACTAGTGTTCCTGTTTTAATGTTTGTCTGCTTAGATGTCCACTTCGTACGCTTTTGTAATCCCCCCAAGTATTCCATATGCCATCGCTTCCAGAACTCGTTTTTAAGACGATTTGTTAATAGCCATCTGGCTGCTAAGGACATTCTCGTTGTCTCATTTGAGGAGCTATTGGCTCCTACAAGCGGTTCACCATGCAAAAAAAGGGGCCGGCGTTAATGGTGTTAGGTCATTGGGATCTGAAGAAAAAGGCGTAAGTGGCCTTGAGTTAAGAATTGCCTCCACTTCAGTAGCTACCGTGCATAATTCTTCGTACGTAAAAGAAGCTGATACAACTGTTCGTAGCAATAGAAGCTTAGTAGACTTTACGGTGATCGAGAGGAATGAAGTGAAACAGAATATTGCCACTAGAGCAATTGTTTACTATTTGTTCAACTGAGTGTTCATCCGTCAATAGTTCTTGTAGCTCCTTTAGTTGGTTATTCGCACCAACAAAATTACGGGCATTGTCGCAGTATAAATTTTCACATTTTCCTCGTCTGGATTCGAATCGTTTCAATGCACCTAGAAACCCATCAGTGGTTAAGTTGGAGATGGCCTCCAGGTATATTGCTTTTGTTGCGAAACACACAAATACTGCAATGTATGATTTTTGGGGTCGTTTACCTCAAATTTTAAAATGCGTATATATTGGTCCACAGGAATCGACACCGCTGTTGAGGAATGGTCGCGTCAATTAAACGCGATGTTTTAGTAAGTTGCCCATTTGTTGACTAAGCAAGTGTGGTCGGAATTTGGTGCATAAAACGCAATTTGTCACAATAGTTCTGGCGATATTTCTGCCATTCAAAATCCAGTATTTTTGTCTTGCAATGTTATGCAAAGCTTGAGGCCCTGCATGTAAATTCTCCCTATGCAGATGATCGAGGAACAATCTTAAAAAGAAATGGTCTCCTGGTAGAACAATTGGGTGCTTTATGCCATCTTGGATGTCAGCTAGTTGTAAACTTCCTCCGACTCTCAGAATGTTCTTTACATCTGATAACATGCATGGTGTCAATAATCGAAGTTTAATGAATTTTTTAATTTCCCCATCTTTTGACAGCATTTCAATTTCTTCATGAAAACTGCTATATTGTATTTTTCTGATGATAGCTTTAAGGGCTACATCTAGCTTTCGAGTTGATGAATGATTGATTTCGACATTGCCACGTTTACTTTGAAATACCTTTACTGCTCTGTTTATGTAAGGCGTTACCCGTACCAACTTTAGAAACGAGTTCCCATGATCAATTGAGTAAAATAGGTGTGTATTCAATTCGCTCGAAGCAACGACACAGACCTTGATGCTCTTTGTTTCTTCGTGTGCCATGTTCCTTGAATTGTGTTCAGTTGGCCATTCACGTTTTGGCATTCTTAAAAAGGGTGGACCATCAAATCATATTTTCGATTATTTCAACTATTCTGGGAAGAGTCCACGGGAAACCAGATCGGCAGTGTTTTCCTTTGTGCAAACATATTTCCACTCCTTTGTTGAGGTCATTACTTGAATTGCTACGACCCGATTTGCGACAAATGTTTTGCGAATGTATGGGTCTCCTCGTATCCAGTTAATGACAATGAGTGAATCAGACCAGTAAAAAACTGTACTTGCCTTTATATCAGCTGATGATGTTACTTGTTTTACCAAGTGTGCTGCCAGCTTGGCTGCACACAACTCGAGTCTAGAGGTTGTTGACGGTTTGATAGGAGCTACTCTGTATTTCGCACACAGCAGCTTGACTGTTACCTGATCTCGTTTATCTTTTGACCGTATGTAAACGGCAGTACCGTACGCCTTTTCACTTGCGTCCGCAAAGGCATGGATTAGCGTGTCGATTGTTTCGTATTCGCTGAAAATATATCTTGGAATATGTATTTCGTTCAACATTTGTAGCTCTTCCCTGTATTTCACCCATATCGATTGAAGCTCTTCTGGAACTGGCTCATCCTAATCAACCTTTTCCTTCCATGGATTTTGCATGATTAATTTTCCGGTTACAATCACTGGGCTCACAAGTCCCAAGGGATCAAAATTTTTGGGAATAATCGCGAGTATGCTTCTCTATTCTGCCTGGTGTATTAAATGATGGGTCAGCCAATGGAATGTTTTCGGACATATTCCAGTCATCTGTATTGATGTATTGCTGGGGTTGGTAGTTTGTAATTTCTTTAATTGCGAATACTTCTAAGAAAGTTGTAATACTTCTAAGACAGTTGTAAATTCTTTACACGTCGATTTCAGGGTCATGTTGATCTTATCACTAGCTTTCACCCTTGTATTTCCAATTCCAGAGATGTTAATACTTGGATCACTTGTACTGAATCTTAATTTTTTGCGTAGTTTGTCGGTTATGAAGTTTAATTGTGAGCCGGAATCAAGTAACACCCGTGCTTTTAAGGTTTTCCTTGGTTGCTAATAACTTCGGTGATCGCTATTCCCAAGAAAACATAGCCATCTCCTTCATTGGGTTGCGCGGCTAAATTTGTTTTTTGTGGCTCTTTTGGTTTCGTAGTGCCTATTTCGCTGTGTTATAGTGTGTTATGTTTTTTACCAGACTTTTGGCAGCCACTAGACAAAAATTTTTTATATATGTGACCTTTTTTCAGGCAATTTGTGCAAAGGTCTAATTCTCGTGCCTTTTCAAATCAGTTTGTGGGATTCAATTTTAGTAATTCGTCACAATGGTAAATTGCATGAGTCTTTTTGCAGAGTTTTCATTGTGATATTGTTTTGTGGCCTACCAACGAAGATTGTTTCGATGGCTGTTCTTTGACTTAAGGTTTCTAATGTTTGGAATCTCATCTCAATGAACTTCCATAGCTCATCTAATAATGGCAGCTCCCGTGTTGTTTTTAGTGTTTGTTCGTACAATGTTTACGATGTCTTATCTAATTTTTTGAGGACCGTATGCACAATTATTGGGTCCCAATGCTCTTTTGCTGATATTCCTATTGTCTGTGGGGTGAATAGGCATTCTTTTATTGTATCATGCAACGATCTGAGTGCCGATGCCGACTCAATGGTAATTGCTGGTGTTGCCATTAATTTGGCAAGTAATGCATTCACTAGTAAATGCTTATTTGCATATCTGTTGTTGAACATATCCCAAGCAACGATATAGTTGCTGTTCGAGATAGGTAAATGCGTTACAAGTCTAGCTGCCTTTGCCGTCAAGTTCATTTTTGAGCCAGAATTTTTGGCAGTTACCAATAGGCTGGTCATGAACCATTTGCTTGAATATGTCTGCAAATTGGGGCCATTTAATGTATTCCCCATCGAATTTCGGGAGCTCGATCGTTTGTGGTTGGTGATATCTTCTTGCGTTCTGCTTTTTTCAGGCAACTATTTATCTTGATTATCAATATTTCACATTGATTTTGTAATTGAAATTATTCGTTTACATTTTAAGCTGAAGTTTCAATATCATGTGTGTTTTCAGTATCAGACCAAATGCTGATAATTTTAACTTATTTGAACAGTAGAAATTCAGTGGGATGACTATCAGTCACAGTCGTGCTGTTAATTATGTGCCTGAATGTAGCTGTTAATGCTTGTTGTTTTTTCAACAGCCGAATCAATTCGGGGCTAACCGTTTTCACTGCTTCTTTTTGTTGTTTGAATTTCATCATTCGAATTATCCTGATTTTCTTCGAATGCTTGTGTCTTTACATATTACAGCGAAAGTGTCACCTCAGAACGAAATTTTTCTATGGCTATCTTTACGGTTTTGTGATAATCTTTCACAAAATATGGATGGTCAAGCTGCACATTAGAAATTTCTCTGATTTGATCGTCATTCTTTTCAAACCTTTCCCAAAGGTTTTCGATCACCGTTAGTTTCTCTTCCATATATGAAATTGTTTACTTATCTGGAGATTGGTCATTATAGTTTTTAATTATTTTCTCGATCTCCTTTCCGAGACGAGCTTGTTCAGCGGCTAGCGCATCCATTGAAGTCTATATTTCTTCAAAAAAAATTTCGGTTCTGCACTGACAAAAGTAGGATTCTCTACTTTGCAAGTTCTGCGTATTGATTTTAAATAGCAAGCAGGATGCTATAGTTCTATTTTCTCTTGTTGAGAGATTGGTATTTAACCAAATTCTTTTTTTTTTTTAAATGAACCAAACTTGTGTTCTGACTGGGGTCACCAAAAAATGTTGTTAATGCTGAACAAATAGAGAGTAGGTTACTCTACTTCTAATTGCTGCAGTAAAAAATATGCCATTGTATGTGGTAGGTTACACTACCAATAGAATTATTTTTTCAAATTTTAGGAGTAATTAACGCCAAGAAGTTCTGTTAACAACTCAACGTTATTCATCATACCATTTCTTTATATACTCTGACAACAAAATTCTAAAATTAATCAAAAAATAACAACTAAGTCGAATTGCCACAAAAAATGTTTCCCACATATGCAATGAAATTTTGCTGACGCTAGGTCTGGCTGAAGTGCATTTGAAGAAAATCATCGTGTTACATGTGAACAGGTAAAATGAACTAAAATATGAATGAAATGTATGTAATGAAATGGAAACTTTGAATTTAGATTATTTTTACTTTACTTAAATGAATTAATGTCAGACGATGGTTATTTGATGTCCTCAACAGTTTACTTGCATAAAATACATTGCGAGGCTTTCACCTCATGATTTATGCAGTTTAAGGTACTTTGTACTTTCGAGGAATTTGTTAAGTTAACATTTTTATTGATCGGTTTTTACATAATATCTTCATATAATTCAGACAGAAATGATAATAAAGATTTTGTAATAATGATTTTCGGGCTATTTTCTTAACAGGTGTTTTGCTCTTCTCCTTTATTCGCTCAATTACTAATGTGGATTTTATAGATCTCATCATCAAGCCCTTTATTTGATGTACTACTCGACTATTTTCAAAGAAAAAAGGTTAAGACGTCACATCTTTATATGGGCAGATCCCCCTTATCCTATGCCTTTTTTCGGCTATGGAACGTTTATTAACCAGCAACATCTGAGCTGTTCACAAGATTTGATGAATCTAGCTTTTCTTGTTCCTGTGAAAACTTGGTTTGACGCAGTGGTGAACAGACGGATAGACAGACAATTGTTTTATAAAATCCTCAAATAGACAAAAAAAATTACGCTTGGAAGTGATAACCTACTCTCCTATGACCTGGAAATGTTTTAGAAAGGAAGCAGTGCAAAAACGAGATCCTCGGTTCGAAATAATGATATTCTGAACATCCTGAATGAAACGGTGAAACATTGTTATCTCACCTCGTCTATGAACTTAACCTTGTCCTTTTTTAGGCATTTTCAAATTCAAATTTTTCTCTTTATTGCTAGTATTTACATTGTTGCTTAGTTTAAAAGTGTCCCTCTTAAACTCACAACTTGAAGAAGTATTAAAATATACAGGCAACTATTCACCGATTCCACAAAAAAAGAGTATGTTTGTCGAAACAAGATTTATGAGTACGGTGACTGAATATTAACAAAACTTGAATTATTTATTGCATAGTTAGAACATGCTTTACCCCCATAAGTTGATAACTATCATTCTGTGAAACATTTAGCTCGGCTTTCTAACAGGATTTTCATTCAAAACTGAAACCTCAGCAATGTGTGTGCAATTACTAAATCAATGGGATGAATCGATATCTGTTACACAATCTAAATCCGTAATCAATTATACATATCCATGCGCATCACCATTCTGACGACAATCACACATACGCGCAATCAAATAGAACCACAATACCATGTACGAGTGTACAGGTTGATATTCTTCCTAATGTCCCATTCGAGATCGGAGTGAGCAACTGCTTCAACATTTTATAATAAATCTTTGATCTTTTTCATGTTGTTACCTCGACGTACCTTTGCAGTCTTTTTTATATGCAGTGCACGAATGCCACGTCCGAGCTAATAGAATAGGTGCACACTGCACTGCACAAGATCAATCCAGACAAAGAGTAGCCTCTTGTCATGATGGTGATCCTTGGAATACCGCTTTTATACCACGAAGTGGTAACGTTTTTCTTAGGATTTGAAATAAAGCAATAAAGTGAACAAAAGGGAACTACAAAAGATCCAACTGCGATCTCAAGTAGTTTCTCATTATGTGAAGATCACACCAATCTTGATTGCGTGCTGAAGACTTTCGTGTTTTATGACTAGGTAACACACCTGGCATTAAGGAAAGGCACAATACTCGTATCTATGCCTGTTGTATGCCAAAAGGTATGGGCTTCTGTCCGTATAGTGCCTGGGACTGGAAACGAGTAATTTTGTGAGTTATCTTTGGTGTGGTGATATTCTTACAGTATGTATGATAAGAAGGTACCAAGCATCTTGTAGGAAAAAATACTAAATACTTTATGCACTATTTTTGAACCATGAAAGGCAGTTAAATGAAGCGAACGTTCGCAAATGGATGGAAATTAAAACTGGATCTTATGTTATTTCAAATCACTCATGCTTCGACTAAGGAAAACGTAAAACTGACAAATCATTTTCCTCTTCTGAGCTATTTATTGCCTTCTTCCCGCATCTGGAAAGACCTAATATAGTAGTATCAATACTAATTTCAATATTTTGATATTCGATTCAATTATTTCTGGTAAATAGTTTTTAATTCTAGTTTAAAAGGATTCTATCCATAAATGGAATATTTAATGTTGGACAATATTTACAAAAGATTGCAGTTTATATACTTTCCACAAAGTCTTAGTGTACCTTTCTTTGACGCTCGCGGGCAAATGGAGGGTTGTCTGCATTTTAATCATCATACCAGGGGTCACCTTATCAACGAATCACCTTATCAATGAAAAAAATTACATCTACTAGGTACGAAATTGGCAAGGTTCCGAAGCAAATTCTTCACAAAGCAATTTCTCCATTCAAGAGTGTTGTACTATACTTAGATAAATTTCTTGCAGCGAGGCAAAGACGGAACCAACAAAATTTATTTCAGAGTGTTTAAGAAAACTGCTTTGGAAAACTAATGGAATTCACATAAATCTACTGCAGAAAATTTGATTTGGTCTCATTTACAAAAAATTCACTCCACAATGAAAACTTGAAACGGAAACACTGCTCCACTCTATAGACGAGTATTTATTTTGCTAAATTTTGGGTGATTGCCACCGATTTTCATTCCAAGAGTCAAGGAGAGGTTACCGCTCTCCACGATCAAAGTAGTATAAAGTTAGAAATTTTCGTTTCTGATATGTAAATAAAACACTTTCTTAAATGAGTTTTACATTAGTTTATTTTGTCACCGAAGAAAAGTATATGTAATTTTGTTCATGAAAAATAAGTTTAAAAAATGGCAGCCATAGCGCCCGATGAATTCACCCATGCACTCCCTGACTCTAGAGCCTTGCGAGTGCATCTAAAACCATAAACGTATAGAATTATTTAAACTAGAATGTGCCCTTCTCGTTTTCTTTTATATTTTTAAAAAGCTTTCGGACGATTAAATAGCAGCTATTTAATCAAAAAATTCATTTCTTACCTCTTTTATTTTGCTTCAACGGATGAAAAAAAACTGTGTTGGAATTATTTTTTTTTTTATAAAAAAAGGCACAGTAAAGCAACATCAAACAACAGTCATTTTCCTACAATTTACAAAGAAAATCATGTAAATCAGTTTATTGATTTGCGTTTCTTCGAATTTCCTTATAAAGAACGCTTGTCATTCTGGAATATATGTACAAAGCGGTGCGTAGATCGTGTAGATCAATGCTTCCTCCTCAAGGTTTCGAGAGGTATGCTGGCAACGAATTTAATTTACAGTATAAGCATTCGTCTCCCGGCTCGCACTATATCATCTCAACTATATAATACTTTAATGTTCCGGGAGAGTGAAAACACAATGTCTTTTAAATAAAGTTAAAAGAGTTTATTTACTAAAAATGTCTTTAAATTTTTACTTCTATCATTCTATCATTTCACAATCAATATCGCGTTTAATTCGCACTCCTCAGTATCGCAGTTTTACTATATCGCGGTTGTAATAATCCCCCCATTCATTCAGCTCGCCGTTTTATAGGACCTCCAGTCATTCAATCCATTTCTCGTACATTGGCGAACTAAATGGAATATTTGAGCTGAATGACAGTGACGTCACTTCCAGATGTTGAACATGCTTGGCGGGTTTTCGAGTACATTCGTTTGTTGATGTTCTTAATGGTAGTGAAAACAATTGCGACAGTAGCTCGCAGAATTATTTTTACATATAACACTGCCCCCGCCTCAGTTCTTTTCGCACCGAAACGATGTGTCGCCAGTTGTAGTCAATTCTCCTTGGATGTAATATGGGGCAAGACGGCCCAGGTGCACGATTTTCAGTTTGGCTCTTGGCTTACGGTATTCCTGTATGCGATATATGACGTCGTTGATTCGCTTTGTAACTCGGTATGGTCCCTCCCAATTATTCTGCAACTTTGTAGACCTACCCTTTCGCCGTTGTGGGTTATATAGTCACACCAAGTCATCTTGCTGGAAGCCAGTAGAATCTGCCCTTTAGATCATACATTGTCTTCATGCGGTCAGTAGCCGATTCGAGGTATTTTCGCACTGTCCGATGTATCTGGTTCAACCGTTGTCTTAGCTCACTTGCGTACTCCGAGATGGTTTGGGGTTTCTCGGGGGGTGTTCCGAACTTCATATCAGCTGGCAGACTATAGTCTTTTCAAAAAAAACTTTGGCTGGGGCTTGGCCCAACGATGCATGTTCGGCAGCTCTGTACGCCATCAAAAATAGTGGGATATGTCGGTCCCAGCCCTTTTGGATCTCGTCAACCATCTTGGCCAGATGTTTATTGAGCATGCCGTTGAAACGTTCGACCATTCTATCGGATTGGGGTTGCAGCGGTGCTGTCCTCGTTTTCCGTATTCCCAGTAGTTCACACATTTCGCCAAAAACTAGTGATTCAAAGTTTCGGCCTTGATCCGAATGTAGTTCACAAGGTACGCTGTACCTAATGACCCAACTTAACACTAGCTGTTAGGCTACAGTAGTTGCTTCCTGATTGAGAATGGGGTAGACCTCGGGCCACTTGCTAAAATAGTCGGCAATAACCAGCGTGTATCGATTTCCCCATTCAGATTCAGGAAAGGGTCCTGCGATGTCAACAGCAATCCTTTCAAATGGCACACCCACGTTATAGGTTTGCATTTGACTTCTCAGTCGTCGCTTTGGGCCTTTGACGGAAGCGCAAATCGTGCATCGACGGCACCAGTCCTCTACGTCTTCTCGAGCGTGGAGCCAGTAGAACCTTTCCCGCAATTTCGCTAAGGTCTTGTTAACACCAAGGTGGCCTCTCGAGGATCCTTCGTGCATCTCCTTAACCACATCGTTGACTCGGCTTTTGGGAGGTAGAGTTTGCATCCTATAGGAGCTGCCATCCGCCGTTTCCCATTTGTGCTTGAGTATGCCACCCTCCACCTAAAGGGAGTTCGATTATGCCCAATAAATTTTCAGGGTGGCGCTGTGCATCAAAACTTCCTTCCACTCAGGTCGCTCAGTTGTCTCCTTCCATACGAGCAATGGTCCGATGTCTTCATCAGCTAACTGGGCATTTCGAATCTCCTCCGATGACCAACCTTCATCGAATTCGGCCGTTATCAGTCGCAGATCAACGGGCTGTTCCTTTTCCTCAATCCGTCGACAATACTTACAATAAGCTAGACATGGACGACGAGATAGGGCGTCAGCGTTTCCATGAACTCCACCCTTTCGATGAACAATTTCGTAGTCGTATGACTGCAATCTTCCGATCCATCTCGCAACTTGTCCCTCGGGGTTTTTGAAGTTGAGCAGCCATCTCAGCGATGCATGGTCCGTTCGAAGAACAAATTTCTGGTCATATAGGTACTTATGGAACTGCTTGGCGGTCTCTATTATAGCCAATAGCTCCTTCCTGGTCACGCAGTAGTTCCTCTCACTTTTTGAAAGAATTCAACTGTAATACGAGAGGACTCTTTCTTCGCCATCGATCTGCTGGGAGAGTACAGCTCCAATACCGCCGTTGGTCGCATCGGTGTCAACTACAAACATTTTTCCAGGTCTCGGATATGCCAGCACGGGTGATTCACACAGCTTCTCCTTCAAAGTCTCAAAGCCACCTGGCATTGTTCATTCCAGACATACGGACGATTTTTCTCGGTTAACTGATGGAGACACTTAGCTATTTTGGCAAAGTCTTTGACGAATCTTCGATAGTAGTTGGCGCGTGTTGTTTGGTGTTGGCCAGTTTTTAACGGCTTCAATTTTCTCAGGGTCTGCTTTGACCCCTTCTGCTGATACCACGTGTCCCAGGTATTTTACTTCAGCTGCGAAAAGGGTACACTTGTCGGGACTAAGTTTCAAATTTGCTAGTCGTAATCGGGAGAAAACCTCTTCTAAGTTCCGCACATGCTCTTTGAACGTTCTCCCGATGACAATGATGTCATCTAGGTACCCCAAGCAGGTTTTTCAGGTGAGGCCACTTAGCACGTACTCCATCAGGCATTCGAAAGTCGCTGGAGCATTGCAAAGCCCAAATGGCATCACCATAAACTGCCACGATCCGGTTCCAACTGAAAATGTGGTCTTCTCTCGGTCCTTCTTGTCGATTTCTACCTGCCAGTAGCCACTCTTGAGATCGAGTGTAGAAAACCATTTTGGGTCGGCTAAAGTGTCCATGATGTCATCGATGCGTGGGAGCGGGTAACTATCTTTCTTAGTGACGTCGTTAAGCTGCCTATAGTCGACACAAAAACGAGTGCTACCATCCTTTTTCTTTACTAGAACAACTGGCGCGGCCCATGGACTGACAGGAGGTTTGATGACGCCTTGTTTTTCCATGTCCGAGATCAGCGCGCTCACTTCTCCTTGTTTGGCTATAGGGAGACGTCTCGGTGCATGTCGAATCGGCTTGGCTCCCTGTGTATCTATGACGTGAGTTACCAGACTCGATCGGCCTTGGTCAATCGGGCTTGTTGAAAAGATGTCACTGTACTTGGTGACCAGATCAGAGGCTCGTTTGACTAGCTGCACTGGCAATTTGACCTGCTTCAATATTGCAGTCGTGGATTCCCGGGCTTTGTCTATGTCTTGCCTCCTTTTCCAATGATGGTCGTGAGTAGCTTCCAAAGAGGTGATGGTGGAAACAGGCTGGCAGCTGCCGTTGACTTCTCCCGCTTTGATGCTCGTGGTTGAGTCTGCGGTGTGGAGGACTCTAACCGGCACATATCCGTTCCTTAAAGATCTTACAAGGCTTCGTCCTACAATCAAACTGCGCAATGCGGACGTCTTCGTTGGCTCTATCAGATAAGATCGGTGGTCTCCAGAATCACCATCAAGCTTGGCCCATACAATGCTTTCGGAAGAATTCGGTACATCAGTGTCAGTACATACTACTACATCCATCTTGGGAATTTGGACGCTGGGACCCTCCATGAGTACTTCGACATTCTGCCGTTTCAATACACGTTTGCCCAAATCCAACGTGATTCCATGTGGTCGCAGAAAATCCATTCCGAGAATGCAGTCATCCGTAATGCTCGCGACTAGAAAATTATGTCGGAACACAAGGTCTCCCAACTATATCTGGAGGTTGACCTCTCCATGAACAGGTGCAGTTTCTCCTGTAGCTGTTCGTAGTGAGAAAATTCTGCCCTTGTGAAGTTGTTGCTGTCTAACTAGGTCTGGTCGGATAATCGATCGGGTTGCACCAGTGTCGATTGTTATGGTGCAGTGTTCTCCGTAAACTTGACCCGGAAGGCATAAGTCCGCTTCTCGACGATGTAGTTTTGACACGGTGATGGTGGTGCTGGGGACATCGATCCTCCAAGCCAACCTCTGCCCCACAAAGTTGGCTCTTGCATGTTTCCCGACCCTTCTGTTTGAAGGGCTTCCATTCTGGGCTCCTGACTCGGTCTGGATCTCCTCTTAGCTGCACACCCTGGACAATAGCTCGGTTTTCTTCGCTTCTTGCAGTCTCTTTGCAGGTGCCCTTTCTCATTGCAATTCCAGAATCTAGGCGCACTATTTACCTGCGGGTCTCACTCAATTTCCACGCGCTCACACCTGCACTCGTCTGTCACTACCTCACGAACCCGGGCAGTGGTACGAGTCACATTTTTCGCTGCCTCAAAGTTCAGACTGTAAGCCAATGCGTCCTTAACCGTTTGCTTTTGAGCTAAACGCACGGTTTGTTGCAATTCCGGGTCCTTTAGCGCGCTGATGAATGCTTCTGTTGCTGCATCATCTCGATGTTCTGGGTCGTAGGCTGGGTAAGCCAAAAGTGCTAGTCGCTCAATGTCTTGGGCTAGCTGCTGTAGGGTTTCACCAGACTTCTGTACCCGATGCCTTAGCTGTGACCGATAAATCTGCTTTAGATGATCGTCTCCATAACGCATGTCGAGCGCATTCATTATAGCATTCGGGTTTGAGTGCAATTCAACGGGGATCGTCTGCAAAAGCTCGGCAGCTGGGCCTCTTAGAGCAAGAATCACTGCAGTTGCTCATTCCTGCTGATTCCAATGATTTACCCTTGCGGCAGCTTCAAACTGGGTCTTGTAAATACTCCAGACCGTTTGCCCATCGAATATTAGTGCTTGCACATTTCTGGATGTGCTTTGCGCTGCGGTTATAAGCGGGGCTTCACTTTTTCCATCTCATGGTTCATTCTCTCTTCGACCTGGCTGACCTTTTCCTCGACCTGGCTGACCCTTTCCTCGACCTGGTCAACCTTTTCCTCGACGCCTTTAATTTGTTTGTTCAGATGACCGAGCTCCGCTTTTATTTCGGTTGACTGTTTCTCCAGCTTCTGTGTGATGTCTGCCTTGATTTCGATCGCTTGTTGGTCCAGCTTCGCTGATTGTTCATTTAGCTTCGCAGTTAAATTATATGACTGTTCACTTAGCTTCGCAGTTAAACTGGGTGACTGTTCATTTAGCTTCGCTGATTGTTCATCTAGCTTCGCGGTCAGACTGGATGACACCAGCATTAACATTTGCATTAGCGCATTTTCTGGCTCCTTTGATTTTGGTGTTTCTACTTCTCCACCTTCTGCGCCTTTTTCCGCATCTGAGAGCTCACCCGAATCCAGATTCACGCCTTCCGACTCGATCGCGTTACACAAGCGTGCAATCAGTATGGCCTTTGTACCTTGTACGGCCAGATTCCGCTGTTCAAACTCCTCCTTGAGCTCCGATATGGTCAATTGATTAATTTTTAAGAGGATGGTTTCCTGGCATTTTTATTGTTTCGGTTATTTTTCAACCAGTTTCCACGTTATATTTCACAACTTTGCAGTTTAAAAATGTTTAAATGTTTTCACTTTTCGAAATTTCCTATCCCACTTCTCGACACCACTGTCGTGTGTTATGGTTCGCGGCCTATAATTTTTAATGTTCCGGGAAAGTAAAAAGTTTATTAAATCGATTAAAAATGCACAATCATTTATTGTACTATTTCACAATTTTAATTAAAATCTAACTTTCACTTGTCAATTAATTCCTCTTACAACTGTCTTCTTAAAATCACTTCGCACTCAAACAATCAATCGCCTTTACTTCGCGTGCCACTATCTGTATATCGCAGTTTTCTATCGCAGTTGTAATGAATGATCTCTCCATCCGTTCAATGCATTTCTCGTACATTGGCGAATGTTCTGCCGAGAGGTATCTGGTATATTCGAGCAGATTAATGAATGAAGTGACGTCACTTTCAGATGTTGATCATGCTTGGTGGGCTCTCGTGGTTTCGAGTAAATTCATTTTGTTGATGTTCTTAATGGTTGTGAAAACAATTGCGACAGTAGCTCGCAGAATTCTTTGTACATGTAACAATATAAACTATACCCATTCAATTATCGGAACGTGCAGTAGAGCTGCTCCGAAGCTAATTGATAGGGTTAACCCCTGATGAGGAGTATCAATCAGTTTCGTATAAACCGAAGCTTCACATTACTTAACTACTGCATTAAAGGGCTACTACGTCCAGATACCATAATTTCTTTGTATTTCAGAACGTTTGATGATTCTAGATAATGAATTTCACGAGAATAATCGTAACACTGATTTTAGCAAAGTATGGTAATTTGTTTTATAATCCCAAAACTCAATGTCTCAAAGTAATCAAGCAAGATTTACAGTCTCCTTAGACTCTTTCAAATTTTCATAACATTTCGTGGAAGAAAAAAAAAAAAAAATCTACACCTAACCTCTTTACGACACATACTGTACTTTATCACTCCTATGCTATCTTGATATGAAAATCTTAGATTAAAATGCCACTTCTCCTCAAATCAAAAAATCTTTTGTTGTTTTATTTTGTTCTTTTATCAAAAAAGACACACTCAAGATCGGTATTTACAAAGACAACTTAAGAGTGAAAATCCCAGACATTCTGGCACTGGATGTGTTGACTGACGTAGTTTATTTTTTGTAGGCGACGTCGTTTGTACCTTTTGAAAGCAACACGGGAAGGAGATCGAAAAAGGAGGAAAAAATAATTGCTCCGTAAACTGTAGCTAAGGATTCAGTTTTGAAGGTCATTCTGGTTTTAGATAGTTGATGTGAAATTAATAAATTAGCAATATAGGTTTTTTGGGCATAAGTCACCTCCAATCACAGGATTAAATAAAATCTGTGGAATTTTGTATGCTAATAGAACTTTTTAGGAATAATATTAACTGGCCAATACTCGTGAACGTAGCTTTCGTGGTCTACAAGGGAAATTAGCATGCAAATTAATACGCATAGTTTACGAGTAGATTAGATAATATTGCTATAACATATTTGTGGCATATTTAATTGTCTAATTCTGGTTCATTTTAATAGAATATACTACAACGTAAATTAGCAAAAATATTCAGGGAATTTTAAATGCATTGTGAAGTTTCTGATGTAAATTGGGTAGAATGAAAAAAAATTGAGTTTTTTATACGAATAAATCTTAATCGAGTTCAAAATAAACACTTTTATTCTTGGTTCGGAGAATATATAGTATTTCCTTACGGAATTACCTTAATTAAAATAAAATCGGTTCAATTACTAGAAATTTTCGTGTAAGCGCGTATTGAAGAATCATTTATACTTACTAGACAGCAGTTTTGGACCGGATCCTTAAATTTTGAAAACCCGAATCAGGTAAAACTAGTCAAAATCATAATAAACTATAAAGTCATTGAATATAATTTTCATTTAATCCCTGAAATGCCTTTGAATGCTAAAATAAAACATTTCTCACAAAATTTTCCAAGTATGATAAATATGCAAAATATCCATTCGTAAATAAAAAAATAAGCAAACTGACAGTTAGTCGACCTCGACTAATTGTCAAAATACGGAAAGCAAATCTGAAGTGGCAATTCGGGGTTTCTCTCTCTTTTCTGAGCTTACAATATGAAAAGCAAATTTAAAGTGACAGTTCGGTTTCAAAAGGGTTTGTGTTGCTTTGTACTTCTGTGGTTTGTGGCCCAGATCCCTGCGAAAGCCAACTACGTATTTACGAGGATTGTACAATTCCGTCATAAGGCAACTGAGTCAGTTGACAATTTATGATGTCTTTAATAGTGTATTGGTCATTTGGTAATATTTTGTGTATAAGGTATGGTCCGCGGTACTTGGGGATTAGTTTCTTATTCTTGCCAACGGTGGTGTCCACGTTACGAATGACGACATATTCTCCTACATTATAAGTTTGGGCGGATCGCTGTGTTTCTGTAAGTACCGAAGGTTATAGTCCTGTGACTTCTGAATGGCGGAGGCAACGCATGCCCTGAGATCATCTAGGTTGCGATCTGACTCCTCATCTGCCTTCTCGCTTAAGTAGTCAGTTAATTCGTCCACAATTTTACCTTTCTGCTCTATCTTGAACTGAAGTTTATTAGGAGACTGTTTAGTGGTCCTGTGGATGGTATTGTTAATGCCATACTCAATCTGGGACAAAAGGTTAGACCAATCGGCTCACTAAGTTTGGCAAGCATAGGTTTTAAAACTCTATTTACCCTTTCCACTGGCCCGTTGGCTTGCGGAGAGGTGACGGCAACTTTCACATAATCGATGCTCTGTTTAGCTAAGTATGTGCTAAAATCCAAAGAGGTGAAACAAGTTCCTCGGCCAGTTATTATGCGTCTGGGACGACTGTAATAACGTAATATATTTATCAAGGCTATTGATAACTTCTCGTGTACTTGTCGAGTTAACTGGATACAGTTTGACATATTTAGTGAATTCATTTACAACTAACAATATGTGTTTCTTATTTGAGTTGATAGTAGGCAAAGGCCCGAAGTGGTCCAAGTGTACAATATCAAATAGTGTGGGTTCCTTCAGTATGTTATAGAGATTATGTTCATTGGAACGATGCGGTAGCGAGTACATAATACATTTTACGCAGTTTCTTATGAATTTTGTGAATTTTCCTTTCAGGTTCGGAAACCAATAGTGCTTCTTCAGTGACTCTATAAGTTTTTTCTATTCCTAGGTGACCAATCTTTTCATGCGTCAAACGAATCACATTATCCTCCATTTCTAATGGTACGTACATTTGCGTTTGTCCGGATTCATTTCTTTTAAAGACAATACCGTCCAATAACTGGTAACCTGGGACTGGACATACGCATAGTTGCTCGCGAAGTTTTTGGATGTGTTCTTCCCGGTTTTGCGTGGCTTGGATCAAAAAGTCTAAGTCGTCACTGTCAACAGTGGCTGATACTTGGGCAGTTACATCAGTTGTGCTTCCGCATGGTGCGTCAGCGGAGATGCTAGCATTCTCATTAGAGTCTTGTACGTGATTATTGATTCTAACAGCATGATACATGAAAGGATCGCCAGTGCTGGCATAAGGGACAGCGGACATTAGGACAGGACAGCGAGAGGCATAACTACTGGCTTTGGTTGATTCGGGGTAATGGTCTACGGATAAGTCAAGTTGAGCGTGACTAAGAGCGCAAGTGACGCACCGAGGATCCGTCATCTGTTTGACATCAGAAATATTAGCTCAAGAATCAGTATCAGTTGTTGATTCGTCATTTGAAGAAGGGCAAGAAGCGTAGCACCGACTCAATGCGTCTACATGAACCATGGATACCCCGCTTCGGCACTGTATTGTGTAATTCTAATTCTTAAGCTGTTATTATCTTAAAAGTTATGCCTTCTAAACATACTCGGAAGCGCCTCAGTGCATTGATAATGGCCAAATTCTCAGTTGGAAACTGTGATAAGAGATGCAGTGGGTGTGGTAACTTTCGAAAAAAATTGTACAGGGTGAAACTTATTATCTACTTGCCTTTGTAACAATATTGCTCCATAGCCAGAGGAACTAGCATCATTATGAAGTTCAGTTTCTTTTTTCGGATCATAAATTGCTAATAATGGGGCAGGGGCTAACTTAGTGCGTATTTCAATGAAGGCTGCGTTACATTCGTCAATGAATTCGAAGGATACACTCTCGCGGGTGAGGTATTGTGACGATTCGGCTATTTTTAAGAATGATGGGATGAACTTGCGAAAATAGGAGAACAATCCTAAGCAGGTATTAAGTTCCTTCTGTTTCCTCGGTATAGGATATTGCTTAATGAGTTTTATATGGGCCTCACTTGGACTCACTCCAAAGGCACTGACAGAGTACCCTAAATACTCGATTTCTTCAAATGCAAATCTACACTTTCCCAATTTTAACTCGAATGTTTTTTTTCGGTAATACTTTTTAAGAATCGACCTAACAGCTCAATATGGTCTTCAAGGGATGCGGTTGTGATCAGTATATCGTCCATATAGACAACAATGGGTCCAGACTCGAGTATATCTCTAAATATTTCGCATATAAAGCGCTGGAATGCAGCAGGAGCATTTTTAAGTCCGAAAGACATCCACAAGTATTCATGGTGACCGTTTGGAGTTACGAATGTGGTGTATTTTACTGATTCAGATGCCATATTAACTTGATGGAATCCATTACGCAGATCTAAAATTGAAAAGAACTTCTTTCCTGCCAAATAATCGATGCAGTCTTCTATGAGTGGCAGCGGAAAATTGTCTCGTATGGTCTGTTTGTTTAGGGCTCTGTAGTCGACACAAATTTTCAATTCATCGCTTTTCTTCCTAACTAAGACTATGGTAGAAGCGTACGGGGAATAACTGCAATATTCTGCTTTGAAGGCACATAGCACCGTTGAGATTTAGCGGTCAATTCCTATATTGCCGCTACATGGTTGACCACAAAAGCGCACCAGAAGAAAGATGCCGCACGAAGACACGCAAGTACTTTCTCCGCATCAGACCACAAGAAGCAGGGTACCGCTTGCGAACCCAGTTCTAATTTAACGTGATCAGCCAGCTTGGCACCAATGTGCTTGCCGTTGCGGGGGGGGCGAACTTTGCCTTTGCATATAACGACGATAGAGTCACCAGATTGTTGCGTTTGCACGTAAACCGCAGCGCTATATGCCTTCTCAGAAGCGTCCCCGAATACGTGAATTTGGGTATCATTAGGGAGTCGTCCCGAGAAAACATGTCGTGAGCACTTAATGGTCTGCAGAAGTTTGAGCTCTTCGTGAAACTGCAACCAGGCATATTGGTTTCCATAGGTGTTGCTGTATGCCAATCTGATTTCAGCCTCCACAAAGACTGAAGCAGAATCTTCGCTTGGATGGTCACTGGACTCAAGAAGCCGAGAGGATCGAACAAGTGACGAAAATGTTTGCTGGTCATATTCTGATTTGAGACTTCACTGAAGCTGAAACATAATTCGTCAGTGGCAGATAGCCATGTTAGTCCTAATCTCTTGACGTGGCAGTCTCAATCCTTGATCTCCAGCTGCAAAGCCCGGTCGTGGAAGGGTACCTCCCCTAGTATAGAAGGTGTGTTTGAGCACCATTTTCTTAGATGGAATCCACCGGACTTCGAAAGCTCTACCACTTGCCTTTTTAGTGTTACAGCATGGTATGGTCATTGTAGGTCCTTGAGCAGCAAGAAGGATGGTGGGTGTCACGTCATCCAACCGCCAGAAATCTTTTGCTTGATTCTCAATTTGATCAACCCCTTCAGCACACACCCCACAAACATCTGAAGTTGCTGGCTCATTTGTATCAGCTTTTAGGCTTCTTCACTTAGGTTGCTGACCATGTAAAACATTTTTTCGGAACTACTCATCACTCGATTGTGTAGAGTTGCGTGTATAAGTTCCGAAACTGAGTCCACCTCAAAAAATCTCCGTTGAAGGTAGGCAGGGTTATTCTGGGCAGTTTAATGGCTTTACCACCGCAGAGAAGGGTTCCTAGAATTCATCTCATCTATTTGCTGCTGCAATTGGATGACATGGTGCAGCAGTTCTTTCTTTAAGGAGCGATATTTTTCAGCGTCGTAGCTAATAACGTTCGCAAAATCTGTGTGGTCCAGGTTTTGATCATTTCCCTGCGACAATTTGGGTCCATATTGGTCCATCATTCAAACATGAAGCAAATAGTAGGACTTCGATTGGATGTCACCTACTTCTTCCTTCGATTCGGCAGCACCTCCTCCATTAATGCACTTTGCTTGGGAATTGCGTGGCAAAGCCCATCCTCGTTCTGGGCCGAGGATGCGTCGTTGACACTTGCGAAGATTCCGGACTTATTGACCTATTGTGAGGCGGAAGTCGGCGGGTTTGGTTCATTATAAGCCTCGATGAGTTCCTCAGCTCTTCTAGAGATCGATCGATGTGTAGAAATTCTTTTGCACGTAAGGATGGCTGAAGGGCAACGCTTCCTTGAGAACTTCGTCGTTGGCAAGAAACGCACTGCACGCCTCTTCCAACTCCCTAGATGCCTTCTCCAGATACGGCCTTTGAGTTTTCTGCCCATAAGGATCCTTCTTCAATCGCACTAAGACCGCTTGTATTTCCACCACACAAAACCCTGAAAAATTCGCAACAATTGTTTTATTTAGTTGCCCGGGACGTGAAGTATTCACTTGCAATTAGAAGCCTTTACTGATTCGCTTTACTATAGAGAAATTATACGTATTAATTTGATGACGACCTTTTTGGAACGGTCCGAATCATTTATTACAAAATATCTTGAAGCTACATAAGATAGGCTGAGCTGGCTCCCAGGTCCAAACACAAGCTTCAGGCGGTTTGTTTAATAAATTGCTAATCGCATGGAGTTTGTGCTTGGATAGGGATCATATTTTCAACCGTAAATTATGATGAATTAAATAAAAATTGAAGCGATACATGGATTGAATTAAATTACACTGACTTTGTTGCAAATGAAAAGGAAGTGTAGTGACTTTGTTGCACATCAAATACAAGTTAAAATGACATAGAATTTAAAAATTATTCTTGCTTTACATTATATTAATTAAATATCGAATTTCGGAAGGAAAATACCTAAAGACTGGAGAGAAAGGTGAGATTCAACATACATTAAGAATAGAAACGTGGGAAAAGTGTGGATGAAGTACTGGATCGGAATCGAAGCGCGTGCAAACAAGTTAAGCCTAGTGGCGAAAGAAGTGGTTGGACATGTACATGTATTTGTCAGCTCATTGATAATTCGAAGACATGTCAACTTAGCAATCGCCACAATTAATTTTTCCTGGGACTTACCAGTCTATGTAATGGTCTTCAAATTTCACATTTTCCCCTAAAATATTGTATGGTACGAAACTTGATATTTAAATAGTCTTACAAAAGATTCTACAAGGTGCGTTCCGAAATAAACGATGTGGCCGCCTTGAATCCCTTGGATTAAGACGTGCACAATGCAATCGTTAAACTCACCAAATGTGGTGAATAGCAATTTATTGCAAAAATCTAAATATATCCCATTTCGTTAATTGAAACTAAACTTGTCTGCTTCGCGACCAAAAGCCAAAGACATCAGCTGATGACAAGTCACCTTGCTGCTAGCTGATTGGTTGCCAGATGTGTAAAGTCAAACTTCCTCGATATGATGTCAGCGCCATTCAGTGGTGGAAATAGTTTTTATGATCGCCATAGTACCCCCTTTCTAGAATTGACGTCAAGTTGATGTCGGCTTTGACGTCCGACTGTACGTTTTGAGGGGAATGTCATGATGTTCGTTGTCATCTTTTGTAGTATACGCTGGCTTGAGTCGTTCGGTTGAGACGGTCGCATCTTGGCCCTTTATCTTGATAATGAAGACGTGATCGTTGATTCGTTTAACCACCTCAAGTGGTCCTGTGTAGGGTTGCTCCAACGGCTGTTTGACTGCATCGACTCGCAGGAAGACATGAGTGCAAGTGTAGAGATCCTTGTATTGAAAAACACTTCTTTTTATGTGGTGAGCTGTTGGTGGCGTTCGAAGGAGTCGGATGTGCTCACGAAATTTCTCGACAAAAAAGGTGGGATCGGCTGGCATGTCCTCGATTGTAAAAAAATCGTCCGGAACACGTAGCTATTCGCCGCAAAGTAATTCGACGAGTGAAGCTCCCAAATCCTCCTTGAGTGACGTTCGCAATCCTAGTAAAAGAGTTGGAAGTAGTTCTATCCAGGATGTTGGTTGACTGCACATAAGAGCTGATTTGAAGGGTCGGTGCCATCGCTCATCGCTTCATTAGGCGCAGGATGATAGGGTGTTGTTCTAATTTGTTTGGTTCCAGTCAGATTGGTAAGGGCTCGAAAAACTGCGCTCTCAAATCGAGCGCCTAGGTCAGTTGTCAAGGTTTTGGGAGTTCCAAAACGCGCAACCGAGGTGTCGTAAAAAGCATTGGTGACAGTGTCCGGAGTCATATCTTGCATGGGGACTGCTTCTGGCTATGGTGAAAACCTGTCTACCATGGTAAGACAGTATCGATAACCGCTCACCAATGGCATAATGACGATGTCGATGTGTACATGATTGAATCTTTCGTTCGGTACGTTTATTGAGATGAGCTGGTTCCTGTTGCGTCGTAGAATTTTTGAGCGTTAACAGGAGATGTAGTTGCGGGTCAATCGTATCGTATCCTTCTGAGTGCTGCGCCATACGTACTTTTGGCGCAGTTGATGAAAGGTGGCCTTGCCGCTCGGGTGAGCGAGTCCGTGAACTGAAGCAAAAGCCTGTTGACAAAGTTCCGGTAGGACGTAAGGACGAATGTTTCCCGTTGAAATATTGCAGTAAACTGTTGCAGTACAGATTGACAGCTTTTGTAGTTGTAGTCCCGTGTTATTGCTGTTGTCTAGGAGCACACAAAGCTCGTCGTCTTCTTGTTGAGCCTCAGCTAGTTGAGTTGGGTCTAAGGTAAATGGTATGTCGATCGTATTAATTTTGGAGAAGGCGTTGGCTACCAGGTTCTCCGAGCTGGAGATGTGGATTATCTCCGTCGTAAACTGAGAGATGAAGTCCAACTGTCTCAATTGTCTCGGATTGGCTTTGTCAAGATTTTGAGCGAATGCGTAGATTGAAGGCTTGTGGTCGCTTTTGATGATAAAATGCCGACCCTCCTGAATATACCTAAAAAACTTGCGCTGACGCGCTGTACCTGTATCTAGCTTCCTTTGGGCTCAGCTTACGAGAAAAGAAGCCGAGTGGATGCCAGTGTTCGCCATCGTTCTGTTCCAAGTCTGCTCCGATAGCAATGTCAGATGCGTCAGTGACAAGTTGTGCCTTGTGATCCGGATGGACGAGTAAGGCTGCAGTTGCAAGGTCGCGTTTGCACATTTGGAAATCTGATTCCGCTTGTGGTGTTCAAGGAACTTTGCTATTGTGTCTCTTGCTGTTGCTTAAGAAAGCGTTCAACGATGCCTGATGGTGGGCTGAGTGTTTAAGACAACGTCTGTAGAAGTTGCAGGCCCGAAGAAATCGTAGCAGCTCAACGATGGTCTCAGGTTGCTTGAAGTTAAGCAGCGCAGTGATTTGCTCTTGTGTTGGTTGTGAACCATTTTTGTTGATCGTTTAGCCGAAATACTCTATCTCCGTTTGACCGAAAGCACACTTTTCAATTTTAATGTGCAAGTTATGGTGCTCAAGTCATTGATGGACAATGTTGAGGTGTTCTCGATGTTGGCCAGCATTGTCTGACATGATGATGATATCGTCTATTTAGCAAAAGACGAGTTCGAGTCCGTAGAGGATGATGTCCATGTGCCGTTGAAAAGTTTGTGTGGTTTTGTTTAAATTTAGAGTGCCTTTCGAAGACCAAATATTCAAACAACCCAAATGGTGTTATAACGTTTTTTATGTAGGCTTCCAACATCGGGATCTGATGGTAAGCCCGTTCCAATTTCCAACTTCGAAAATATAGTTTTACCGTGAAGCCGGTCAGCCACGTCGTGGATATGTGCAATTGGATATCGATCCGGTACTGTCTGAGCGTTAAGTTTGCGATAGCCGCCAACATATGGATTGGACTGGCCCAAGGACAACTCGATGTACGGCAAATACACATTTTAAGCATCCGATCGAATTCTGCTCGTGCTGCTTTCAGTTGTTCACCTGTCAGACGTCGAGGCCATTAAAAAACTGGTGGGATAGTTGTTTCGATGAAATGTGCCACTTGGTTAGCTGGTGCAGATGTGTGTATTATTGTTGTTGTTGAGGACGGGTCGTGAGTCGTAGGCTGAATGATAGTTGCCGTTGTGGTTGCTTTTGCATGTGGCGTGGACACCCCGAAAACATCCACAAGGCCGCTTTGTCCGGGGCTGGAGCAAATAGAATTGTCATCTAATAGCCTTCTGTTTTTTAAATCCATCAAAAGCCCGTAATGTGTCAAGAAGTCCGCCCCCATAATTGGTGTAGAGACATTTGTTACAATAAAATTCCACGCAAATAGACGCTTGAAATCTAAGTGTATCTTCAAGGGTCGTTTACCATACGTGATAATTGGGTTGTTGTTGGCGGGATATAATGTTAGCATTTGCGGCTGTTGAAGTTGAGCGAAGCGTTTAGGCAGACGGATGATCCAGAGTCAATTAGGAAGTTTAAGTGTGACTGCTGATCGGCTATCTGTAGTCTGAATTCCGTAATTTTATCTATGTTGTCTACCACTCCGATGATGGAAAGCAACTGTTTCAGTTTTCCTGATGCTGATTTGCTTAAAAACGAGCACGGCTCCGAGCACCGCTTCACTTTTATGCCAAATCTTTTATGGTAATAGCAAGCCTCGTTGTTAGTTGAAGTGCGGTGGCCTCTTGCACCACCTGTTGAACCGTGCAAATCAGAGGGGTTGAAATTGTTTGTTGATTTTGTCATCTGAACGACAACGTTGTTAAGCTGACGGTCGATTTTTTCAAGCCGTTTGTTGAGTTCCGACGTGTTAGGCGCGCCTGCCTGTGGTGGAGTGGCCTTTGTAGCCAATAAGTAAGCCAAAACACTGTTTTCCACTATGCGGTCTGCTATTTTTGCGAGTTTGTAGAGTTCGGAATCCTCGCTAGCAGCCAGAACGCTTCTGACGCTCACTGGCAGTCGTTTCATCCACAATGTTTTGAGGATATCCTCGGACAAATCCAAAGGTGCGAAATTTTTCATTTCTCGAAATAGTTGTGCCGGTTGTTTTCCGTCGAGGTCTGCTACTGTGAGCAACTGGTTTAGCTGTCGCTCCTCAGATTCGGAGAATCTGGTACCAAGATGCCGTTTGAGCGTGCCGTATTTGTTCGTGACTGGTGGTGAACGGATAATGTCAGATACTTCCTGCAGGATATCGATGTTCAGAGCAGCGATAATCGTGTAATAACGAGCGTTGTCAGGAGTTATTTTATTGATGAAAAATTGCGCCTCCGCCTGCACAAACCAAAGCGTCGGGTCGCTTCGGCAAAATGGTGGCAATTTCACGTCTTTGACAGAAGCAACTTCCACCGGTGGCAACAGTTTGGGCGAAGAAATCATGTCCTTGCTTGATTCATATAGCGTGTCGAGCAACGTGTTTTTGTCACGCCTTGCCAGTGGCGGTGTATGTTTAACGAACATGCCGGTTGTCAAATCCTCGCTCAACATTTTAATGGGTGCTCCCCTAGCCGGGGCTCACGTCGATGATAGGGTCACCAGTTGTAGCCGCCTTGAATCCCGTGGATTAAGAAGTGCACAATGCAATCGTTAAACGCACTTAATGTGGTAAATAGCAATTTATTGCAAAACTTTAAATATATCCCATTTCGTTAACTGAAACTAAACTTGTCTGCTTCACGATCAAAAGCCGAAGAGAACAGTTGATGGTAAGTTTTCTTGTTGCCAGCTGATTGGTTGCCAGATGTGTAAAGTCAAACTTCCTCGAGATGATGTTAGCGCCATTTAATGGTGGAAATAGTTTTTATGATCGCCACAACGAGACTTTTGGTGGCGCCATCTGTGAATGAGATAGTGCGTGGGAAAGTTACTTCCCTCCCTGACTTCTAGTGGAAGTTTGGTTCAGTGGAAGGGAAGTTATTGCGTCTAAAGTGACAGTATGTTTGTGTCATCGGTACATGAATGAGTGTCGAACACGGAGATAATATCAAATTTTGTTTTAAGTTCGGTAAAACGTTTACCGAAACATTTGAATTGATGAAAAAAGTTTATGGCGATGATTGTCTATCTCGTGCCAGAGTTCATGAGTGGTTTACACGTTTCAGAGATGGTCGTGAGGACATAAATGACGATAAACATACGGGCCGCCCAAAATCAGTGATCACCGAAAACTCCATTGAAATTTTGCGTGAATTTATCAAAAATGAGCCAAAATCGTCGCTGAAATTCATGGAATTGCAGCTGAATATCCCAAAACATCGATTTATCACATTTTAACCAATCATTTGGGCTTACGAAAGGTCTGTGAACGTTTTGTTCCGCACAAGTGAACTGATGACCAACAATTACTGAGAATTCAACATTTGAAAGACATCATTAAAGAGGCGAGAAAAGACGAGAACTTCCTTTATAGCATTGTAATTGGTAGAAAAACGTGGTGAACCCGAAACCAAGCGTCAAAGTCCCGAATGGAAGGCCTCAGGGGAGTCACCACCCAAAAAATCACGCTTGGGGTCAGAAGTCAAGTCGATGCTCATTTGTTTTTACGATTCTAATGGAATTGCCCACAAGGAGTTCATGCCAATGGGCCAAACCGTCAATGCGACTTTCTATCTTGGCGTTTTGAAGCGTTTGTTGCATCGCATTCGTCGAATTCGGCCTGAATACCGCGAAGGAGGAAGTTGGTGCTTATTGACGTTTTGAAGCGTTTGTTGCATCGCATTTGTCGAATTCGGCCTGAATACCGCGAAGGAGGAAGCTGGCGCTTATTGCATGATAATGGACCATCTTATCGATCCACTCTTGTGACTGATTTTTATTTTTTTGACCAAACAAGGTATACATTTTTACATTCTATTAAAATACATATCACAGCTTTTTTTTATTTTATTTTTTTTTTACAATATAAATTTACATTTGCAGTGAAGAATTAGGAACCGAGGAACTTCGATAAATTGGATTTAAATTGGGATCTGTACATGATTGGGGAATAAAGATGGCTCATCTTGTTGAAAATTTTGACACACCTATTTATCGGCTCATTATTACTTACTTACTGGCTCGGTTAAGGTTATTTTTTCGATTAGATATTAGACTTTAACGGTTTCTCTAAGGACATCAAATGCGAAGCAAGAGCATAATGTGGTTCAAATGGTGTTATATTGAGAAGGGATAGCCGGTTATCGTATGATGGTAAATTTTGGAAATTTTTTGGATCATAGAGGGATCTCAGAGCAAAAAGTAGAAATTGTTTCTGAACGAACTCTCTGAGTGAACATCAAAGACCAGACTCCAAACGACACAAGCGTATTCCAGAATTGGGCGCAGTAATTATGTGTATAACGTTTTCGCTACCCACAAGTTCTTAAATTCTTTCGCGCGTCGTTCGATGAAACCTAAAAGCCTATTCGCTTTGCAAAGAACCTCATCGTAGAGCAAATTAAAGCAGAGTTTCTTACCCAAGTGAGCACCAAGGTCTACTACACTATCAACTTTGGAAATCTTTGTATCATTGAAGTGATACCCAGATAATAAAATTGTACTTTTCCGAGAAAAACTTATCACCTGGCATTTCTCAAAACTCAAATATAGAATATTTTTGTTACGCCACTCTAATAGAGTATTTATTTTGTCCTGCAGGAAGAAAGAATCACTTTGGGATACTATCACATGATATAATTTGAGATTATCCGCATAAAATAAGTGTGGTATATCGGATAACTCTTCAGAAAGGTCCGCTATAAAAATGTTGAAGAGAACAGGTCCGAGGTGACTGCCTTGAGAAACACCGCAATAGACATGAATTCAGTTTGACACATATCCCTGAAATTTAACGGTTTGAGTCCGATTTTTGAGATACGAGTTCAGCAAATGAAGTAGGGAGCCAGTAATTCCAAATTTATTCAATTTATGAGACAAAATCGTATGATTGACACGGTCAAAAGCCTTACTAAAGTCAGTATAAATTGCGTCGACTTGGTGTCCATTTCCCATTGCACAAAGGATGTTAGAGACCAAAACTGTTAAGTTGGTGGTCGTGGATCGATTCTTTCTGAAGCCATGCTGTTGGTCATTGAGACGCTGTTCAATAAAAGGTGATATTTTGGAACATACTATTTTTTTCAAATAACTTTGGGGTAGTGGATAGTATGGCAATCCCTCTATAATTTTCAACGGCTCCTTAACTTTTGTTTTTATGGATTGGAGTTAAGTAGGAGGATTTCCAGTATGCTGGGAACACGCCGCTTGAGATTGATTTGTTAAAAATGATGCAAAGAGGTAAAACTAATTGTTCTCTGCATTGAAGTAAAAAATATGGTTTCAAACGCGTCAAATATGTCACCCTCTGAAACTGAAATTTCTTGCAGTACAGGCCCACATTGTGTGTCTAGTGGTGAAAGATTATGGAAATTGTTTACTGAACAGTAAACTGATTGAAAATGGTCTGTAAAATAATTACTGATTTCTTCAGGGAGAGTAGAACTGCAGTCTTTAAAGGTCATTTGTTTAAGATAGCCATGAGCTTTGCGCTTGATTTTCACAAATTCCAAAAATTTATTGCATGGTTTATCGGGCGCTTTATGCATGTAGGCCAGGTAGAGTCGAACAAATTCATATATATTATGCTCTCGCAGTCTTGATAAGAGATACCTACTTTCAAGATCGTTACTAGAGTTAATTGTTGCTTTTACAGCTGGAGGTAAGAGAGGGTCTAAATAAGACTCCTTTCCGACGAACCAGTCATTCGATTTGCTAGGTAACTGAATTGATCCTTGTGTGGATGAAATTTGAAGACCATCACTTACGAAATTGGGATATTTGGGGTGTTCATAGTTCTCAGTTCAGGAGTGGAAATAGAATGCCCATGTTAAGAACCAACACTACCTCTCGGTTGGTTACTATGACAAACAGTACTGCTTGCCACTAGACTACCATCTGAAGGATCTGAAGGATTTACAGTTTTATTAGTAATCTTTGAGTGAATTTCGTAAGTCATGTTAGTATTGGTATTTTTATCATTAGTGGGAGCTATTACTATATTATTCATAGATTTACTTGGTTGACCCTCCTCCAGCTCCTCTCCCACAACCTGACGAGCAAGTTTCAAATCCCATGCGTGATTGCATTCAATGTGAAACATCATTGCACCATTAAAGGCCCCATGATCTGCAGGCGCCTGACATATGTATAGTGAAGCCGCCGATCCAGATTTTTGTTTCCCGCATTGCATATGATACCTTGGAAGAGCAACTTAAAGCATACGTTGAGTTTAAGCTCAATAAATTGAATAAACATGGTGTTATTAGCTGCATTAAACTTACGAAGGAGAATATACCGAATCGGATTGTTGCTTTTTTCAAATTAACTGTGCCTGAGAAGTGCGCGTTAGTTGCTCAGAGCGATTTTTGGCCACCTGGGACTTTGGTGAAAAATCACACGCCCCTCAGAAAGAACTTTCGTGCAGCAGAGCAACGTCTCACCAACAACTAAACCTGTTAGGAACTCTACATATCAATCTATTACCATGTACTATCAAAACGTCAGGGGCTTAAGAACGAAGCTCGAGGACTTATCACTTTCCTGCCCACTATCAAATGACTCTGTCATTTGTTTTACTGAAACATGGCTGAATGGAAATATTTCCAATTCAGAATTTCTGCCTGACCATATAGTCTACCGGTGTGATCGTGACCCTGGTGCAACAAATAAATCGGATGGTGGTGGGGTTTTAATTGCTGTTTGTAACTCCTTTGTAAGCTCACTATGTGCTGACTTCTGTTTTGCTCGTGCTTCTGAATGTGTAATTGTGAAAATTTCCCTTCCGCATAGTACATCCTTATTAATTTGTACAGTGTACATTCCCTGCAATTCTCCTTTAGTTGTGTATGAATGCTTCTTTGATGAACTTTCCTCCTATCTTTTTGTTCGTCACTCTCATTCAAAAATCGTAGTTTGTGGGGATTTCAATCTACCCTCCGTTGAATGGGACACTCACACAATTTCTTCTATTTCTTCTACAAATAATATATCTTTGCTGCTTTCTTCTTTTCTTTCCCTCTGTTCTTGTTCACAATTTAACCATATCCGTAACCCTAATGGCCGCCTACTTGACCTTGTCCTTTCAAATGTCCAAGCTCATTGTATCTCTGTCTCTCGTGCCTTGTTTCCTTATATAAAGCCAGACCTTCATCATCCACCTTTGTCTCTAGATCTAGCGATTGAAACCTCCGAGATATGCCACTGCCTTTCAGCTCAACTTTTTCAGACCTTATTATGAGGCGATTAAAACTAATATGGACTCTGTCGATTGGTGTGCCTTTTTCTCTGGTCTTGACTGCGATAGTGCCATAGGGAAATTCTACGAAGACCCCAATAATTTGATTATCGAATATACTCCTCCGCAATCTTCTCGTATGGCTAAAACGAAGCCTTGGTTCACTAACAGAGTTATATGTGCCTTAAAAGCAAAAGACAGGGAGCATCAGCGCTTCAACTAACTGGATCTGAAGAAGCCAGATCTGAGTTTTGTAGACGAAGATCCATTGCTAAAGGCGAAATAAGGACTGCCATGAAGAACTACTTCAGCAGTTTAGAGACCTCCCTTATGACAAATAATGTCAAACCCTTTTGGTCCTATATCCGATCCTTAAAATCTTCCTCTACTATCCCCTGTAATGTTACATGGAACAATATTGAAGCATCTTCTCCACAGGATATTTCAAACTTATATGCTCAATTCTTTTCCTCAACATTTTTACCTCATGACACAATATATTCTTCCACCAACTCAAATGAAGCCAGTCCAATCCTTATCGCATCCTACTCTACGAATCCTCTTGAAATCGAATCCCTTATTAATTTACTCGATCCTAATGTCAGTCCCGGCCCTGATGGATTGCCAAATATATTTGTGAAATCACTCAGTTCCTCTATATGTTTTCCCTTATCCCTTATCAACCTCAGCCTTAACTCTGCTATCTTTTCCAATTATTGGAAAGATGCAAACGTTGTTCCAATCTTTAAAAATGGTGATCCGTCTATTGTTTCTAACTATTGTAGTGAAAAATGTAAGTTCAAAAGTCCGTAAAGGACTGCAGCGATGGTCTGCTGCCTCGGCAGAGGAAGGTGTCATTATCTGCCGAGAATGCCCTTGTCTGGGGACGCGTGAATGCGCTGGCAGGCTAGCATTGCGGTGTCGTGGGGTGGGTTCATTCCCCCAGCACAAGGACCCACTACAAAGAATTTCGCATTCACGAATTTCTGGGGTCGAACATAAGCAAGGCAACCGAAGTCGCAAAAAGTGTAGGTAACTATACCAGGGGCAACTGACTTGTTCATGGAACAGGAGAAACTATTAAAAAGAAGTGGAAGCAGGGTGACCTCGTCCTTACCCGAAAAGGCTCATGGCCCACAAATGAGAGAGGGGCAACCGGGTGGTGATGGAGCCCCCGCGCACCCACCCAAACGGATCAAAATCCATAATCGTTGCAGTGGCCAGGTATTCTTCTTCTGAGTGGAAAACTCATACAACTTAACTTGCATGAGCCTTCCCATCAGAAGAGAAGTACCAATTTATGCCATAGAATTATGCAATTCGATTACATAACTCTATGTCATAAAGAGGCACCTTGCTTGGGCCACTCAACCCGCGAAGTCACCTGAAAGAAAAGGAAGGATTAGTGAGTACCCGGTGGCTGGCTCATGTTTTAAGGGGAAAGCCTGCCACCGTACCGGGTCCTATACCCGGTCAGAACTAAAGGAAAGGAAAGACCGAAAGTTACGGGTATTAATGCATTTTTTTTTTAGAAAATAAAATTATTTCAAGTACAGAAAATAAAACGAAAGTACAGAAAATAAAACGAAATATCAGAGCATTCATCTAATAATTGCAAATGTATTTAATCAAAACAAAAGCAAACGAATACCGATTAAGCAAGGTCTTTCCGAGACAACCGACGTTTAAAATGTTTTTTCGTGTTTCCATTAAAGGTTAATTCAATCGTCTCATCTACTTTGCCATCAAGTTCGTTGACTTGTTTTAATTTTTTATAAATGCACTCACAAACATTTGATTCTTTCAACTATATTTTATGTTATCAGAAAAATTTCACCTTTTTAAATCGTTTGAATTTTTATCGATTCATAATTATACTATTCATTTTTTTATCCTCTCATACTTAAAACTTTCTATTTTTAAATTCTTATTTGTCTTTTTTTTATCCTTCTAACAAATTTAGAAAAAAAGTACAAAAACAAAAAGGTACTTACATCCTTTGTCCGACGACGAGCGCTCGTTGACGACGCTGGGGCCCTTATTGAAACTATGCATCCTGCCAAGGCAATTATTAAATTTTGTGAAGTTCTGTTTAAGTGTCAATAATTTCATTATGTTCAAATACAAAGTTTCCCTTTTCACTTTGGGATGCAATAATTTTAAATATCTTTCGAAGATGGTAAGTTACAGTGCACATATGAACTAAACAAGCTGCCAAACAAGCCAAAAATACTTCGCAGTATGTGCTGCCAAATCCTTTCTCTGCTTCAGCAAAAATGATCATTAAGTGCCGTTATTGCTGATTCGAAGATATGCTTTCACTAGGACCATCAAGTTCACTTGGAAGCCTTGCATGAACTTTGACGGATGTTCCCTCACTGTAATCCCGTTTCCTCGAGTTTTATCCAGTTTTCTTCCTACTCAATCGCTGTCACACCGAGTTATCGAATTCCTATTAGACCGGGAAAGCTATCTTCGGACGCCTTTTCAGATACTTTCAATCCCCAGTAACCGATTCCACGCTAAATGTCAATGCAGGGAGCAATCAGGATACCTTTTCAGTATGAAACCCACCACGCTTAAGAGTATTTTCTTTTAGCTTTAGTGGTCAACTTTTCACGGTCTCTATTAACACTTGTCGCGGTCAACAAATCTTCTCCGACACGTTTTACGTATGATTACGACAACAAATTAGTTATAGTGTTCTTCGTGAACTAAAATTAGGTTGATTGAAAAATATTTGTTTGCTGTTCCGAACTCCGCTTTGCACCGATTTGATTTCCGATACTTGATTTGCTTTCGAAATTTGCATGAATTTGCCTCAATGCTTTTTCCGATTGTCGAGGACTAGAGGATGATACGAAAGATACATAGGCGAATAGATTCGTGCTTCCAAACTAGATATCTCGCACTTTGCTGCCCACACGGAATAGTGATTTTCGTCGATGGGAAATTGAATGGGAACGAGAGAAAATTTATCGTGAGATGAACGGAGCAACTATGTTTATGCACCAAATTCACTGTTATTTACGTTACAATTGCGAATTCTGCGGTACTGAAATTTGTGATCAGGTTTTACTGCTGCAGATCTTACAGATACTTTCTGCTAAAACCTCTGAAGATTCACCGAGAGAATATGTGAATGGCGTGCACTGCTTAGGTCGCGACTTCTTAGTTTATCACACGAATTTCGACTACCTCGAATTATTCGGCAAATTACTTGGCATAGGAAATACTGACAAATCCTAAAATATATTCGATGGCGGGTTACGGGTTGATGCTTTTTTAAAGGGTGACGACACACACGCACACACGGGACGTCAACCAGACTTTTTGATCCCATATATTCCGACGGCTTTCCGGCCACCCAACGGGTCTTATCCAAAGACATATTCTTGTCCACAAAGGTTTGAAACGTTCGCACAAATAATACGTGGGAAACACGCACTTATAACATTTCACAAGATTTGTTTATTGTGGTTTTTAAGAAGGGCCAAGTGACAATTCTCCCCGGATACGACCACACGCCATGCTGCAGCCCGCGCCTCTCCAATTCTCGAATTGTACCAGATCAATCTTAATGGGCTGCGTTCATTCTGATGAAATTGGAGGGAAATTGATATCCCATACAATTTGTACAAAGCAGCTGGTTTTTAGTTTGATTGGTTGATCTGGGATATATTATGCATGAATTTCTTTTAACCCTTTGCCGGCGCCAAATTCTAATCGAGCAGTTTTAGTTGTGCGGAATATATAAAAAATAATAAAAAAAATCTATAAATTGACATAAATAAAATTTAAATTCTATGTGAATTTATCAAATAATTTAAAGAAAAAAAAAATAGTAAATTTAACTAACTGCTCGATTACTACACTATCGTCCCATATCTCTGCTCTCCTGTTTCCCTAAACTACTTTAACGCCTTGTACACAATAGACTTTCAGAATCATTGAGCTCAGTTATAAATCCGCAGTGACATGGCTTCCTGAAATGCCGTTCCACTTCATCAAATTTAGCTGAATTCACAGACTATATCGCAAAAGCTCTGGACAAACAGTACCAAGTGGAGGCCATCTTTACTTCTTCAAAGCTTTTCATTGTGTGAACTATTGTATTCTTTGCCAAAAGCTAGCCATGCTTGGTATCTCCGGTTCCCTACTCGCCTGGATCTCGTCATATCTTTCCAATCGTTCGTGCCGTGCTGTTCTTAATGGAACAGCTTCCTCTCTTTTTTCCCCATCTTCCGGTGTCCCTCAAGGGTCAATCCTCGGGCCTCTCCTTTTTCTACTGTTTATTAATGATCTCCCCTCTGTAATATCCTCTCCCTGCCTCCTATATGCTGATGATTTCAAATTGTTTCATATAATTAAGACTCTTGACGATTGTCAGTTTCTCCAAAATGACCTACTTAATCTGTGTAGCTGGTGTTTGTCCAATTCCCTTTGTTTAAATGTTTCAAAATGTTTCAAGATGAGTTTTACTCTCAAAACAGTTACTTTAACTTTAGCTCCCTTTGTGATGTTATTCTCTCTTCAGTGGGCTCATGCAAAGACCTTGGTGTAATTTTTGATACCAAACTCAAATTCGATATCCATATCCTTAGTATAACTGCCAGAGCATCGAAGACTTCCGGATTTATTCTGCGACATCTCCTTAAACTTGGAAGCATTCCTACCACTGTTCGTTTATTCGCCTGCCCTGTTCACCCACTTCTTGAGTACTGTTCAGCTGTGTGGTCTCCTCGACAACAGTATTTAGTGACCTCACTAGAAACTGTCCAGCGAATATTCACCAGGTTTTTGTTCTATAAATTTAAATTTAATTTGCCGTATGAATCCTATGATCGTCGGTTGTCTATACTTCGTCTTCCTTCTTTGTCGTCACGTAGAAAGTTTTTAGATCAATGTTTCCTATACAAACTGTACCACCATCATATTGCATCCGCTCTTAGCGACGATTTGCACTTCAGGCAGATTGCACGTACTACCCGTTCCAGTAGTCTTCTTGAGGTTCCGTATGCTCGGACAGAACTATATTTTCACTCAATAATGCCGCGAATCATCAGGAAACATAATGAGCTCGAGCTTGGACCTTTTTCCTCATCTTACTTTGATTTCCAAAATAGATTACGAACTTTGGTAATTACGAATTCCATTTAATTAATAATAATACTGTATGTAACTTTTAAATTTTAAATTTTTATATTCTATTTTCATATTGTTTCTTTGCAAGGAATAACATTTCCACTCAATTTTGCCCTTACTTTCTTCAAATTTATTAAGTTATTAAGTCTATTTTGTAATTGGACTTCTTAGTCTGTGAAATGGATAAATAAATAAATAAATACAGGCTTATGTGATTTCCACTTTTTGAAGATCATTCCATTCCATTTGACAGTACGGTTTTCAGATTGATGGTTGGAGAAAAGCCAGGCATACTTATGTGGGATGGAAGCCTTGATCGAACGCTTACGCTTATTTCCCTTTGATACGTCCTCAACTCTGCAACCTTTGAGCATGAGACTATTCTCCAAAAACTTTCAAACTTCAGCGGCGCTAATATTTTTTGGTGCTTTTTGTAGGAAGAATGCTTTATAATTTGCTTCAGTAGCTATTTTGGCGTTAACTGCTTCTAACTTTTAGAGCCTTACATTCCATTCATCCACTGACCAAAACGTGCCTAGCTTGAAGAGGCGTTTTACGACTTCTGGAGCTTGAATTGATGCTTTCGGCTCTGGACATCTCGAATTTAGACCGTTTGCATCACTCTCCACTGGAAATGTGTGGTGTACTTCACGCTGCTCCTGTAATTTATTTTCTAGTGAATTAGACTAGAAATCGCATTTTAATCATCAATCACTCACCGTATTCGCCTGATATGGCTTCCTGTGACTTCTGCTATTCGGAAAATTGCATTTAGCCATGCAAGGAAAACGCTTTGCGCCCGTAAAGGGCATCCAAAAGGCTTGTTGCGACATCGTAAAGGACATTCTGGTTAATGACCTGAAACACTCTTTCGAAAAGCTTTTGAATCGCAAAAAACAGTGTATCGAGGCCGGAGGAGACGATTTTAACTCGAATTTATCTGAACAAAGCTCCTATCGTTTTTTTTTAGCTCGGTCTCGTTTATTTTGGAACGCACCTTGTAATACTCTGTAGTTTTGATGAAAATCGAATCATACTCACGGAAGACACAGCCATTTGAAATTTCTCTAATTGCAACAGCAAGTAATATATATAGGGTTTCCCAATAAGAGGTGTTATTTTGATATTAAAAGAAAAATGCCATTTTTTAATATAAATGATCATGGGCTTATTTCATTATAAAGAAGAAGGTATGCCATTAATAGTGAAAAATAACATGAGGCAAATGAT
This sequence comes from Odontomyia ornata, assembly GCA_963969285.1. Lineage (NCBI taxonomy): Eukaryota > Metazoa > Arthropoda > Insecta > Diptera > Stratiomyidae > Odontomyia > Odontomyia ornata. The sequence continues at coordinate 339,176,212 of OZ017738.1, read as the reverse complement.
CGCCATAACCATGCTTACAGGACCATATCCTTTTCATGAAATTTTCCATATTTAAATCAACAAGTGGCTGCCCTATGTCCTCGACAGCCTCACGAATTCCATCTTTGAGGTCTTGAACTTACGCTGGGCTGTTGGCGTAGACTTTCTCTTTCACGTGGCTCCAAAGGAAGAAATCGCAAGGTGTTAAATCACAAGATCTATTCAAAATAACACCTCTTATTGGAAAACCCTATATGAACTTTCCATCGAGTCAGACACTGCAGTTTTGATTTGATCTTCTTAAAATTTTCAAATATGATGAATAAAATGATTTTTTGGAATTCATGGTGTGGCTGATTATACGAGTACACCAGTCTGATTCAGACCTTCATAGTGGACGGTTGTTCAGTGCGAATTGAAAACGTATAGTGTAGTGATACAGTGAATAAGTGTGTGTGTATGTATGAGTGTACATTGCACCATACAAACAGCGAGCCAGTTGAAGCGGAAAAGAGCCAGGTTCAATTCAAAATTCTTGGGTGAGTGTGTGTGTACTCGCTTTACTTAGATTCAGTTAGTTTGACGAACGGACATAAATACTTGGTTATCGGACTCGGGTAATCAACTCTGCTGGGTGCAGAACATTTTTAGACAGTGTTAAGCTGAATGGAGGGGACGATGGGACTTGGACATGACCCAACGGACCAGCAAAATGTATTATTTCTCGAGCAATTTAGAAAATTGCAGAACCAACTAGATCAGGTTCTCAAGGAGCTTCAATTCACGAGAAAGCAGCTTCAGACCTCTCAACAATAACTGCTGAACGCTCAGGCCGAACTTGCGGAACAACGCACCAAAAATGACGAGCTCTTACTGAAGATCGTAGAGAAAACGTCGCCCAAAAAAGGTACGAAAAAACGGAGGTTGTTGAACTCCCCGACTCCCTCGACCAAATCGGCCTCCTCTTCAGAAGAGGAAAAACAAGAATCGGTGGAATCGGTTTCCGATGAAGAAATGGAGGAGGAACTCTGTGAAGAGGAGGCAGAGGAGGAACCGGAAAAAGGGGCATTTCCAACCCTTCCTCCCCCTAAACCCGCTGTCAGTTTCCCAGAAATGAGGATAATCCCCAAAGTTAAACCTCTGACAGCTTCAGTTCCCACCGATCCCTCTCCCACAAAACCAGAACAGAAACGAACTGTACCGATTGTACTGCGTGAACCTGAAAGGTGGACAAACTCTTCGAAGACGCTACGTGACAAAAACAAAGTTTGTTTCGGCGAAACGTGTATACCTTGGCATACAGATAATACCACAGACTACAACTGACCACCGATAGATGACGAAACTATTGACAGAACTGAAACTTCAATACCACACGTACTATCTGCCGGAAGACAAAAAACTAAACGTGGTCCTTCGTGGACTACATGGGCTCACCTGTGAGGAAATTAAGGAAGACCTCGAACTACAAGGCTTTCACCCATTTGAAGTTTTCTTCATAAAATTACAAAATGGTCCATCAAGACTTGTCAAAGTCCTCCTCCCAAAGGAGGAAACTTCTATCTATAATATAACCGGGGTTTGCCATCTGATCTGCAAGGTGGAAGCTTTGAAACCTAGAAAAGGTCTATTGATGTGTCACAACTGCCAACAATTTGGTCATTCCTCGGGCAATTGTCATGCCCAGTGCGTTAAATGTGATGGCATGCATCACCACAAAGAATGTGTCAAGGCGAAAGATGACACACCGAAATGTGTCAACTGTAAAGGAGAGCATCCGGCCAACTATGGCACAGATAACCCCCAACACAAACACAAGCCTTCCCACAATCGCAAAAACACAATTCACCAAAAAACAACCACAAACAACACACAACACTTTCACTCCACCAGACATGGGACAATTCTTCGCCTCAATGCAATCTCAGTTTCAGCTGATGATGCAAGATATGATGGTGAAGATGTTCTTTGCCCAAAACATGACACCAAACACAAATAAACGATAATGGATCCAGTGAATCACATTTCCATGCTCACGTGGAATGCAAATTCCTTGCTTCTGAAGGTTGGAGAGTTTAAACAATTTATACTAGATTATAAATTTGATATTATACTACTCCAAGAAACCTTCCTGAAGCCCGGGACTCGTCTCCACATCCCCAACTACATGCTGTACCGAAACGACAGAATGACTGGTAGGGGAGGTGGAATATCCATTCTCGTGAGAAGAAATGTGAATCACCACATAATTACAACACCACAAATGCAACGAGCAGAAGCCACCACCATTAAAGTGCAAACGCCTGCCTTCGAATTTATCTTGATTTCTTTGTACAACCCCCCCAACAACAAACACCTAGCCCAAGACCTTGCTTCTCTCTTCAGCCTCGAAGGCCCAGTCCTGGTAATAGGTGACTTCAATGCATATCATCAACAATGGGGAGCTGTGAGAAAAAATCAAGCAGGGACTGTGCTAAGTAGATTCATCACAAACATTGAAGGTAGCCTACACATCCCCGATGAACCAACCCACTTTGGCCGAACATCTAACAACATTCTGGATATTGGAGTCTCTCGAGAATTCCATCAAAATATAAGAATCAGGGTCCTCAATGAGCTCTCCTCAGACCACCAACCAGTTCACTTCTTAATAGAGGACGTTTTTATAGACGAACCTTTAAAAGTTAAGAAGCTCATAAATTGGAAGGCTTTCCAAGACTCGCTGGCAGACGAAAGTTTCACCCAAGAATTAAACACAGCTAGCGACGTCGAAAAAGTTATTCAAGAAATAACAGAGAAGATTAAACAGGCAAAAGAGGACCACACAGTCACAACTTCGGCAAGGGAACACAACCCCTATGAAATCCCTCAGGATATTAAAAACTTGATAAGGAGGAAGAACCAAGCCCGGAGAAGAGCTAGGAGCACGGGTGATCCTAGACTTAGAACGAAAGCCAACCAATTAACGAACAAGATCCGAAATCAAATCCACGAATTTCGTAACGAGCAATGGGAAAGCTTCTTACAGAGCCTAGAGCCTGGCGAGAATGCCTTTTGGAGGACTACTTAATATTTTCGAACGAAAAACAAGGTAGTTGTGCCACCAATCCATGGACCAAATGGCCTCAAATTCGACAATGCAGGTAAGGCGGAAGCCTTTGCAGACACACTAGAACTTCAGTTCCGCGAAAATATCTTCCAAGAGGAGGACATTGACGAAGAAGACCAAATTTTAAATAAAGTTCACGAAATAACACACTCGCAAATTCAGACAGATAGTACACTAGAACCAATCAACTTAGAAGAGATAAAAGACCTGATACTCAGACTCAACAAACGTAAAGCACCTGGTTTTGATACACTGACAAACACGACGCTTAAATGGCTACCTAACAACCTGCTACTGACAATCACCGACGTCATTATCGCAATCTTCCGAGATTGAGATACCCCAAAATATGGAAGTCGGCAGTAGTAATAGTTATCCCCAAACCAGGGAAGGACCTTACTTTTCCACAGAATTGGAGGCCAATCAGTCTCCTCTCATCTCTTTCCAAAATAGCTGAAAGAGCTATCCTCAAAAGACTCCAAAATAATATAAACTGAAATCAAACTCTTCCTGACGAACAATTCGGATTCAGAACAGCTCATTCCACAGAACTCCAGCTAACAAGAGTGGTCCAACATATAAGAAACGGGATGAACCGCAGGAAGTCAACGGGCTTAGTTATGTTCGACATAGCGAAAGCCTTTGACAAAGTCTGGCATGCAGGACTTATCTTTAAGATGCATGAACTCAAAATACCACTCGCGTTAACACAAATAATACATTCATTCCTACAAGACAGATCTTTCCGTGTCAAAATCGACAACTTCTTCTCAAACCTGCGACAAATTCTAGCTGGAGTTCCCCAAGGATCACCTATCTCACCAGTCCTTTACAGCATATACTCTTCTGACTTACCCAGCCTTCCCAGCAATGTTCAAGTTTCCCTATATGCTGATGATACATGCATATACTATTCAACCCGACAAGCAGAAGTCATCACCTTAAAACTGCAACAATCCATCAATAGTTTCCTGGAATACTTCCGCAAATGGAAGATCAAACTAAATAACGACAAGACGCAGGCAATCTTTATCTCAAGACGTAGACATCAACAACCACCAACTTTACAAATAAATTCAGACATCATACCCTGGAACAGAACTGCAACTGGATTTTTCGGCATAACTGCTCGACGCATATCAGAATTTTCATTGTTAAGGTTTCAAAAGAGAGACAACATACTAGACTAAAATATATCGGCACAGAATTGTAATCTTTTCAAGGCGCTTGCAGATATTAACAGTTAAATATGTTTTATGGGTGCCGAAAAATTGAATTTGGTGGACTTTCATTGATCCTGAATGATAAAAGGAATCAGTATCCTTAATTTTCAAAGTTAACGGTACATTTTGTGTCAATCATTTCTGCCGGAAATAACCAATAAATGAATTCGCATTGTAGTTTAATTGCTTCAAATTAAGATGAATAAGAGCAAATTTTTCGTGGAAAATTTCATGAGTCCTTTCCCATCAACATTTGTCCTCGGGCGGACAATGAACGCATTACGAGATCCTTTTTACATCCTTAGATGAAGTTATACATAAAATTTGCATGGTTCCTGTAAGAAATATTACGGATTGAATGACTACAACTTATAGAATTAATTCTATTTGAAACTTGATTCGTTACTTTCTAGGTAATTTTATACAAAATTCGCTCAGGAAGTTAAAATTAGTGATTTCAACATTAAAGATCGACAGGAACCGAGTCCTGAAACGACAGTATTTAACTTTGAAGTTGAATATGGAAATACATAGTTGAGTTTTCACTAAACTATTGCACAATTTTCATGAAAGCTTTTACAAAGGCAATGGATATCGAATAAACGTAAACGATTGTTACGGTTAAGAAGGACCATTTTATTACTTGGCGATTTCTTTGAAAAAATGATGTACTCGTATGTATGGATTGGACTAATTTCGGTGAGAACGGAAATATGTAGGATAACATGTTATGTCAAAGTTCGTGATTTTCACACTTAGATGGAAAAATTTGAATACTTTGAGTCCATATCTTTCTTCACATCTTTTGAGGATAGATAATGGTGATTTTGGCCAGAATACTTTCTATAGATCGATAGTCACTAAAAAGCGTGAAATAAAATAAACTAATAGGAAAAAAAGAAAACCGACTACAAAATGCCCTAAAAAGATTGAAATAAATCTTTTGGAATCGGTGCCAAATCAGTTTCGCCGTTTTTGAAAGGGCAATGGCAATAAGTTATATACCAATTGAAACGGGGAACAACTGATTTGGCACCGATTCCAAAAGGTTTATTTCAATCTTTTTAGGGCATTTTGAAGTCGGTTTTCTTTTTTTTCCTAAAAGTTTATTTTTTTAATAATTCATTGGCTTAGGGGCCCAAAAATGCTATTTGGAATGCGATGTGTGGTGTATCGACGCATATCATCCGTGCTGCTCAATAAAGCTTGGGACACACGTGCATTTTTTAAAGTTGCGTAGCTGCATATGGGACACTTGGAAAGTACATTAGATATCCTTTAGTACATTCAGTGCTTCAACGTTTGCCTTGTTTGCCAAAGACAACTAAAGCAGCACTGCGCTGCGTATTTGTACATCCCCGCCAGCGGCACCCCTGTGGCGACTCAGTGTTCAAAAGCGCTTGTGCATTGGGCTTAAGAGTTTTAGGTCACTATAAACAAAAGGGCTAATGCCATCCCATAGAAAATGCACAACTTTAATTTTGACTCCAGTTGGCTCTCTTCTGTTCCAACACACAGATCTTCTATTGCAAGCGGTTTGTGATTGATATGAAATTTTAGTCGCGTGACAAAGGACAAAAAGCTAATCAAAACAAAATCAAATTCAACTGTGTAGTGTGTTTATGTGAAAGCAAGAAAAACTATAAATTTATTTGTGTTTGTTTCACAAGTGACTGTAAACAATTCTCCGAATTGCGTGAATAATTTGATTCAAAGGCATTCTCAACAAATCAAATACGGTTTGCTTTTCGCGGAAGTGGCAGCTGACAACTCTTTTAAAAATGGATATCCGTCAATTTTTCCATAAAAAACCTGCACGGCACGCACGGTACAGATGGTACTTAAAAAAAAAACAAAAATGCACTAATTTTTTACGGTCGGGACAGGACAATCCACAGTTTTCCTTGTAATCAAAAAGTCCGTACCGTACCGACCCAGTGCTCGCGTAGCTTAAGCCATACATTATCCAAAATAAAAAAGGTCAAAGTTTAAACTCTAGTTTTTCAGCTTTCGAGTATTTGAATTTGTAAAGTTAGTGGGCTTAGTTTAGTAACTGAAATGTATTTATTTCGGAGTTTAGAGGTTTGAAAATATGTCAATTAGTATTTTAGCATTTTATGATTTTCTTCATTTTTTCTATCATAAATTCATGATTTTGTACAAGTAATGACACATGCTTGTCAGTCAAATCATTTCAATCCTTCGAGACTTTTGCGCAAAATTTTAACTAAAAACTAGCTACTCTAAAAAAAGTTAAAAACTTTTAAATATTTGTTTTTGACAAGATTTCATTCAAACTAATTGCAAAGTTGTATATAATGTAATTGTTTGTTGAATTTTATTTAGCAAATGGTGCAAGTAACTTCCAACTCTCCGTTGAAGAAGCGTTTAGAAAAAGAAACCCCATCTTCATCAAAATTTACGCCGGTACGTATTTCAAACAAATGCTTCCCGGGATAAAATTCCACTCTGTGATAGCCTCTGCGAGTCTCCATGAGTCTCGCACAGTCTCTAGAAATGTCTCTGACGTGGCTTACAATCTCTAAATATAACTTTTGGTAATTTTAGAGTGTCTCAGAGTCTCTGAAAATATAATATATTATTCATCGGGAGACTCGAAGTCTCTTGAAGGGAGATTAGATAAAGAATAAAATCGAATTTACATTACTTTTCAATAATTTTAATTTCAACGAGTGGCTGTAGTCTCTGTTTTAGAGATTCTGAGAGACTGGAATTTTTGTCCTGGTTCAAGATCAAAATTTTCAATACTGTGATTGACAATTGTTTCGATGTTTGTGTACGCGGAAACATGAATTCATAAAAAAACGTGAAAGCATAAAAACGAATACATAAGCGTACATACTGAATTCGTTACTTATACCAATTTATATGCAATACTTTCAGAAAAACGCTGAACATGAACCTATTGCTGTTGATAATATTCAAACAGCTGAAATTTCTTTGTCTGGATCAGACTCGCCACAATTAATACCTCAGGATATAGGACTTTATATCAAGAAGTCTGCATCCAGTTTGAAAGCTTTGGATCAAGACCTTATTTGGTTTCCTCCTGAAAATTATGAATTTCCATCGTCCGGTGATAGAAATCTTAAATTTCAAAGGAAGTGGCTTTTAAAATATTCATGGTTGGCATACTCTAAAATGATGGATGCAGGATTTTGCAAGTGTTGCGTGCTATTTTCAGTGCAATATGGTGGGGTTAACGATCGACCCCTCGGAAAATTGGTAACACAACCATTTGACAACTGGAAAAAGGCATTAGAAACTTTTCAAAAACATCAACAACTTGACTATCACAAAACATCAATTGAAAAATGGCAAACAAGATCGCAACATCACAACAAAACTGCTCAATTAATCGATTTACAACTAATTCAACAAAAAGTTCACTTTATTGAAAACAGCAGAAAATTGCTGATTCCCATAGTCGAAACTGTGATGCTTTGTGGACGTCAGGGATTAGCACTTCGTGGTTCAAAAGACACTGGCAGAATTGCTCCCGAAGAACCTGAGTTCAACGACGGTAATTTTCGTGCCCTCTTGAGATATCGGGCAAAAAGTGATGCTGAGCTGAAGAATTTAATGAAAAGTTCTTCAAAAAATGCAATCTACATTAGTAATCGTATACAGAACGAGCTGATTGTCATATGTCATACTTTGATCCAAAAACAAATAATTGATCAAGTAAATGATTCAGAAGCATTTGCGATTTTAGGAGACGAATGTGCAGACATCTCAGGCATCGAACAAGTTTCAATCTGTGTTCGATATTTAGTCACATCTGATGGAAAATTTCAGATTCGTGAAGATTTTCTATCGCTCATTCCAACTGTCGATTTTACTGGAGAAGGATTATCGAAAGTTATCTTAGATTTTCTCGGCTCTTCTGGTATTGATTGTACGTTTTTTTTCGGACAAGGTTATGACGGCGCAGCAACAATGAGTGGAGAGTTTCACGGAACTCAAGCATATATCAGAAAAATATATCCATTGGCACTGTATTCACATTGCGCGGCCTACAGTTTCAATCTAGCGGTCTGTTCAGCTTGTGACATTCCCGCGATTAAAAATTGTCTTGGCTGCATTCAAAGTATTTACAATTTTTTTAACACTCCAAAAAGACAGCTTGTTCTGCAAGATTCTTTGATAAAGAATGAGTATATGGGAGATGAGAGAAAAAAAAACTCAAAAAGTTTTGCGCAACTAGATGGGTGGAACGGCATGAGTGCATAGCGACATATTGTGATTTACAGCCGGCGATAATTGACGCTTTGGAAATTATCTCAGCTTGGAAAGATGCAGCAACTTCATCTTCTGCTTTCCAATTGCTTTCCGCAATCAAAACAGGGAATTTTCAAGTTTCCACTATGGTACTCCATTCAGTGCACTCTTTAACTTTATCATTGAGCCGAACCTTGCAGACGGAAAATCAAGATTTAGCAGAAGCCATCACACTAGCTGACGCCGCGAGGCACGAACTCATCTGTAGTCGAAAACATGCAGTTGAAAGTTTCAACACAATTTTTCAAAAAGTTGAAACAATTTGTGAAAAAAACGATATAACTATTGCGAAACCCAGAATCACATCTCGTCAAACCGCACGCTGCAATATTATTAGTGAGAACGTTGAAGATTACTATCGTGTGTCTATTTTTATTCCATATCTTGATCTCTTCATAACCCACCTCGAAGATCGGTTTTTAAAACATCGTAACATTTTGTCGAACTTCTCATGTTTGTTTCCTGAGAAAATGAAGAGTTTAAATGAGGTTGCGTGTAAAAAATTATTTGAAACATACATTTCAATTCTGCACGACAACTCATCCGAAATTTGGATCAATGAAGTCAAGATTTGGCGACGCCGCATAGCAGATAAAGCAGTTTCTAATTTATTGGAAGCTCTCGACATTTGTAATAAGGATGCTTTTCCAAATGTATACCAACTTTTAAACATTATGGCAGTATTGCCGGTCACCACATCATCAAACGAACGTTCATTTTCGACTTTACGTCATCTCAAAACCTATTTGAGGTCAACAATGAGAGAAGATCGTTTAAACGGTTTGGCTTCTCTAAACATACACCGTGATATAAGCGTAAACGTTGATGTAGTTCTGAACGAATTCTTTTATGTACCTCGGCGCATCAGCTTATTAAAAGAGTAAAAATTTAAAATTATTTTCCGTGAACGTTTGTCATATGCAGTAATGTATTTGATGAAGGCCCGAGAGGGGCTGTAGTGCTACGAAGAAGATTTTATTTTGCTTTGATCTACAATGATTTAAATAAAAATATTACTATTTTTGAACATATATTTCATTGTTTTTGTTTGAATTAAAGCAATTAAATTATTATTGAATCAATAACTCAAATTACAACATTTGATAGACAAATCGACTCTAAATTTGAATGGGCTTTTTAAAATTTATTAGAAAGTTTTACTCTGTTTAAATCAAAATACTTGACATAAATTTAAATGTTTTTGCAAAACCCTAGATTACTTTAAAAAACAAAAAAGAGAAGTTAATTTATTTTGTAATGTAGAAGTTTCGATTGACGTTAACATAAATTAACCCGGATAAAGACGAATTAATTAAAATTAATAATGTTTAAAATATTTAAGGATCTTTATCATGACAATCGTCACATGTATATGTATTTGTATAGCATTTTAAAATGAATACACGCAGACTAAATGGGCATTATACATTATATGCTGATTAAACAGTACTTCTTTACTGGTTACGTGACAAGAATACGATTGGTATCACCATTAGTGAGGATCTGAATACATACAATCTATGGTTAATGATAATAAACAAGCGGTGAATATTTCAAAGACAAAATTTTATTATTAAACAAAACAACAAGGATGACATACGTATTGACATAATAATTAACGGTGAAAAGCTACAAAGCGTGCTTGAATTTAAATATCATGGGTCGGCCTAACCATCGACCACCGTCTAACCTGGCTCCCGCATATAAACAACGTAAGGAGGCAATTAGCGCCTATCATTGACTTGGCACGAAGATATGAAGGCTTATGCAAGAATATCAAACTACTAGTACAAAATGCATTCCTACTGTCGAAATTACAGTGCGGAGTGGCAATCTGGAGTCATCCACCAAAGCAAAATACTAATACCTCCAGAATATTAACCACGGCATATAAAAATCTACATAATCTCCCAAGAGTCACGCCAACCAATTTAGTGTACCAATCATGGAATGCATTCAATTTTAACCAACTCATTGTAATGGAGAGAGCTAAGTTTATCTTCATGTGTTTAAATCTAAACCTGCATCATAAAAGAATCAATACAGTGCTAGGAATACAAACCAATTGGTAATACATTTTGCAACAATAGATCGCCTAAAGAACGACGCCACAAATCATGCCTTGCGTACACACAACAATCTGCCTGAATCAGTTAAAGAAGCAAGCTCACTTATGGTTTCCAAGAAATACAAAGGAACATTGAATGAATAACGATTGAATTACAGTTCAGGAAATTTCAACATAGTATGTTAGAGTGTTTTTTGACCCTATCGTCGAGATTCTTCAAGAAACAGCTACTCTTACAATTTAATCTCAGTACAGTATATTTCAACCTAGCATCTTAAGGAGCATTTGACCCTAACTCAGATTTTTTTGACTGCGTCAAATTTATACCTTTTTTACCTCTGAGAGCTGACCACGAATTAGAAAAGACAGGATTAACAGGATGACTTCACTTATTTTTGGTGTGCCCCCTCATACCGATGTTCTATACATTGTCTTGGTGGCACATCTGAAAAAACTACGAAATATGAAGAGCGGACCGCACGAGCATTGTGCGACGAAGAAGGTGTGATGGAGAGGGTGAAAGGGAATGGAGGTATGCATTAAAAAAAAAATATTTTTCTATATATTTTTTATTTCTTCTAACCAAAACCCCCCCCAAACGAAAATCCTGCGCACGGGCCTGCCTACGAATCGAGACTATTGACAAATATATACGCGACCGTGCTTTAAAACTGTTTGACAAAATAGACGAACACTCTAATAAAACCTTGGGATTTCTAAAGATCTCTGATAGGGCACGAGTGACTTACCCGAGCCTCCGATCTATATTAGACAGCACAGAAACTAACTCGCAATCATAGGTAATAGTGAGTGCATAAGCACTCGCAGACAGGAATGGAGTAAAAGTGCTCAATCGCGCTAGCTCCAAGGAGCCCCCCCCCCCACTCCAGGGGTGTGGATGATTTTTGTTACATTCTAATAAAATCGAGTAATAATGGATTTTCTTTTAAACATTTACATCTCTGACGAGTTTCTTGACTTTATTCTTTGTTGTTGGTGAGTGCATATCGTAAGTTGAGTACAAAACCCTTTTGATAGGAGCGTAGGCGTAGTTATTATATGTGTATGGATTTAGGTCGATTCAGAAGTTTTATACACATAATTTTTTTACCTGTTTATAAGAACTCGCATTGTTATTTCTTGCTTACGAAAATACTAGCCAGACATGTCTACAATTATTTTCCAATAAAATAGTATTGAAAATGAAATGGAAGAGGTTTTCATCAAAGGTGGTACCCAAACTGTAGTTCCATGTCAGACAGATGGATTTCGTATGCATTTTATGAAACTAATGAAATGCCCACCCACAAGAACATACTTAACAGCAAGCAAACACGAGTACTTTCATCACAGCCGTCTAGTCGATTTTTATAGCGCGATAATAGCCATAAAACAGATCCTTATGTTTAACAATCTCATGCGCAAAATTCGTATGGGTAGTGTTTGATCTTTTCCAAGATAATATGTAACTTATGTACTCTCGCTTTGCTTACATATTGACTACGTAAGTTCGCAGACATTATCATCATTGGAGAATAATCACGCGAACATTAAAATTGTGTAAACAAACGTCAATTGACGCTGTTAAATTGTTTATTTGATAATTGAATCAAAATCGGCGCTAAATTAGGAATGGATGATGTTAAACATTAGAAATCGCGTTTGCTGCAAATCTTCAGTCGAAGTGTTAATCTAGATTGATCGCAAAATACATAAATGTCGGAAATTTACAGTTTGAGTTGTATCAATCCAAATAAATTGAAATGGAAGATTGACGAATTAAAGCAGACAATAATATTTAGATAGAAAGATGGAATTAAGGAAAGACAGACAGACTCGTTGGGAATCGAGTTTGATGACTTTGTAAAGGTAATTGGACACCAATCAATATCATTCTTCTGAAACATTGGTCAGTTTTAGAAGTAAGTATCATTCGAAAATAAATGTATATAAAAATATTCTCCGAGTATTCTCACATTTCAAATAGAGTATGACAGAATAAAAGATAACATGTTTGCGTGTTCTAACGTTTAATGAACGCAACTGACATGCACGACGACTTAAAATTATTTAGACAACAGTCACGTGCCGATTAACAAACGAAAATCAATCGTATGGTAATGTATGGGTCTAACGTGACGATAACACAAATAATCAACAACTAAGAATTTAATTTATAATTAATGACATATCCTCTTACTATGATGGACACTCCCGCGGCTACTATTGATGCAATGCTAATCTAATAACAAAGAGATTGACACAACATGGTCTTTTAAGTAGTATTCCTGCACGGCCACTTTTCATGCTCGTACTCGTAGTCGTACATTCTTCTTGGAGGTAATTGACAATTGTTTGGTTCACTCGCATTATAAATGTATTATGGTTACAAACCAATGAAAAGAATGTTGACACTCGGAGAAAAAGCGATCAATCATTTCGGTTACCGGGCACGGTTGAAAAGTCTTATCACAATCTCAATTACGATAAGTTGAAATATTCCCGAAGAATTTTTTTAATGTAATACCGGCAAAATCAAATGGATTATTTTTGCATTAGCATATTTTGTTGATAGCATAATTGCAAAATATTTCCATTTTTATTGGGTGTGCCAAGTTCAAAGCAAGGATTAAAATTCTTGAGTGCTGATATTGATGAAAAAATCATTGCCACTCTCTTTTTGTGGGGGCGGAGATTGGCGATTGAGGTGGAATTGGTGCAATAAGATGAAGAAATTTAATCATTATTCGAGGATATGTTGAATACTATTTGTATTAACAGTGAAAGACCATTGTTAGGGGTTTGCACTAAAATAAGAAAACCCTATTGAAATTACGACCAGTGTCTGTCGGTCTGGTCGTTTTGTCTGTCTGTTTGTCACAGCACCTTCTCTCGGAAACTATAGAAATTACCGTCATCAAACTTTGTAGATACAGTGGCTCATAGCTTATTTGATGCAGTAACATTTTCAAAGCTAAAAGCACTATAACTTCTGTATTAGAAAAGGTATTGAAAAAATTTGAACTGCAATAAATTAAATAAAAGCCCTTTTTTAAAAATAACAATTTAATTTTTTTCAACAATTGATTCTTAAATAACTAAATAACAAAAACAAAATTAAAGGCAAAATTTTATGTCACAGCTTAATTGATGCAGTCCACGTTTTCCTTAAATTTATCCATGTAGAGGATTTCCAGTTCAACGCTAATATTTCGTATGGTTTCCTTTTCGGCTCAAGACAGCTTTGAGTCTATTTGGAACAGATTCAACCAGCTTTCCTGTCATTTCTGGCGTTATTTTACTCCATTCTTCTAAAAGAGCTTTCTTTAAATCAATTTTGTTGTAAATTGCGTGGTTACGAATTTTTTTCTCCAGAAAAGCCCATAAATTCTCAATTACATTTAAGTCGGGTGACTGTGCTGGGGGAGCCATCAAATAAGGACAATTCCAAATAAGCCAAGATTGCACGATTTCTGACTTATGTTTAGGGTCATTATCTTGGTAGAATCTGAATTCACGCCGGATTCCGAGTTCGTCAGCACTTTGCAGGAGATTTTCCTTTAGGATATTACTGTACATGATCTTGTCCATGTTTCCTTCAATAAAGGCTAGCTTCCCAGCTCCGGCTGCTGACATACAGGCCCAAACCATTACGCTGCCACCGCCGTGCTTAACAGTCTCATGTAAATTTGCTTTTTTGAGCTCTGTATTTGGCTTTCTCCAAACGTACGCCATTCCATCTGAGCCAAATATGTTGAATTTGGACTCGTCAGCGAAAATCACGGTTTTCCAAAAGTCCAAATCCTTTTAAATATGCTACGTAGCAAAGTTCAGGCGGCTTTGTCGATTTTTGATACTGATGAACGGCTTCTTTCGTGCAACTCGGCCATTAAAATTATGCTTTCTTAGCACACGACGTATGGTTTCAGCACTGCATTCTTTACCAATTCCAGTAAACACTTCGTTCGCCAATTTAGGAGCTGATAACTTAGGGTTTTGCATTATTTTCCGGACGATCCACCGTTCATCAGACTCATTCAAAATTTTATTTGGTGCATTTCTACCCTTGTTTTCCAACCTTTTTTCATTGGTAAACCTTTCAATTATATGCTGAACTGTTGATGAACTTAAATTGACAACTTCGCTGATTTTGCGATGAGATTCACCATTTCTAAAATGATGAATGACTAATTCCCGCTGTTCAAGCGTTGTCCTACGGCCTATTTTAAATATTACACAATTTATCCACTTTTAAACTATCAAGGTCAAATAACTTTTTTAAAAATAAAATAAGAAACGCACTAAGTACAATATATCCAAAAAAATCCGGTGAAAATCGTGCACTTTTAATGCTAGGATACAAAGAACTAACTGCATCAAATAAGCTGTGAGCTATCCTATGCAAATGATTTTGCTTCATTACTGCTAACGGGACATTTGAAACATTTTTTCTTACTTTCTTTTGTGCTTCGAATTTCAGTTATACTAACTGTAAAATCTGCATCAAAATATTTGTAAATTTTTATTTATCTGCATAAGGACAACAGTTTGTTTAATATTTATTGAAGTGCATCAAATAAGCTGTGAGCCACTGTAGGTCGGAAGTGATAACCTCTTCAAAAAATTATATAAGGGGTGCCCCTAAAAAAATCGATACGATATGACTAAATGAGGTCTTTTCAAAACAGGGGGCCAATTCTCGAGCCACTATACTATTTTTCGCATTCTAAAATTCACCACTTTCGAGTGGCTTTTCCATTTGGTGAATTCTCGAAACTCTTTGAGAAAATTCTTTGTTTTCTAAAAAAAAAAAAATTATTATGTGCTTTTTTTTAAATAAATTAGTAATATATTGATTAATATTTTCATTTTGTACAATTTGGAATCTTTGTTACGGATGACCAGCTTTCACCCGGAGTCTACACCACGACCACTAAGCAGATCAGGATGCATGCCATTAACATACCCCAACCCCGCTTGAGCGTCGAGGTAAGAGTTGATCCATTGTATTTTTGTTTAACTTTAACACAAATACTTTGTTTAACTTTAATACACAAGAAAAATGGTATTGTTGTATATCAAATAAATGTTAACTTATCAGTCGAGCTGGAGTAGGGCGTTTAGCTTAGCTATGAAGCAAACGGCAGCAATGGATGACGAACGACATCAGAAGGGGGCCGGTCGACCATCACTCTTCCCAACAAGGGTAGCCTATGGAAATGCATCTAACACAAGCGCTCCACAAAGGCTATTACCGACTCGGAAGGCGTTTAAGGGGCCCACTCCTGGTCACCGCATCAGGTAAAGGAATGGATCAGTAACAACAACATGATGAATCGCGCAAACAGTAACACCAAATGCAAATAACAATCAAAACCGTGGCTGGATGAATCGCGCAAACAGTAACAACAACATGCGTGGTAATCGCGGTCGTCGACGAATGCATAATCAATTCCAATTCCAGGGAAATTTCCGACAGGGCGGAAATAATAACAAGGGGCGTGCAAAGAATCCCCTGAAATTCGATCAGGACTATGATTTCGAGCAAGCAAATAATCAATTTGAAGAGCTGCGTTCACAGTTGGATAAACTTAAGGTGGGAGACGAACCCAGCCCGAGCAGATTCATGGTGAAACTGACAAAAAGGATGATTCTGGCAATGAGACTGGTGCTGGCGATCACGAGCCAGAAGAAGATCCTATCGGAGTAGGTTATGACAAGGCTAAATCTTTCTTTGATAATATATCGTGTGAAGCAGCAGCGGACCGAACAAAAGGCAAGAATCGTACGGACTGGTGCCAGGAGCGCAAATTAATTAGTGAAACTTTTGGTATTTCATCGACAAGGCGTGGCAACTATCGCTCCCGCGGCGGATATTACAATCGTAACATGAATATGCACGGTGGAGGAGGCGGTTACAGGGGTTATCGAGGTAGCAATAATTATCGGGGCCGAAATAACAACCGAGGAGGTCAACAAAGTACTGGTCTTCCGAAAAGTAAGCTCCCAAATCAGCCCCAACCACAGCCGAATCAACAACAATCGCAGTCAGGACAACAACAAGCAATTGTACAACCACCACAACAGCAGCAGCAACCGGTCGCAGCGGCTGCAGGCAATTAGTCCACAAAAAATGAAATCAAGGTAGTTTTAAAACGCTGACGTCCTTTTCCCTACTACAAATGAAGCTAGAAATAAGAAAATATTGAAATGCTACTGGATTTTGAAACAAGAAAAAAAGAAGGTGCAAGAAATCAAGAAATGTATAAAAATTGTACAGGCGCATGCTAATGGAAAATTATGAGTCTCTAAGAAACAAAAACGAAATGAATATTGAGGAGCGGAAAAGGTCAGCTTTTAATGGAAATTAAAAATAAATCGGCAATGAAATCATATAAATGAGACAGAATCTGATTTGCTGAGTATGCGTTTGGGAGAAAAGGTAGAAAACAGACAAGATTTTTTAAGTAATAGAAAAAGGAAAAAACAAATCAAATACAGAAGGATTACAACTGAATGGAAATGATTTTTGACGCGGCGAAATGAAGCGGACAAGCTTTTCTTTCGGGGACCCTATTTCACAATTCACTTCACATTTTCTTTAAAGACAAATCTGAACACCGACTTGCGAACCATTCACTTACACTGTTGTCATAACAAGCGATTGAATGCAGGGCGTGCAATTCTAGTGACAATTAAACGTTTTTAGGATGGAAACACAACTCAAAGGGCGTAAGCTAATTGATCTGGACTAATAGCATTCGCTTCGTATTAACTTTCCGCTGCTAACACGAAATGTCATTCTGCGAGGTTCTAGTAACCCACATATTGGCACTGCCCAGCTGATCCGAAATAATGGGTAATGCAGACCAACTCGCATACAACGACCATGGGTGCGGAGCTGAGGTAGTGAAGATGGTTGGTAGCCGCACTACGAACCGCGCCAAAAGCAGAATGGGAGTTCGTCGTACGAATGGGAGGCCAACCACCTCCAATGTAGCGGGCGTCCGTTAAGGCGAGCCAATTTAAAGGGCTGAGGGATAACGGAGGCCCTCTTTTTTGGGATTGGAACGAGCGAGGAAAGATCGAAGGATAAAAATTTGGAAGCGCGAAAAAGGTGAATAAGTCTGGGATCAACATCATCATCGTTATCACGGCGCTCATCATACCGCGGTAAAACACCTGTCCCACGGAGGAACAATTTCGGTTGGCGAGAAGCTCATCAGAACGAAAATCCAGCTCCCGAGGTTGGCGCAAGTAACCACGGACGATCGTTTGCTGGGGCCCCGGGTTAGGGATAGCTTAGCGAAAATTAGGAAAAGGTACCTTTTAATTATATTTGTTCTTACATTTATTTAATAGATTTCATTTGTGTGAATATATTGTTTTAATTATCACCGGAAATATTCTTGTTATTGTCAACGAAAAAATAACCTGGATTGTGCGCGACGTTCAAGCAGTGAGATTTTCTTTTCCCCCGTTCAGACTACCATTTTTCTTTCAGGAGGTCGTGGTGTGGGTAAAAAGGGTAAGTTGGGGGAGGTTTAGGATCAAGTGTAGATAGAGAAGGTGAAACATTTTTTTTTCCTTTTATTCTAGTGTTTAGCTCTCGTGCGTGCGCTGTCGGATCGTTTACTCGCTGGCGATCTTATTTTTAAATCCTTCCAGCCTAGGGACAGCGAGTTGGCGCCTGCGCCGTCTCCGACGGAGCGAACCGGGCCCGCAAGGCTGGACAGCGCGACAACCCTTGAAGTGTAAGGGTAGCATCTTATGTTACAATTCGTTATATCTGTAGTGAAAAAGGTACAATTTCGAATGTCCGTGAAGGACTGCAGCGATGGTCTGCTGCCTCGGCAGAAGAAGGTGTCAGTATCTGCCGAGAATGCCCTTGTCTGGGGACGCGTGAATGCGCTGGCAGGCTAGCATTGCGGTGTCGTGGCGCGGGTTCATTCCCCCAGCACAAGGACCCACTGCAAAGAATTTCGCATTCACGAATTTCTGGGGTCGAGAAAAGCAAGGCGACCGAATTCGCAAAAATCGTAGGCAACTACACCAAGGGGAAATGACTTGTTCAGAGAACAAGTGAAACCAGTAAAAAGGGACGGAATTAAGGTAACTTCGTCCTTACCCGAAGAGGCTCATGGCCTACAAATGAGAGAGGGGCAACCGGGTGGTGATGGAGCCCCCGCGTACCCACCCACCCGGATCAAAATCCATAAGTGTTGCAGTGGCCAGGTATTCCTCTTCTGAGTGGAAAACTCATACAACTTAACTTGCATGAGCCTTCCCAGCAGAGGAGAAGTACCCCGGTGACCAATTTATGCCATAGAATTATGCAATTCGATTACATAACCCGATGTCATAAAGAGGTACCTTGCTCGGGCCACTCAACCCGCGCCGTCACCTGAAACCAAGAAGTTAATATGTACCCGGCGGCTGGCTCATGTTTGGTGGTGTGGGCCTGCCACCGTACCGGGTCCTATACCCGGTCAAAAGAGCGGAAATGAGAAGACCGAAGTTGTATGTTTTATGCAACATTGTTTTTTAGGGTTTTGTAAAATAATTTTACAAAACCCTACCAGTTACGCGACCAGTCTGTCCCTTGAAGTACGTCTGTCCGTCTGTCCGTCCGTGTGTCACAGCAGTTTTTCTCGGAAACTACTTAAGCTAGAAACATCAAATTTTGTGTGTTGGTGTAAAGTGGTGATCTCTTCAAAGTTCAACTACAAAAAAAATTTTATAAGGAGTTTAAGGGGGGTCTCCCCATATAGGAGAGTGACCCCCCGAGAAAAAAAAATTCATTGAAGGTAGCCGATATGGGTATCAAAACAGGTCTTAGTTTGGCAAATTCTGCTTCGAGGGGCGCACAGGGAGGGTAAATACACGAAAAATTTGTGTCCCCCCCCCCCTCGCGATTGGACACCTGTGATCCGAAAAATCTGAAAAAAATCAGAAATGTAGGCCTTGGTGAGTACAACAACAACAAATACGTTAGAAGTCGCAATTCGCTCAACTTTGTTAGTAATAGTATGATTTATCGATTTTATGTTTTCTTGAATAAAATCTTAACGGTACCCTTAAATTCAATGAAATTCAGTACACAGATGACTATTTATAAGATTGATCTATTTAGCGAAGTTATAGCGGTTTGAATTTTCCTGTATTACTATGGAACAATATGCGCTGCATTTATTACTATGGCAACATATGGCTATGGAACAACATGCGCTTTTCACGACTCAGACACTACAGTTTTGCTAGGATTTGCATGAAAATTTCAGGAATGATAGGTGTCATGTATATCTTTGAGAATCGGTTCAGCTAGTGGTATCAGTGATCGTAAAACAAAATAGTGGCTGTTTTAAATGCGAAGATTGAATAATTTTGAGTTATTTTTTCCCAACTTCAACGTTTAAGGTGCATGCTTTGAACACTTGATTCAATTTAATAAATGACTGAAGATGAGTACCTACAATTAATGCTTATAAGTGAAACAAGTCAAGGAGGTGGGAGAGAGCTCCTAGCAAAAGGGTTCTGTAACCATTCTAGGATTCGAAAAAATTGGCCATTAATCGATGATAACAGTACAGGAGAGTGGCCCCTGAAAAAAGAAATTCATCAAACGTAGCCGACATGAGTATGAAATAAAAGTTTTCATGGGAGCTTTTCAAAACAGTTGTTAAACTGTCAGTTTTTGCTTCAGTGGGGGCACAGGGGGAAAATATATGAAAAATGTGTTTCCTCAGTCGCGGATGGACATCTGAAATAATTATCAAGGGAGACAATTATGAGTATAACAATACCAAAAACCTCAGAAGTCGAAATTCGTTCAACTTTGTCAATAATAGTATGATCTTCGTATTTCATATTTTCTCCAATAAAATCGTCTTTGACATGTTTCTTGATTTGATTTGATCTGGTGACTGCATTTTGTAAATTGAATACAAAACCCTTCTGACATGAGCGTAGGTCTGTTTACCCAACTTGTTTTTTATTTCTCTTCTATTGGAACAATAAACAAAAACAATTATTCGCACTTCATTGACAGCAACTTAGTACAATGCTTACATGCACTCAATGATTTGTATTTACTTTTCTCCGTTATTCAAAACGAGGGTAGAATAATGGTATTGCAGGAGGTGCTTAATACATCAGAGTATTAGGTTATGTGTTTGATATTGAATGTTGCTGTGCTATATATGGGATTATGACATATGATTTTTTTTTATAATATATAAATTTCTAGAGAATTCGTTCATCATTTAATAATTTAAACTATTAGCAATTATTCTTCCTTTTTACAATATGCATATGCTTATATCTTCCAATTTTTCATAACTTGTAAAAAGAGTTTCGATGAAAATAATGTGTAAAGCTTCTACAATAATAAATAAAATATTTTACATAGTTTATATTTCCTGCAATTCGCGATGTAGATAACTTAAAAGAGGTCCCCGCGATTTCTTAATATCATTATTATATAAGCGAACATTGTTTTAACATGCAATTATGCAAAAATTCTATAAACATGCGATTAAATAAGAAATTCGATACTAACCGACATCCACGCCGGGCGCCCGCTGGTGATGTGGTGAGATCGCTGTACCCTGTAGTTCAGGTTTATAAAGGTGGACCTTTTTTCTTAATATTATGGATTATATATTAGTTGTTAATAGTTTATGGCGTTTGAAATCCGAAATTAGAACTTATTTCTGACGATCTTCTTGATGTTGGTTGCTTGTTGCTTTCATAGCTGATGTTGCCGTTTCCACGAAACAGATGTGGTCGCTTGTGAAAGAACCTCCCTCCTACGAGCATTTTATCCAAAAATGTCTAGGTGATGATCTTTGGCCATCATTCCGTACGGTTTTTCCATTGACGAAACAATTATTTCTATGTAAAGTTTTGAATGTGTGTTCGGTAACTAGAATCGTTTCATCCCAAAGTCATGTTTCTATCGCACACTTCTTTCAATTGTGCACACACTTCCACAATTGCTCATTCATTTACTGTTACGGGCACTACTTTTAAATTGTGCAAATTATTTATCCGTCTGACATGCCCCACTCTGACTGGGAACATCCTGATTAGTCCTTAATCTTTATTGAGGACTAACGATACAAGCTACCACAATAGCAAGAGCACTTTGACAAATATTCCTGAAGTGAGCACGTTGGTCATTTCTCAAGTTTAACTGCACAGTAAGAGCCCCAATGCGGAGCTGTCGGAAATCGATATCCGGAAGAAACGAATTCATATGGCCGTCGGACTCATATTTATTTGTCAGACAGGCAATCAGTCACAAAGTAAAGTACCCTCCGCAATATAATCCCGGTCTGGATTTCAATCAAAACGCGTCAATGCAAAAATTTTGTTTAAGCTGCGAACACACAAATTTGGTCGTGAGGGGTGCACGGCACACGAACGGACACCTTTACGCGTGAACTTCAATTCCCCACAAGGCTCCCTGTAAAGAACAATTGTTTTCTGCCGCCAATGGCGAGCCCTCCTTCGCACTCCACACAGATTTGCACGTGGCTTCGACACACGTCCACCGTAAGAACTCCCATCACTTGTGCGGGACTTTGAGCACACAAAAGGATGAAAATTCAATGGGAATTCCTATGGCCAATGAGAATCCCGATGGCCAAGGGAATTTGGCTACTTTCTATAAATTTAACCGGGGGCTTGTTTTCACGCACTTTTTCGGCGCGGTATTTCGCAGCGTGCACCCTGCGTGGCGTTCTTTCGAGGCAGAAATTTTCACTTGCTGCGCCGTGAAAATTGAAAACTAAAATCGCGACCACGTATTGCAAACAATAAAATCAATTTTTTCTGCGGATACAGCCACCCGAACTTTTCTATATTTTTTCTCTCTTGGGCGTCGCGACGTGACCGACATGAAGGTTACTCACAGACTCCTTGCTCACGACCATCATCGCGACGAGCATCATTGCTGTGTCGGATGAAATAGCATACCATGACCCTCTAGATCTGGATGCTGTTGATGTTGTTGTAGCTGTTGTTGATGTTGTATTGGACCGAACCTTGTCATTATGTGATCAAAACAAACTGCACGCAAATGTATAGAGGCAGGTTGTGGAGCTTAAATAGTACGTGCGACACGCCTGAATGTAAATGTGCATCCGCGGATGGGATGCATGGAATAGCAAGTTGCGTTGAGTAGCTTGTTCACTGATAAGAGTTGTTACTAACAATTCGATTAGTGTAATGTATATTCTTGCATGACTATGATTACGGTGAGCGGAATGCGAGAATGTGTAATTTCCATACTATCAAGCCATAGTAGGATTTCCTATATGGAAATAGTTTGCTGGTTGTGTAGTGATTTAACAGATCTGGCCTATATTATGCAGGAATTTCCTTTAACCCTTTGCCTGCGCCAAATTCAAATCGAGCAGTTTTAGTCATATTGAATTTATACACTATAGAATCTATAAATTTGACATAAAAAAATATAAAATTTAAATTTTACATAAGATTACCAAATGATTTAAAGTAATAAAATAATAAATTTAGCTAACTGCTCGATTATTACACATCCTTAAGTCAAATTAAGGTCTGGTTTTTAATATTAAGAAGAAAAAACGGATTGTTTACCTGAAGGAACATTTTTTAATCAAATAATCTTACTTGAGCCCATAACTAACTTATTCTATCCTTAAAAACTAACTTAAGCTGCCCTAGCTTAAACGTGCTAACTAGACTAAGAACGCATGACAGCTAACCAATATTTCTACCCGAGAGTGATGCTATAGGAACATGTCTTCGCGTCGTTTCCTATATTAACGAAACATCTAAATTTTGTATAGTCAAAAAAAGTATTTATTGAGCGCACAGAAATGAACCTTATTCTTCGGAGTATAAAACCAGAAGAAATTATATATGTACATAATAATTTAAGCTATAAATATTAAACAGTTGTTCGGCATCTTTGACCTAATTTACGGAGAGATGGCGCTTTGCCGATTTTAGGTCCGCTACAATGCTTCCTCCCTTAGATGTGTCAACATCGAATGTGACTCTCCGTTACTTGTTTTGATTCGGTCCCGCGTAAGTTTTTGTAATTGGAGGTCTTCGGCTGTCATAGTCGGAAAACGGTGATGGAGTTGGTTCTTCAATGTCTAGGTTTAAAATGTAGGGGTGGTTTCAATCTGTCGATTGATATTTGTGATGTTCTGCCGTCCATGAGGATTTTGAAGGTTTTATCGGGCGTTCGCTCAAGTACGCGAAATGGACCAACATACGGCTGTTGTAAAGATTTTTTGGCCGCGTCGACTCGTACGAAGACGTGACTGCATGTTGCCAAGTCCTTGAAAATAAATATGCTGCT
Organism: Odontomyia ornata; assembly: GCA_963969285.1. Lineage (NCBI taxonomy): Eukaryota > Metazoa > Arthropoda > Insecta > Diptera > Stratiomyidae > Odontomyia > Odontomyia ornata. Next base: position 339,152,177 of record OZ017738.1, on the reverse strand, counting down.
ATGTCGATGGGGTTCGACAGGTGTTGGCCGCAGTCGTCGCATGTCTTTTCGAAATTTAGACACAAATGCTAGCTGGTCGCTTTTACTGTCCGTATCTTCAACTTCTCCTGCAATCCGGAGCGTGGTACTGTATACCTCCTCCTGGGTTATACCGACAATCGGGGGACCGTGACATACCAATCTTGTGCAGGTAAGACTGAAAACACCCATGCCCGCTTAAAAGCTGGGTCAAATAGAAGTCAGTCTCACCATGCCTTCAATTTAGCCATGGTCTCACATCCGGGATAAGGCGCGCAGTCCACCTTCCCTTCGTGCAATTCACCCAAGACTGCGGCCAATCTTGAGTGAGAGTTGTCTCTCTTCGCAGACAACCATCTCCCTCGCATCCTCGTTTAGACGCCGATAAATAGCGTGGCGCTCTCTAGCAAGGAGGCTGACAGGTATCACACCTGCAGCGACTTTCACCGCTGAATCAGAGACTTTCGGATACGAAGATGCAATCCTCAGTGCTCCCCTTCTCTATACCTGTGCCAGGCTTTTTCGGCAAAGTTGTTTACTGAGAGCATCGCTACATACCTCTGCTCCGTACAGTAGCACTGACCCTACAGCATTCATTGAGAGGTGTCTTCTTGATGGGTGGGGTCCCCCTACGTTGGCCGATACTCCTGAAGCAGCCTGCTCAGCCGTTGCCCTGATTTCCTAAGAGAACCTTACGTTCGAGTCGATCAGTAGCCCCAGGTACTTCACCGCTGGCTTCGATTCGACTTGTTTGTCTCCAATACTGATCATCCTTACTCTAGGGATTCTCTTTTTTGTCAAGATGACCACTTCGGTTTTCTTCAGTGCTAAAATGAGCCCGCAAGCAGTCATCCAGTCTTTCACTCAGTGCATTAGCATACCTAGCCTAAGTTCCGCTTGTTCAACGGTGCGTCCAGCGACCAGAGCCGCATTATCATCCGCATAGCCGATCAAGTGCGACTAATCTGGCATCTCAAGTCTTGGTCGCCCATCGTAAGAGACATTCCACAGGTCTGCACCAAGGATAGGTCCCTGGGCAACACCCGATATAACAGCCATCCTTTGTTGGCCCTGCGTCAGCTTGAAGAGCAGGCTTCGGTCCTTTAGGTAGTCCCTCAAAAGCCGCTTTAGATATTCTGGACCTTGAAAAAAGTTTTCCAGTGTATCCAGAATATCCATCCATCTAGTGGAATTGAAGGCGTTCCTGACGCCGAGAGTCACTAACAGGACCATCCATCACTTCGTGCCACTATGTACCTCTGCCTTTTGGACCATGCCCATCACCTCTGCAATCGCATCAATGGTAGAACGTCTGCTCTAAAGCCATACTGGCGAGGGGATAGGTCCCAAGCAGCGCGAATCGCGTCAGTGAGTCTTCCCTTGATGAGTTTTTCTAGCACTTTCCCAGCCGTGACTACAATGCATAACGGGTGGTATGCAGACGGCGATCTGGAATTTGCCTTTTTCCTGCTAATCAGCATTAGCCTCGCCACCTTCCATCATACCGGGAAACCCCCATCCCGTAGGCAAGCGTTGAATGTGCTGAGCAGCAAATCAGGACAATGGTGATAGACAAGCTGCAACACCTCAGCAGGAACACCATCTGGACCTGGAGCCTTCCACGCTTTCAGTAAAAGGACTGTCTCTTCCAGTTCCGGCTGTGTGAAGAGTGGGCACTCGACTGCGTTTTCAACTTGTGCAGCGTCAACACGGAGGGAATGGACGGGGAATCATCATCCTCCATCTTTTCCGAATTATCATCCATCTTTCCCGCATCATGTACGCAAGGCTTCCGTAGGGCGCAAAGCTTCTGCATAACTAGCTTGTAGCCAAGGCTCCACGGAACCATGTTCACATTGTCCACTAGTTCTTGCCAGCCAGCCTTACTATTGTTGATCAATTTGTGAAGGCATTTCCTGGCCAATTTATATGCTGTCACCTGGTTGCATGCCTCGTCACGGTTCCGCGCCCGTTGAGCCTCACGTCAAAGCTTGTGACACTCTTTTTGCTTTTCAGTGATATCAGCTGACCACCAGTACACTGAGGGCTTCCCGTGTCGGGGTTTTTGACGCTCAGCCAGCAGTCGTGATGATACTCATAGTTGAGTTCATCACGTCTTGAGCTGCCAGTTCTTCCATCCCCTGCGAAGCTCCCTGCAGCGGCTCACTTGCTGTGAGTACCTCGACGAACCTCTCGACGTCCATCCTTCCGATGTTCCATCCAGCTGTAGAAAACTGAGAGCACGGACGCCCGGAGACAACATCACTGATCTCAAGCAGAATGCCCAGATGATCACAGGCTCAATAGTCCTGTTATACTCTCCAATTGTGCATCCTCCGTACTAAGGACTCTGAGGCGAATGTCACGTCCGGTATGGTTCCTTCACAGCCAATACGGCAGAAAGTTGGCATATTTCCGGTGCTTAGTAGTTCATGTGTTAATTAGTGGCTCCGTGAATGCTGTCGCTGTAATAGCTTCAATTGGGATCGCTTCAGGCCAACGAGAGAATTTGTCTTTGATAGTGAGGCAGTACCGGAATCCGCTGGGTGGAAGTGGCCCGATGAGATCGATATTTATGTGCTCGAATCTTACATCAGATAGGCTTTATTTACGTAGTGGTGACTTCATGTGCCGGGTGATTTTGTTGAGCTGACGCGCCAGGCAGGCTTGGACGAACTTGTTGATGTCGGAGCCCATTGAGTGCCAGAAGTAGCGTTCGGTGATCATCATCCTGGTTGCTTGAGTGCCCAGGCGTGAAATATTTGTGGGATAAATGGTCGTTTCCTTTCGGTGGTGATGACACAGTGTAGAGTAAGGGAGGAGTCGTCCACTTTCTGTTGTTTCCATTCGAGGGGCTCGTTGCTGCTATGTAACAGGGCTTGAAGCTCAGGGTCATCCTTCTGAGCTAGAGCGATAGTGATAGAATCAATGGATTTGACTATAATTACCCTTAAAAGATAGTCATCGACGACATTTTCTTGGCCCGGTATTTGTTTGATGTCCGTGGTAAACTGAGATATGAAATCCAGCTGACGTTGCTGTCTTGGCGATGCTCTTTTGGAGCGCTGCTGGAGTGTGAACTGCTTGGATTTATGGTCGTTAAAAACGGTTAACACTCTGCCTTTGATCATGTGTCGGATTGCTCCTTATGTAGCTAACAGTCCCCAATGGGACGTGCTGTGATTTCGTTGGGCGTCTATTAGCTTCCTGAAATAGAATCTGAGCGGTGGGGTTGTTCCGTCCCTTGCTTGCTGTATTACGGCTCCGATGACGGTATCTGAGGCATCAACGTAGCGAGACCATATGGCGTTGGAATCGAGATAAGCCAAAGTCAGGGCCTTCTCCAAATCCTATTTAAACTGGTTGAATGCGGCCATTGCTAAGTCTGTCCAATTGAGTACTGTTTGGTCACGTTTGTGATTTCCCACGATCAGCTGCAGCAACTCACTTTGGTGTTGAGCTAGAAGTTCACTTTCCCGAGAAAAGCTTTCAGTTGATGGCTGAAGTCCATCATTCGGTGGCTGAGGTCACGTACTGCAAAAAAAAGTTGCTTAGCTTACTAGTGATTCGCAGCGTAGGTGGAATGCTGTGCCGCGGCTCATCGTCCTTCGCAATTGCTGCCACTGACTGTCTGGTGAACTCATGCACGCGATCAGCGATCGTTGCGAAATCCGTCGTTGGCTGAGAGGATGTTCCTCAGCGTGATATCGAGGCGGTTGAGCCACATCTGCTGTAGCAAGGGGTCGGATGCGTTTTCGTTGGTGAGTGTGAGCATCCCGTTGAAGAGCTGTGATGGGCGCTGGTCTCAGAGCTCGATTTCAGAAAGTACCTCTTTTATGCGTTGTGGAGCCGGGTGTTTTTTAGTGCGCTGTATTTATTCTCCCCTGGTGGGTTCGTCACAACGTTGCACACCTGCTGCATCGCTCTGGTGTCGAGACTCGCCACCAGAGTCGGTGACGCGGCTCGTGGCGAAATTTGCGTTCACCTGGGCAAACCAAAGCTTCACGTCCTCCCCCCACTCTAAGGGTGGGACTCTAAATGTGACGCGTGCTAGAGGGACGGAATTGATAGTCAGCATCTTTACCGGAAGCAATTTGATTTCCGAGCTTTGAATCTGCAGTTCGGAGTTGACTACCAACGTATTGGTCACGTCTCCTTTGATGGCTGGTGGTTGGGTATTGCCCATTGTGAATTGTCTGCGGTGATGTTGTTCGTAGATCTTGAATCTCCGCTCCTGGCAGGATTGCCACTGTAGGGTTGAAGTCTCGTTGTGTGGATAAAATACTGATGTGTCGGCGCGGAAACTGAGTATTGAAGACCGAAATAAGAACAGGATGATTCCTCAAAAAACCAGTCACACAAGCTGTTATTGAGGAATTTGGGATTTTTCGATATATTCAATTGTTGTAGAATATAATCGAATTAGGGTAAACTGGGAAACTGAGAAAATAAACACGTTTTGTATGCTGCGAACAATACTTTGTAGGTGAAGTTTCATTCATAAGTCAAAGGTAACAAATAATTTTTTCTATAATCATCATTAAATTATTTCAATTGCAATCAAGTTCGCTAACCCAAAATGTGCAAGCCAGCAATAATCGAAAATATGAAATTTTGATTGATCACATAATTATGCAACGTAGTATTTAAGTTAAGAATGTTGACTCTAAAGAATTGCAAGATGGCATTTACATCAACTAAGAATATTTAACTATGGGCAATTTGTTACAAAAAAAATAAAATTGAAAATTGTGCTGGTTTGCATCTAAAGTTAATAGGAAGAATTTGGACATATGTAATTTATTTTGCTGTACTTTATTCAGGAAGTGAACAACCGAGTTTACACCTGAATAGAAATATAAACTTCATTTTCGCTAGCAAATGCGTTTCGATAATAAGTCAAAAAATCAACAAATTAACATATTTGGATAACCAGTTACAATGCGTCGTCGTTCGCGTCAAACAAACAAAAGGCGTGAAAGATTTTGTTGTTACAGTTTCTTATAGATGATGCTGATGCCATTTATGCGCGATAAGATATCAGTGTGCACAAGCATGCATGTTTGGTTGGTCAATGAACGTGCGTGGTCAGCATTAAACAGCTACATAGTTGCCCGCGATAAGGTATCATCGCGCACAAGTACGTATGTTGGTTCATCAGTGCAACATTGTTGTCGTCGATATATTTGGTGGCCAAGGATGCAAGTTAACACCATATCCTGCCCACCTAATCATTTTTCCTCATTTCATATTTTTGCCATTCCAAGAATTTCCCATACTTGCACATTTTGTCATTCTCAGTCATATATAATATTAACATGAATCGAAGGAACATAACACCCGAGATTGACTCGATTCTGTAGACGATGGAACGCGCGGTGAATGTTGGTCATTTCTTGGTAATGATTTGGTTAGCATTTTTGTTTGTGATATGTAATTGCTGAGCGTGCATTTGAAAGTTATAAGAAAAGGTGAACGCAAGATAAAGACGTCTAGTTGTGTTCCGGAATTGCATCGATAAAGTTTATAAAGTTTGAATATTAAATGCTGACGTCTAGTTCCAAATAAAGTTTATAACGTTTGAATATCAAAAGCTGTATTTATTTGACTAGGAAAAGTGTAATCTTAATGAAAAAGTGTTGTTCATTAACTTGGATATTGTGGTCGATATGCCTGGTGGCTGCTCCCACAGAAACCCTATGTGCGACCCCAAAACCATTTACTACCATTTGTTCGTGGGATTAGAGTGAGGTGGCAAAAAATTAGGATTCCGTCTACTATAACAGTTAGAGACATTAAAACCCCTCAAAAGTTTGAGTATCAAATTTGTTTTTGAAAGGCTATTAGAGGGGTGCCGCCATATTATATGGGTGCTCTTGATGAGAGCCTTTCGAAGCAGGTCTTGAAACAATATTATCAGCTTCGTGCAGTGCAGGGGGAGGGGAAATGTACAAAAAATATGTATCCACCTCCCTCACGATTGTACAACTTTATTCGGGAAGTCTGAAAAAATGATCGAGGTAGCTCTTTACAAGTAAAACAGCAACATATACCTTGGAAGTCAAAATTTACTCAACTTTGTTAATAATAGTAGAATTTATAAACCTCATATTTTCCTCAATAAAATCTAAGGGCCGTTCTTAAACGCAATGAGATTTGATATTGACTCAGTTCTTTAGAAGCTTCTAATATGGTAAGTTTCATGAAAATCGTGTCGCATATTGACGGAAGTTATATCCCATTTGAATTCTCTCCACTTACAACAATATTGGGTTTTCCTACTATTTATATGGGCTTTGTATTGACCCAAGCACTACTGTTTTGATTTAATCTTCTCATTATTTTCGAAGAAAATGGATAAAATAAATATCTTTAAGATCCCCATTCAGTATACTCCTATCATAATCGTTGAATTGTAGCTAAATAGCGGTCGGTTAAAGTGGAGTAACAAACGTTTTTCTTTGATTACAAGTTTTTCTTGCATTTATTCATTTTTGATGTCTACATAAGTATCTTAGTTTGAGTACAAAATCCTTTAGACAGGAGCGTAGTTCTATTCGTTCAACTTGTTTATGTAGTTAAGAGGGATATTAGAGTGTAATTAATAATAAGTGTAATAACTTTGTTTCAGTAGCAGAATTGTGCAAAATCTACACAAATCCATTGAATAGTTTTGGTTAAAGTTTCCTTCGAAATTCCATTTATGAGGAGCTCGCCCGTCTCTGAGAACTTGTCCCTTCAATTAACTTATTCCGGACACTAATTTACATCTATGCGCAACCTATTTTTATCTTAACATCCGAACCTACGCGAATTCTTCAGATGCTATTGTTAAGACAGGAACAAGCAGTAAGCGTGGGCGTTGAATAAATTTCATTCTGAATTAAACTTCCCATGGTCGCATTCAGAAGATCCCATTTAGAAGATAGGTACCTATGAATCATCATTTAAAGGAAGCTGCACTGACGATGATATCAGAAGTGCATTTTCTATATATAGGTAAAATATGTTTTCAAAAAGTTTTCCCTTTTAACAACCATCCCCAATGATTATGACCTATTTTAAGCAATAGAAATAGTTTTTTCCCTATAAAAGGTAGAATATGTATATGCTTTGAATAGAATTATCTGGTGAATATTGGAATTTAATTTCTTGACATTTAACGTTACCATTTCAGTGTTACAAGGAAATACTAGTGCCGCCAAAATAATGCCACCTTACTATGAGAAACTTTAGTTGGGAAAAACGTTTTGTTCACACATTTTGAATTGAGTGCAAATTGAATTACATGGTGTGTTGAAATACTGGAAGGCATGTTCCCGGAGAATCCAACAAAATTTTCCTTATGCGAGACATTGCTACATTAAATTAATTAGCATCACATCCTACACTCTGGAATGTCTTCTAGGAAATAATCATTGAAATTGAGACATTAGGGAAGTAAATTAAAAGAGCAATACAAGATAATGAAGATTTCATTACATGCCAGCAACAAAATTACATTGATGCGGAATTGATGGAGGTGGTTGTTGATAACAGAACTTTCTAGTAACAGGGGGTTTGAATATGAGTTAGGAAATTGTCTTAATTGTTAATAGGATTATATCACGTATTCCGCGCTACAAATAGGTAATGATGCATCCTCGAGAGCTTGAGAGCAATTTCATTCTCGAACAATAACAAACGATGAAGTTCATGTGAAAAATGTTCCAGGGCCATTAAACGTACAGAATTTTACAGAATGATGCCTTATAATTTAAAACCATACTATAGGCTTTACTTTTCAAATTAGGTTTTAACTCAAAACTTGTTTGCAATACATCAATATACTCAAGCCGTATACAGATACAACCTCAAATTTGCCAAAAGACACAATTTCTTTGATTTTTGTTCAAATTATTAGACATGTGAGCTGAGACAATAGTTATTAACGAGAGTTAAATTAACGCAATCATCACCATATGGTGATAAAATATTAATATATGCGAACGATGTGTGTCAAGAAGCAATGCAGATAGAGAAATTTTCGAGGTGGCATAATTTATTGCTAGCAATGTAAGCAACATGCGATTTCCTGAAACACCCTCTTGAACCCCTACAGCGTATCTCACCCTTTCTCTATATTAAGCTACATCATCAGCGGTCCCATAAGTACTTAGCCTCACCGCCCGATGGTGCCACTGTCGTGTAGTGTAGCGGGCCCGGAAGCAGCAAAGCGCCATCTCTCCCTGAATTAGGTCAAAGATGCCGACCAACTTTTTAATATATATAGCTTAAATTATTATGTATATAATTTCTTCTGGCTTGATACTCCAAACGACAAAGATCAATGTCTGTGCGCTCAATAAATACTATTTTCGAGTCTCCAAAATTTAGATGTTTCGTTAATATAGGAAACAACGCGAAGACAAGTTCCTATAGTAGTATGTTGCGACATATCAACAATCGAGAAGGAAGCTGTAAGGATTGCTGTAGGTTGAAGCGATTAGTGAAGCTAAAGTTATAAGGAGCGGCAAAACAGAACATATGAAATTTAAAACGACTGTCAAAAACGCTCTGGTGTATTTTCAACCGCCATTGATGACGCTTGTGTTAATTTAATAAATTGTTATAATTTTGTTGAATTCGTGTTTGATATTTTGAAAATACCTGGTGAACTCCTCAAGTTTATTCTCTTAGATGACTACTATCAGAATTTCAGCCTAATCGGACTCATAGTGTTGTTTTGATTGCGTGTGGAAGCGGGCATGTCCGCGAATTTTTACAAAAATGGAGTAAGAACAATATCGGTTGGTGACTCGATTCTTGTTATTGTAGGAGAAATCGAGCAGCAAAATCAAAGAGCGCTTGGATGCAGTGCACCGAGATACTGCTCCTGCGATGGTGACCATAAAAAATTGGTTTAACGAGTTTCAAACCTGGTCGCACGTCGGCTTTTGATGAGCCACGCCCAGGTGCCCCGAAAACGGCTACCACAGAGGATAACGTAACTAAAATCCATAAGCTCGTATTAGCAGACCACCGATTGAAGGTGCGTAAGATAGCTAAGACAGCATGTATCTCAAAAGACCGCGTGGGCTATATCCTGCATGAAATTTTTGGCATGTGAAAGCTGTCCGCGCCATGGGCGCTGCGTTAGCTCACTCCTGACAACAAATGCAACCGTGAGACCACTTCAGAGCGGGATTTGAGGCTGTTTAAGCGCACTCCGACGGAGTTTCTGCATCGTTTTGTGAACGTCGGCAAAACAAGGCCCCACTGGTACATATCAAAGACCAAGAAACAGTCGAAACAGTGGACTTTACCCGGTGAACGTGCTCCGAAGAAGGCGAAGACTATCATATCGACCAGAAAAGTGACGGCCACCGTTTTCTGGGACTCACAAGTTGTGATCTGCTTTGACTACCTGGAGGAAGCCAAGACGGTCATAGGGCTCTATTTGATGCCACATTGCAGAAAAAAAGGCTCCATTTGTCGAAGAAACAAGTTGGGTAAACAGACCTACGCTCATGTCAGAAGGGTTTTGTATTCAATTTTCAAAATGCAGTCACCAGATTGAATAAAGTCAAGAAGCATGTCAATGACGATTTTATTGGAGAAACTATGAAATTCGAAAACCATACTATTATTAACAAAGTTGAAAGAATTTCGACTTCTGAGGTTTTTGTTATTGTTCTACTCATAAATATCTCCCTTGATAATTATTTCAGATGTCCATTCGCGAGGGAGGAAACAAATTTTTCATGTATTTCCCCCCTGTGCCCCCACTGAAGCAAAAACTGACAGTTTAACAACTGTTTTGAAAAGCTCCTATGAAAGCTATCATTTCATACTCATATCGGCTACGTTTGATGAATTTTTTTTCAGGGGCCACTCTCCTGTACTGTTATCATCGATTAATAGCCAATTTTTTCGAATCCTAGAGTTGTTACAAAGCCCTTTTGTTAGAAACTCCCTCCCGCCTCTTTGACTTGTTTTACTTATGAGTGTTAATTGTAGGTACTCAGCTTCAGTCATTCATTAAATTGAATCAAGTGTTCAAAGCATGCACCTTAAACGTTGAAGTTGGGAAAAAATAACTCAAAGTTATTCAATCTTCGCATTTAAAACAGCCACTATTTTGTTTTACGATTACTGATACCACTAGCTGAACTGATTCTCAAAGTTATTCATGACACCTATTATTCCTGAAATTTTCATGCAAATCCTAGCAAAACTGTAGTGTCTGAGTCGGTAAAAAGCGCATGTTGTTCCATAGCCATATGTTGCCATAGTAATACATGCAGCGCATATTGTTCCATAGTAATACAGGAAAATTCAAACCGCTATAACTTCGCTAAATATGATGCAATCTTTATGAAACTTTCAAGGTAGATCAATCTTATAAATAGACATTTGGGTACTGAATTTCATTGAGTTAAGATTTTATTCAAGAAAACATAAAATCGATAAATCATACTATTACTAACAAAGTTGAGTGAATTGCGACTTCTAACGTATTTGTTGTTGTTGTACTCATCAAGGCCTACATTCGTGATTTTTTTCGGATTTTTCGGATCACAGGTGTCCAATCGCGAGGGGGGGGGGACACAAATTTTTCGTGTATTTCCCCTCCCTGTGCGCCCCTCGAAGCAAACTTTGCCAAATTAAGACCTTTTTCGAAAAGTTCTCATCAAGACCTTTCATTTGATACCCATATCGGCTACCTTCAATGAAATTTTTTTTTCGGGGGGTCACCCCCCTTAAATACCTTATAAAATTTTTTAGTAGTTGAACTTTGAAGAGATCACCACTTTACACCTATATACAAAATTTGATGCTTCTAGCTTAAGTAGTTTCTGAGAAAAACTGCTGTGACACACGGACGGACGGACGGACAGACAGACAGACGGACAGACAGGACGCGATTTTAGAAGTGCTTTTCCACCACGACAACGCATCGGCTCACACCTCCGCCGGTCCGACCAAATTGGTCGAATTGGGCTACAAAGTGCTACCTCATCCACTGTATTCACCAGATTTGACCCCTTGCGACTTTTTTTTAAACAAGTCATCACAAGCCAGAAATTTGAGTCGAATGAGTAGGTCATCGCCGCCGCAAAGGCCTACTTTATAGACCTCCAGAAAGTGTATTTTTCAGACAGGTTAAAGAAGTTGTAGCCTGATTGGGTCAAGTGTATCAAACTAAGAGGAGATTAAGTTGAGAAGTAGATTGCCGTTTTCATTTTTAGGGTTTTGTAAAATAATTTTACAAAACCCTACTAAAACCGCGTCCTTTCTGTCCGTCCGTCCGTGTGTCACAGCAGTTTTCCTCGTAAACTACTTAAGGTAGAATCGTCAAATTTTGTATATACGTGTAAAGTGGTGCTCTCTTTAAAGTACAACTACTAAAAATTTTTATCAGGTGTTTAAGAGGGGTCTCCCCATAGAGTGGAGTGGCCCCAAATAAAAAAATTTCATCGAAGGTAGTCGATATGGGTATCAAATGAAAGATCTTGGTGAGCACTTTTCAAAACAGGTTTGAAACCCCCCCGCCCCTTCGAGGGGCGCACAGGGAGGGGAAATACACGAAAACAATAACACATGATTTTGGTGTTGTATGGACTTTTCATCGAACCAAATACTGCAATTTTGATTTGATCTTAAAATTTTCAAATAAGATCAATAAACTTGATACTATGAGGAACTCATGATTTGAGTGATTTTTGTTAATTTTTAAACAATATGATGACCGTTGAAAATAGAAAAACAATGAATTTTCTTTTAAATGTGTACATCTCCTTGGCATGTTTCTTGACTTTATTCGGTGCTACAAAACCCTTCTGACATGAGCGTAGCTTTGTCTACCCAACTTGTTTTTTGTAGGCTAAGTACTTATCGGACCGCCCTAGCAGGTGCATATTTTATTGCAAAATTATTACTAATCAATTGCACATTAAAAAATATGATTGCTCCATCCCTTCGCCAGAATACCGCCTCATCAACCCCTACCGCATATTTCACCCCCATGAAACTGTTGAAGGCAGTGTACTGATAATTCATTCTATGGTATAACAGATACAGTCTTTGATTTCCTCTTCCTTGTCTTATATTGGTGCGTAGCATTTGACCAGTACAACTTTGTCCGTATCGCGCAAATTCGCTCATAGTTTGGTTTGGATTGGATGAATTTCTTAATCTTGCTGTCTACGACAAAAAAAAAACCGCCACACAGATGTGCCCTGGTGCATCCGCGATGACTGTCCCAAGCCCGTGTAAAGGGGGCGGAAGGATGGAACTGAAGTGAAATTGGCCGTGAAGCATTCTTGTTGTCGTAAGTAGGCGGATCTGAAAAGGAAGCGAAGCATAAGCCGGAGCAGTAGGAGAATCGAGATTTAGTAGAACTGACGTACTCGAGGGACGAAAATACCGTAGTACCGACGTATGGAAGGACCGAAAGATTAGATGACCAGAAGGGAGAAGTCGAACCAAGTGAAGGGAGTAGTGAACATAGTATTGAAGAGAAGCGGAGACCTGGAGAGGTGGTGGCTGATGCGAGAAGTGGAACCGTATAAATAACGTAGCCTAGTAGGAAGGAGAAGCGATGTACCTTGAGGCATGTAGAGTGATGTTGCATGGGGACTGAAGGAAGAAATGGAACTGAGCGAAAGGAGGGTTTCCCTAGTAGCGAGAGCAAGCGGTGAGCTGGAGGTGGGGTGGCTGAAGGGAGAAGTAGAGCTAAACGTATAGCGCAAGCTTAGTAGAGAGGCGAAGCGATGGGCATGGAGGCGTGAAGATGTTGACTGAGCTTGCAGTCAGTGCCTCGTGTTTGAAAAAGGAACACATAGCATAAACACAAAAAGAGAGAGTCAAGAATTGTTGTCCGTGAATACTTTTCTCGGCCCGTAAACTATATATGTAAGTTGTTTGTCTGTCGAAACACGGTTGTCAAAAGCGCAGGGGGATTTGCTAAACTTTGAGAGAAATTCTCAGAAACAAGTAGTCTTTGGAGAAGACCGCCCCACGTACCCGAGGCCAGGCAACCTATTTCACTATGAAAGCCAAATAGGCAGTGTCACTCAGGCTGAGTGTCACGAAAAGCTTAGCAGAGCTTTAATTTGTACCACGGGTTAAGGGGAGCCCATGACAGGTTACTATCACCCGCCAGATGGTGAGAAGCCTATCCTGGCCGAAAGGTGGTGGCTGTGGCTTGAATAGCTTAGAAAGTACAATACTTTCGAGCACACACCAGCTGTGTTGCGGGTATCCCGAAATGGAGGTAAACAGGGGCCCCAAACTTCAAGCTGAAGGGCGTTGATTGGCGCTTTAAACCAATCCCCGTCTAATGGTGACGTAAGGCCTATTTCTGGCAGGTACGAACGTAAACCACTTTCATTTCTGTCTACGATAAAAGCCACTCAAAAAGAGTTTTCAGCTTGTACTACTCTTTGGATCAGTAGTGTTTCGTTTTTTAAGTGTTCCGTAAAAAAATTTTTATAATACTCTTTTAAAATAGGTACCTCTCTGTCCGTCCCTCAGTGCATTACAGCAAGTTTTCTCGGGAACTAGAAAACCTAGAGTCATCAAATCCTCTGAATAACTCAGAAGTTTCTGGTTGATGAAACAGAAAATTGCCTGCCTTAATTACCCTTAAAAGAACTTGTGGAAGATAAGACTAATTGGTTTATCTTAAACAAGTAAAAGTAGCAAGAGAGTGCTCCTGTCAGATGGGTATTGTAAAACAATTCGGGACTCAATCAACGTCTTCTGAATATCATAATTTGGCTTACACATATATTCTATGAATTGAGGTTGGAGAACGAATATATGGTTATAATTTATTTTGATATGCTGCCATTTTATTTCAGTGTGTGGACTTCAATGTTTGAATAGTCATGATAACATATTAATGTTACAAAATATGTCTAAAATTTTCATCAAAATCCTTACACATCTATAGTGTTTGGGTCCTTTGCGAACGTGTATTTAAACAGTACGAGCATTACGTGTAATTGTGTTGTAATTGACAAATTTTCAATCGTCTATCACTTACCTGTTTATTATTCAACTTTTATGAACCTTTCAGAAAACATGCGCGAATTTAAGGGTCACCTATCGATTTTAAGGTGAAAACGTAAAACTCGTAAAATTTACTATTATTAACAAATTCGATGGAGTTTTGACTTCTGAGGTATGTAGTAGTCGAGCAGTCGCACAAGCAAACTGCTCGAAAACCTTCCTATCTCCTATCCAAAATTTTAATGGCAGATTTAGAAAAAATATTTAATTACTTCATCATTATCATTATTAAATTTAATATCAATCATATCAAAACGTTTCCCTTTAATTATATTCTACATGGGATTTAACTTTTATTACAATTTAGAATCTTTTGCATTTTTCTTTACTTAATCAATTTTCCTTAAAAAATTTTTTTTTTAATCTGCCAATTAAGATTTAGGATATGAGTACACCGATTGAGTACAGCCCAACGGTGTGTTACATCACGGAATGTAAGCGAACCCGACTAAGCTAGCAGCTGATGCAATTTAGCAGTACACGGGAAAAGAGAAGAACAAGAGGAGATTTGGACGGATCGAGGAGTCCACTTCAAATCGCCAAGCAGTGAGGTTCGGTTCAATCTTCGTGGTGCAAAGTTTCTCGTCACGAACAAACTCCATTTAATTCCGCATTGTGAAATAAATAAATTCAAAGGTGGTCCCCTATGCGTTGAATTCAATCTCTAGGTTAGCATTCAGTGTGATTAATAGGAGCCACAAAAACTTTAGCAAAAAGGGAAATCTCGCCAAAAGTTTGATTCTGATGGGATGTAGCGGATACTTCTAAAATGTCATTCACTTCGATCGAGGAGAGGTTCTGCATTTGCTACTCAGCAGTTTAAAGCGTAAGTACATGCTCTTGTAGTGCGTTGAGTCTTACAGAGCCATTACAAGACGTATTTAAATGGTTTTCTTGCAGTTTTTACAAGTGCGCGGAGGGTGTTTTGGGCGGACGTGCTGATAAGATAGCCTCCGGGCGGCATGCAACTGAACCAGTCGATGAAAAATTTGCCAAGGGTAAAAATAATGAACCAAGACCGGAATATACCGGTCGTTGGCATGTAAATCTACGATGCTGCGGTGGCGATTGTGTTATTTGTTGCAAAACAAGTAGCGAGCATCGAATAACCTATGATGCTTGAGTGTGCTCGGTGAAGGCTAGAATTCACTTGGCGCTATAATCAGTGACTTAAACTATGAATTGTTATGTCCCCATTTTGAAGCCTAATAAGTTTTCTTTCATGTTAGTATAAACTCGAGAAATACTGCGACCGCTCAGTCAAGCTGGTGGTGTAACTCTTACGAGTGGAGAATGAGGGATGAAGTGATTGTTTTAACAATGAATGATTCTATCCTGCGACAACTTGTCATTTTTGAACACTTGCCAAATTTTGAACTTTGTTCTCATTGTTGCTTGCAT
The DNA here is from genome assembly GCA_963969285.1 of Odontomyia ornata. Classification (NCBI taxonomy): domain Eukaryota; kingdom Metazoa; phylum Arthropoda; class Insecta; order Diptera; family Stratiomyidae; genus Odontomyia; species Odontomyia ornata. The sequence goes on along the minus strand of OZ017738.1, from coordinate 339,136,700 downwards.
TGCTTCCCACATTCGCAAAACACGAAAAATGTTGAACGCTCCGATTGAGCGATTCAATTACATGAAACAGGCAAACGTCGCGGTATCCATAGGAAAAGTTGCAACAAATTGCGAGATCCCGCGCCGAATAACGGTGCACGGATATTTGACACATGCATCAGCTGCATTCATTCCAGAAGCTGAAAAACGTCTTTCTTGAATGAGCGGAACATCTTGCTTTTCACACTTCACAATCTTTGCTCATGTGGTGCGTGATATTATCCGAACGGACGGAAAAGTGACGTATAATTGAAAACATCGGTGAGCCGTCATCCTACGGACATTCACGCACCCAGTCACCGTGTGTAAGCATTCAACAAGAACTGATGAGTGATCGCTTTTAAATTAATTTTGCTGTAAAATATCATTGGGAGAAGTCCTTAGCCGAAGGCGTTCATATTCGAAATTGTCAACCCGGAAGCGAACTGCTTTTTATTAATATCGACGTGATTGAATTGGCGCGCTTGATTGAGGAAATAAATCGGTATCAACGTCCCGTGGGTTTTTTGCGTCCGTATCCCAAACTCGCTTCAGTTTCTTGCATTACAATGAATGGTTCGTATTGTAGTTTTGGCTGAGGATAGGGACTTCTCAAGATCAAGCATGGCACAGCAACGCAATCAGGGAGTAGTCAACCATAATTGTATAACCTTGCCAAGTACATGTATTAGAGCGGAGCATTTGCTGGAGGTCATCATTATAGCTACCCTTCAATTTTTTTATAAAACCATTGTGATTTTGGTAATGCGTGGTTGCTTAGTCGTCAGATGCCGGAAGCGTGTATCTGCGTATATGTGACGGTGCCCGAATAGATTTTTTTTTTTAAATGAAACGTAGTGGCGTTAAGACCACGGATTGCAAACATTTATATTTCAAATTGGTAAAAGTTAACTCTCAGGCAGTGAATCGCTAATTATACATTCGAATTATATTTGTGTTTTCTTTTATCTATGATGGCATGAGAGGATCGATGAAGATAAATGCTCAATTATACAGGAATCAAAACAAAAACCGCAAAGGTATTACTAAAAATAATCCTGCGCCATGTGGAAATTCTTGCGCAAGCTTCTATAGGTACTTAAGTTCCTAGTCTTCTTATGAAAATCATAATTGCTCGAACCTGCTCTGCAATCACTTCTTGGCAATGACATTTCATTTGGCGGAACTAGAACCGAAGTGAACTTGTACATGCTAGGCGAACAAGAAATGGAAGGTGGTTGCACATCATCCAGGTAAACGGGAGCATGTATAAGAGGCTTGCGAATAGATACATTAATATAGATTATGGATCGTATTTTGTGAAGGAGGACTTCAACGTAACGAGGTGTTATAAGTGTCAAAAATACAACCACAAAACATCTAAATGTGAAGAGGAGCAAATATGTCTAAAATGTGGAGGAAAGCATGACCTAAAGGACTGCAAAAGCACGATTGAGAAGTGCTCTAACTGTATTGGTAACAATAACAATGCTGATCATTCTCACAGAGCTGACTCTGTAGAGTGTCCGGAGTATCAACGCAGAATATTGATCGCCAGGAGGAGTACCGACTACAACTTTGATGATTGCTAATCTTTCTAATCAATCAAGTGGAACAAGTTTAACACTTATGTATGCTAATATAAGAAGCTTAAGACATAAGCTAAGTGATATTCAGATTTACCTGCAGCAAAATCCTGACATAGATTTGATTATTCTAAATGAAATCTGGATTTACCCAGAAGAAGCACGGTTTTACAATATTGAAGGATATAATGCGGTATTCTCCTGCAGACCTGGAAGAGGTGGAGGTACAGCAATCTACGTAAAAAATACAATCAACTTCATTACCAAGAGAGTGATGCCTGATAAGTATAAAGTTATAATAATTGAAGTACACCATGCAGGTAAAAAAATAAAATTAGGGACGTACTACAATCGAATGAATGCGCAAGATTTTTGCACAGTACTAGATACATTATTCTCAACTGAAAAAAATTTGATCACAGTAGCGGACACAAACATTGATGTGCTAACGGAATCACCAGAAACACGGATTTATAAGGATACGCTAGAAACGAATGGAACGGTAATCATAAACAACAACCAAATTACTCGCCCAGTGTCAAATACCTGTCTGGATCATATAGTAACCAATGATTTAAAAGTCGCTGAAAGCATGACATACATATTTGAGGACTGGCCGGAACTGGATCATCGTGTGATAAAAATTGCTATTCAAGACCAAACCCTGAACAAACAGAAGCCGACCTACAAAACGTTCAGATTTCTAGACAAGGAGCTCTTTAAATCAAACATACGAGAGTTACTGGAAAAGCGGAAGCCAAATAGTATTATTGAACTCAAAAATATCATCATATCTGCTAAGCAAAGTTCTACAATTGAGAAAAAAATCAGGTGTCGACAACGGACTTGGATAACGAAAAAAGTAATTGATGCAAGTATTAAAAAAAGGAAGGCATACATGGACTACAGGAAGAACAGTGGAAACCAGGCTTTCAAGTTTCTGTATATGCAAGCGAAAAAAGAATCGAAACGACTGGTGAAAGAGGCTAAATTCTTATATTTCTCAAGAAGAATGGAAACAGCGGCTGACAACTCCCGCGAAATATGGAAAATAATAAATGAGGTAAAGGATAACTTTTCAACCCAGGGTATATCACAAAACTTTCAACTGAATCCTGATGGGCCCTCTAACACATCGTGTCCACGTGACGCGGCGAACTCATTGAATAATTATTTTCAACAACTGGTGGAAGAATCACTAAAGAAATCGTTGCCAGTTCAGCAGGCAATGTAAATAATACAAATATCGCAATAAATTCCATCTTTCACATTCATCAAACAAATAAAAGGGAAGTCTTAAATGTAATCAATGAATTGAAAAAAAATACGGCGCCAGGCATTGATAGCATCACGATGAATGAGATTAGTATAATTAAGGAGGACATAGCCCAGATTATGGCAAATTTTATAAACGTGCATATTAGGAAGGGGACTTTTCCGGAAGAAGAAAAACTTGCAAAAATAGTTCCTATATTTAAGGGTGGTGATCATCTTGACCCGAATAACTATCGCCCGATTGCGCTGCTGACGGGATTTAGTAAGATATTTGAAAAAATACTAAACAATCGATTAACATCATTCTTAGTTGAAAACTCTATCATAAGCCAACATCAGTTTGGTTTTCAAAAGAACAAGAGTACTTTGGATGCCCTACATTCTGTCACACGTTTCATCAATCTAGGACTTGACAGAGGTGATTATGTCATCGCAATTTTTGTGGATTTGAAAAAAGCATTTGATACAGTTGATCATGATCTCTTGCTTCGTAAACTTGAATCGTATGGTATTCAGGGTAGTCCTAAGCAGTTGTTTAAGAGTTACTTGGAGGGAAGATCGCAGAGAACTTTAATAAACAATGTACTGAGCGACCATGCACCTACGGAAACAAGAGTTCCCCAAGGTTCAATACTGGGCCCAACTTTGTTCCTGCTATATACAAATAATCTAAATACATGTGGGCTGACGGGCTATCACACATTATATGCTGATGACACAGTTCTACTTTATTCAGTACGAGACAAAACTGCCATTGAGAACACTATCAACGACGATCTAGGAAAATTCCATCAGTGGTTAATTGGAAACAAACTAGTATTGAACACATCAAAGACAAAATATATTGTTTTTAAGCAAAAGAACAAAGGAGACATAGATGTCGAACTAAATATTAACGGCGAAAAATTGCAAAGAGTGCAAGAAATGAAATATCTTGGTCTTATCATAGACCATCGTATGACCTGGTTACCACACATAAATAGCTTAAGAAGGCAATTAGCCCCAATAATAGAATTGTTAAGAAGATATGAGGATTTTCCAATGCACATCAAGAAACTTGTTCTAAATGCGTTTGTCGTGGCGAAATTGCATTATGGAGTACTTATTTGGAGTCAATCAGCGAAGCAACATTTAAACAGTATATCCAGGCTGCTGACCAAAGCGTATAAAAACATTCTGAAGCTGCCAATGCTTACTCAAACTAGTTTGGTTTACCAATTGGCAAAATCATTAACCTTTAGTCAAATTATTATTATGGAGAAGGCGAAGTTTATCTACAGAAATTTAAAAACTAATGGATCGGAACGAGCGCCATTAATTAAGGTATCACAGATCAACCCATATAATGCGAGGAATGCAAATCAATTCGTAATACCTTTTGCCAGAACGGATCGACTAAAGAACGATGCAACGAATGATGCTTTGCGTATATATAACAATCTACCAGAAATTGTTAAGGAAGCAAACTCACTTTTGGTATTTAAGAAAAGACTAAGGGAGCATTTAATGAGTACTGATTGAAGCGTGGACCTGTAATTCTGCTTTTATGAGCCCAGTATCTTAGGGCGTTCTTTTTGACCCTATCGGCGAGATACTGAAGTGACAGTTACTCAGAGTTTTTTTTGAATGCGTCGTATGATATTGAATTTTTTTTTATCTCTGAGAGCTGATCATGATTTTTTGGACTAGATGTTCACGAAAAGGACTAGTTCACATTATATTGTGTGCCCCCTTATACCGATGTGTTAAACATTGTCTGGGTGGCACAAAGGACCAAGCGACGTAATGTGAATGCAGATCGCACGAGCGTTGTGCGACGAAGAAAGAGTGATGGAGAGAGTGGTAAGGAATGGAGGTAATTAAAAAAAAAAAAAAGTGAAAAGGTTTTCAGTGACTTGTCCACTGCAAAAGGTATTATTGCTAAATTAATTGTCCTCGCGTCTTTCTTAAAAATAACTTGAAAGATATTTTTGTCCCTAAAAATGTTCAAGTTGTACCAATATTTTTGTTGCTTTGCACTTAAAACAATATCTCAAGCATAAATTCGGGTTTTGTTGAGTCTAGCCCGGTTAAAATTTTCATTAGTCTGAAGTGCTTGATTGTTGTGCAGAAATGGCATTTTATCCTAAGATTTCCAGCATTGACGGGTGGGTAACATAGGCTGTAGGGCTGACCGAGAGGCGAATTTAAATTTGGGATTTTTACACCCTCGTGGTGTTTTCCAGGCGCCAAATCTTTGGGATTATTTAGTTTTTTCAGACTCCTTTTTATGCGATGACAATGTGTAACGTAACGCAAACGAAAGCTACTATACGTATTTCGAATTGAAGTTTGATTAAAGTCCATTCCGCGAAAATATCGAATGACTAATCGCATACGAGCATCAACAAGACAAACCGGGAAGGAGCTCCCGCTGTCGAACTTGTTATACCCACTTTTTACTCCACGAGAGCCACTATGGCCCTCAGGGAAATAGGGGTGCTCCGGCGGGGCTTATGGACCCGGTTAGCTCGTCCGGAGACGGGCGTGCGGCACCACTCGCTTGTCCCTCAAGGCCCCAAATAGCCGCCAAGCGAGAATGCGGCTAGCCGGAATAATCACGACGCTATTCGGCCGAAACCCTATCTCACAAGCACATTCTGACTTTCACCCCAACTCTACACCTGCACAACCGTACTCCTCTACTTCTTCTTAGCACTAACCTTCGCCGGGACCACTACACCACCCCCGAACACTCTGACTTTCGATATCGCTAGTTTCACTTAATTTTAGTACACTTTTACTTCGACTTGCCTTTCCAAGCCGCACTCGTTACAATCCGTAATCTGAAAAAAAGATTTTCACCGTTCTTGTCCTAAAGACGTAAATTTCTTCCACAAAGCGTTAATTCGTTTCAAAGAAAATACGACTATTTAAAATTTTCAAAACATATACTCCAATTCGTAAATTCAATATAATTTAACATTTGATACACTGAAATAAACAAGAAAACTTACTTCTACTGTGTACCTACAAAGGGGCCCCTTCGATGATTGTATCCGTTGTTGCACTTTGTAATCTTTCCACTAATGTCTGGGCTTTGCTCGACGTTTCGATCTAAATCTCCCTTCGCTTCGATCTCAATCTCCTTTTTCTTCCGCGATTGCTGATTCTGCTGTCGTACACTGATGATTTCCGCTGCGCTTCAAATTACCTCCACACTTGCTGTTATTTCTCAGCTGCTTTGTCGCACACGATAGGAAAGGAAAAAGAGGAGGCGCGTCATTCTTCGCGCGCTTTTATAGCCTCCTCCTAACGGCTATGGTTCGGCTCTTCCGTCATCCACCTCTTCAGCGGGTTAATTCCTTTCTGCCGCCACTTGGTCTCCGCTCCCCGCTGGTGGCGAGCACTCCAAGTGCGGCTGAATCAGCTGAACATAATTCACTGACAGTTTGGCATTTGCTTTATCTCTATTTCGTATTTGTTTACCTTTTTCTAATATCATTCCATTCACTGCTTCTTGATTTTGTGGTTATTCAAAGTAAAAACAGCGAATTACGGAGGCTGCGAGAAAAGTTACAGTAAACACAAAACAAATGTCCTCCTTGCAGGACATTAGAAATTCATAAAAACGCGGAAAACATTTTAACGAAACTTTCCTACCGCATAATTTTCTTGTTTCATGTCTCAAGTTGAATGATAATAAAGTGCTATTTCAAGATCAAGGGTATTTTGTATGTTTGTTTGGTTTTTTTGTTTATGTGTGTTTTTATCGACTTTATTTAAAAAACGTTCATAGAAAAATATTACTTTAGTTTGCATACGAAAAATATATTGTGGTGTATAGACTTTTCAGGGTTTCCTTATCGTGCTCCTTCGCTTTGGATTTAGTTAGCAACCAAAAGGTGCTGATAGGGTACAGCATTGGAATAGAAGGAATTGTGACCATCCATTAACTTGGAGTCTTGGCTAGCTCCGGGAGAACTAATGGGAGTGCTTTGAGTAGAAGATCCAGCGCCTGGACTAGAAGTGTTGTTGTTTGTTGATGTTGGGGTGTTAGAATGGCTCGTTCTGCAAGCCCAAAGCCAGTGGATTGGGCGACAAGGAGCGCGAGGGAGAAGCTGGTCCAATGGGACCAAAGTGATTGCTCGTTGGGCCGTGGGAATGATGAATTTGTTGTTGCATTGCTCTTTGTTTGATGTAGTTGGAAAATTCCGTTGGTGACATCCTGTAAGAACTATTAGTCCTTGCATTTTCGAAATAGCCACACTTAGTTGATGTGTATGTTTATAGTGAAACGTTGCCCCCTTGATGTAATAATTTCGAGCATCATGTAGTTTATAGTCACTGGTGTCGAAAGATTCTGATTTTGGTATATCAACATTAGGAGCGGTACGTGCATTGTAGGAATCATTTATTGTCAGCCACAATCGCTGTTGCATAGTACAAATCTAAAATCGCCTGTTCTTCGCCGCCGATATACAAGTCTGCTGACATAAATCTGTGCATCTTTCGCTTATCAAATATTTCTACGTCGTTCTTAGGATCAAGATATCGAAGGAAGTCCCAGGAACTATCCACAATAGTATCCAATGTATCTGTTTCTCTTTCCGCTTCAGTATTCCCACGTTTCAGCCATGTTACATGATTATCCACTTCATCGTCTCATTCAATTGTGTCCTTCTCGGTAATAAAACAGGCAAGTCTCGTTCATTCACTGGAACAGAACCACATGATCCGCAATGTATGATTGGAATTGGTGTACCCCAATATCTCTGACGTGAAATTAGCCAGTCTTGCAATTTTGAACTCACAGGGTATCCACCCATTTTGAGATCTTGGGCTCTGTGTATAATATATTTTCGATTTTCTCTTACTGTGTTCAAATCTTGACTAGATCTTTCGGCTGGCATGGAAAGGAAATCCGCTAAATCATCATCTCTCTGATTCATGTTTGGTGCGGCAAAATATACATCGCAGAAATCAGGGAAGTAAACATCATCATGTGAAATTATTTTAAGAGATTTTCCGAAATATTTCTGGGAAACATTCCAATTTCAAGCATGCGTTGACTCTGCCCTTCGCTCGAAGACAGTTATGTTTGCTTAAAACTACAAATAATCGTATTTAAACTACTATTATGAATACAGTTTGGAGTGGCAAACAAAATCTAGTCGAGTGCGGCTTAGCTCTCTAAATATACCGAGTCACGCGAATGCTACGATAGTGTTCGGGATGAGGTAATACTGGTGCCCTTCGGTTTTATCCGTAACAAACTATCAATTTCGTTTTGATTTTCGAGTTGACAGCTCCAGGATTGGCTGTCATTGCAATAACCCATGTTAGATGAAAGCCTGTGGCTATGCTTTCCGCAACCTCTCCCAGGCAGTCTGTTACTACATACGTTAATTACAAAATGCTTCTGATATGAGCGTGGTTCAGTTAGTTACCCGTATTTATCTGTTCGCTCTCTGAAATAGTTATTACTATAACACTCTAATTTAAACCAGAGTGCATGTCGAAATTCAAAATAAACAAGTTGGGTAAACAGACCTACGCTCATGTCAGAAGGGATTTGTATTCAATTTACAAAACGCAGTCACCAGATCGAATAAAATCAAGAAACATGTCAAAGACGATTTTATTGGAGAAAATATGAAGTTCGAAGATCATACTATTATTAACAAAGTTGAACGAATTTCGATTTTGAGGCTTTTGGCATTGTTATACTCATAAATATCTCCCTTGATAATTATGTCAGATGTCCATTCGCGACGGAGGAAACACATTTTTCATGTATTTCCCCCCTGTACCCCCACTGAAGCAAAAACTGACAGTTTAAGAACTGTTTTGAAAAGCTCCCATGAAAACTTTCATTTCATACTTATATTGGCTACCTTTGATGAATTTTTTTTTCAGGGGCCACTCTCCTGTACTGTTATCATCGATTAATGGCCAATTTTTTCGAATCCTAGAATGGTTACAAAGCCCTTTTGCTAGGAGCTCTCTCCCGCCTCTTTGACTTGTTTCGCTTATGGTTATCAATTGTGGGTACTCATCTTCAGTCATTCATTAAATTGAATCAAGTGTTCAAAGCATGCACCTTAAACGTTGAAGTTGGGAAAAACTAACTCAGAATTATTCAACCTTCGCATTTAAAAAAGCCACCATTTTGTTTTACGATTACTGATACCACTAGCTGAACCGATTCTCAAATATATGCATGACACCTATCATTCCCGCAATTTTCATGCAAATCCTAGCAAAACTGTAGTGTCTGAGTCGGTAAAAAGCGCATGTTGTTCCATAGCCATATGTTGCCATAGTAATAAATGCAGCGCATATTGTTCCATAGCAATACAGGAAAATTCAAACCGCTATAACTTCGCTAAATATGATTCAATCTTTATGAAACTTTCAGGATACATCCATCTTATAAATTTTCATCTGTGTACTGGATTTCATTGAATTTAAGTGTACCGTTAAGATTTTATCAAGAAAACATAAAATCGATAAATCATGCTATTACTAACAAAGTTGAGTGAATTGCGACTTCTCACGTATTTTTTGTTGTTGTACTCATCAAGGCCTACTTTCATGATTTTTTTCGGATTTTTCCGGCCACAGGTGTCCAATCGCGAGGGGGGGGACACACATTTTTCGTGTATTTCCTCTCCCTGTGCGCCCCTCGAAGCAAACTTTGCCAAATTAAGACTTGTTTTGAAAAGTTATCATCAAGACCTTTCATTTGATACCCATATCGGCTTCCTTAAATTAAATTTTGTTTCGGGGGGTCGCTCCCCTATATGGGGAGACCCCCCTTAAATACCTTAGAAAATTTTTTTGTAGTTGAACTTTGAAGAGAGCACCACTTTACACCTACATACAAAATTTGATGTTTCTAGCTTAAGTAGTTTCCGAGAAAAACTGCTGTGACACACGGACGGACGGACGGGCGGACGGACAGACAGGACGTGATTTTAGAAGGGTTTCGGTAAATTATTTTACAAAACCCTAAAAATAACACAAAAGCAGTTGTAACTATACTTCTCGATACGGGTGCCAGAACGAGTATTGAATATATCGATGCGTATTTCAAGATCGAATTGAATCCTGACAGTATAATAATAATATTGACCGTTAAGGAGCCAATCTAGGAATCTTAATGGGTAGACCTTCAAAAATGGAAATAATGCATTGCGTAAAATTTTATATGGGAAAAAGCTCAGAACAGCTACCAATAAAAATCTTGGCCTGACCTGTTCTGAATATTTTCTTTATTTTAAATATGTTCTCTTCTTCATTTGTTCACTAAAAACAATTAAAATCGGTCTCGGTTATACTTTATATCTATAAAACAACTATTTCATGCAATAGCGATTTTAAAAAATGCATGTTACTGGCGTGGCATCGTTTTATCGAGAAAAACAAAATCTCAATGGTTATTTCTAATCTTATACCTGGTTCCTTTCTAAATATTCTGATGCTTACCAAACTCCAACTTCACACTAAAATCTTGACATAAATCCACGCCATCTGTTGTACTTTTAGGTTAATAAAACAAAGAATAGCATCTGCATTTGAAATTATTTCTTTTCCACGTCCTTCACCATCCCAAATATCTTCCGTGTTGAAAATGCCATCGTCAATCGACCATTAAAAGCACATCGTAAATTGTTAAAATTCGCCAAGAATGCGCGTTGGTGATCTGTTTAGAAATTCCTGGCACATTTTTTGCATTAACAAATTAACGATCAAACGAACATGGATTACGTGGCGCCAACATTATCATACTTGATCAATGCCAGGCTGACTTTTTGCGCCCAACCGGCCGCCAGATTGCCCGCTTTGGAAATGTTCCTTTGCCGTCGATGATTTTTTCAATGCAACATTATTACGTTGTCGTACGTACTTATAAATTAATGTGTCAGTAAAATTCAACAATAAAAATGCCAAACTAAAATAGCATAACAAATAATTCGATAGGTGAGCGTGCAGCGATGAATAATGGCCGCCGGAGACAAGATAATAAGCAGACTGTCCCTGTTGTCGTTCTAAGGCGCGTTGAAAACTTGTCCGATTAAAAGTAATTATAATTGTGAGTGTACAATAATTACTTCTCAATCGACTGACATTTTGTAACTATTCCAAGTTGTCGTATTTCGATTGTAATTATAACGTATCGAATAGCGATCGCCTGTGGGGTAAGTGGAGTAAGTGCAGTCACTGGGGATGAATGGATTATGGCGAATGTCCACAGCTTTCTCTTGAAGTTTCCATGCATAGTACTTAGTTGCGTAATTAGTCTGGAAAAAAGTTTTATTTTTAATGCAATGCAATGAATGTGCATATTACTTTCGAAAACTTCGAGGAAGAAGCGCATCCTTCTACGTATATGCAAAACAGTTCGTACAGTTGTCAGGCTTTTTGCAGCATATTCAGCATCGGTTTTTTAAAGAAAAAGACTTCTTTGCTCGCTTTAGAACTTGAATACTTTTCATAATTTTTCTGCAAATTTATCAAATTGTGATTGGCATGTTTGATGGTATTGGGGCTTCACGAGATTCATTATATTTTAAGCAAGTTTTCTTCTCCGATGGTACTACAGTCCCAGTAAGTCCTTGAACTCCCGGATACATCGAGCACAGTTTTCTGGATCACGTTCTCCAGTTTACAACCGCGTCCCACTGTCGGTGTCAATTGAATCCTGAGATCGATCTATCAAGTACAGGGGGTTAAAGAAACCGCTTGAGAATACACCCCTCTACCACCAACTTCCCCAAGCATTATTTTTTAGGGTTATATAAGTTAACACGAGCATAGCGCATTCCACCATACAACACGCGCATGCCACTTTCCCACACATTTCGCTTTCCCATATTATTCAAAATTACGTTCCCATGCACTCCTCAGAATATTCAACTTAAACCAGACAGGAAACCCAATAGCACTCACCTTCGTTCGTATTACACCAGACATCATTCACCTGAATCCAAAATTGCAGCAATAAGCGGTCGCGTGGCTAGATAACAGTTAGAATTATTTCTAAGGTGCAAGTTAGCTTTCGTCTTAAGCGACACTTTGTGAAGTCAATATCAGAAAATAAAAATATAATTTTTTTTCTTAAACTTTGCAAACGGATTATTAATTGGCGCCCGAGCAGGGACCGCGTTTAGATTTCGTAGGTTTCGCCCGAATATCGTGAAGAATTTTGTGAAAGGCTACGACCGATTAACAAAAGCGAGAAAGGCTCGATCCCGTCGCGAAAGTTCGTCCGATTAGTAAAAATCACGAAAGGCTCGATCGCGAAGATCTCTATGCGCGCGTCTTTTCAATTCCAGAGGAACGAGGCTCCCCAGTAATCACTCAAGTGAAGGAACAGGAGCTGAGCACCATCAGCAGCCGCCTCCAGGATGATATCAGTTTTAGTTATCTTAGTGTAAGTGTAAAATTTTGTAAGCCGTCCAGGAAAATTAAACTAGTGCAAACATTATAGGAGATTTATGAAAATCAGTGAAAATTTATTAAGTGGAAAAGGAAAATTACGTAGTGAAAATTTACAAAACCTAATTTTAATGTGAGTGAGAGGTTAATTTTGTGAAAAGTTGAGAGAGGAAAAGCTATTTCTCATCAAAATTATTTAATGAAGTAAGTACTTACGATTTAAGTTTTATTTGTGATAGTTGTTCCTTTATTCAACAACAATGTCCCGACAAGAGAACATTATTCGACCCCCCATATTACAGGCTCCGAATCCAGACGGAGCTCCCATTAACGCTCAGGATCAGATAGAAGTTATCGTCAATAGTATTCTGGAGCGAGAATGGCCCCGTATAGTGCATCAATTATTAACTCCAGTGATGGATCCTCAGGAATTGGGAAACCAGGGAATAAATGAGGACCAATTAGGGAATATTGCAGAAATGGACCGGATTCCCGACGTGATAAAAGGTCTAAGGGAATTCAGCTCCTGGCGCAAAAGTGTTGAAAGAGTCTTGAAGCATTATGATAATTTAAGGGTTTCACCAAAATATTATGGCATCTTAAACTTGATCCGAAATAAAATTGTGGGTGAAGCTGATGCAGCATTGGAGTCATACAATACTCCACTCAACTGGGAGCAGATACGCCGTTGCCTGACCCTACATTATTCGGATAAAAGAGATATCAATACCCTTGAATACCAGATGAGTTCCTTGGTTCAGGGTTCCAATCGCATCCAAGGATTTTATCAGGAAGTGTACCATCATCTGTCTCTTATTTTGGATAAAATCTCCTGCATGGATATGGGTCCCGAAGCTACAAATATCATGGTGCAAAAATATAGGAATAAAGCCTTAGATACCTTTGTTCGTGGGCTAAATGGGTATCTACCCCATCTCTTGACCATGAGGGAGCCGGTAGACCTTCCACATGCCCTGAGACTTTGTTTGAAACAAGAAAACGTTAATTACAGGATAAATTACGCTCAAAGCAGTAGTAACGCAGTGCGCCGAATTCAGGATAATACTACACCACCAATTCCACCTAGACAAAGAAATATTCAGCAGGCGCCTATTCCAGCCCCGCAAAACCTACAACCTATCCCAGCCCCGCGAAATTTCCAGCAAATAGCACCTACTCCTCCGCCTAGATATTTTTTCCCATCAACTTCGCCGATGCAACCTAGATTTTATCCAGGACCTAATTATGGTCAAAATTTCAATTGGCCTTATCATCCCAATCAATTTAACTCAAACCCCCGCTTCTATTCAACCTTGAGACCGCAATTTCCACAGTGGCAGTTACCACCGAGACCTCAAAACGAACCTGAGCCTATGGATGTAGACAGATCAATTCACTCCATGAACATAAATTACCAAATCCGACCACAAGCTAGGTCCCAACTCCCTCCGAAAAGAGATAATAATCAGCCCATTTATTATCCTGCCAAACAACAGCGCATGCACTTCACTCAGGATTCCAACATAGATAAAGAAATGTTGGAATACCGGGGATACCGGGATCAGTCGTTAGTCGATTTTGTTCAAGCTTCAGAACTTGGAAATGACCCTTATGTGGAGCCCGAAGTACAGGAATATCCCGAATCAAACGAGACCTCTGATTTACAAGATATTCATTTTTTAGATTAAAGAGCTCTTCACTTCCCTATTTCGAGTATCGGACGAAAAGCGGTTTCAAAATGAAAATACTAATAGATACGGGTTCTAACAAGAACTATATACAACTGAGTTGTGTAAAATCATGTTATCCAAACGAAAAACCTTTCCTAGCAAATTCTGTTGGTGGAAATATTCAAATTACCCACCACGCATTACTTAACTTTTTTGGTACATCTACACCAACCCTGAAATTCTTCATCCTTCCCACGTTAAAGTCTTTTCATGGCATACTTGGGAATGACAGCCTAAAGGAATTACGTGCGATTATACATACTGCTGAGGAACATTTCACTATCCTTGATTCTTTGCGGATCCCAATAAAACAACATACCTCTGAAGCTGTCAACAGTATAGGAATACGAACAGAACACATTTCAGAGGATCAGTCTTACAAACTCCTCAAGATTCTTAACAAGTATACAGACCTCTTTAGTGAACCGGACGACAAGCTCACGTGCAGCACTATAGTGGAAGCTAAAATTCGCACGACCACTGAAAGACCTGTATACTCCAAATCATATCCATATCCTATGGCATTGAAACCTATAGTGGATCAGGAGATACACAAGCTTCTAAGTGATGATATAATTCGGCCATCTAGATCGCCGTACAATGCACCAGTATGGATAGTCCCGAAGAAGATGGACGCGTCGGGAGAAAAAAAATATAGACTTGTCATAGACTATAGGAAATTGAATGAGGTCACAATACCTGACACATATCCCTTGCCCGAGATTAACGAGATCCTTCCAAATTTAGGCCAAAACAAAGTTTACACAGTCCTTGACTTGAAGAGCAGTTTCCATCAAATTCCAATGAATCCAAAGGATATGGAAAAGACCGCCTTTTCTGTCAACAATGGTAAATACGAATTTACTCGTCTAGCATTCGGTTTAAAGAATGGACCCCCAACGTTCCAAAGAGCAGTCGATGATGCTCTGCGGGAACACATTGGGCGAAGGTGCCAGCCTTACATAGATGATATCATCATATATGGCAGGGATGAAGACGAACTTTTGCAAAACGTGGACATAATATTCGAAACCCTTCAGAACGCAAATTTTAAAATACAAATAGATAAATGCGAATGCAAGAAGAACGAGGTGGAATTTCTTGGATTTATAGTTTCAGAGGAGGGCATCAGATCAAATCCGCAAAAGGTCCAGGCTATAGTAGACTTTCCGCCACCCACCACGCTGAAGGAACTTAGATCTTTCCTGGGTATGGCGGGTTATTACAGACGCTTCTTCCTTTTACTTTGCTAAAATAGCAAATCCTCTGACCTCGCTTCTAAGAGGGGAAGAAGGGAGAATATCCAAAAACGTTTCCAGTAAGATTAAAATCCAGTTGAGCCAGGAGGCACTAAGTGCTTTTCAAAAGATAAAAAATTCACTGATTTCACACGATGTCATGTTGATTCATCCTGATTTCTCAAAAGATTTCGAGTTGACAACCGACGCCTCTCAGAACGCCCTTGGAGCTATACTAGCACAGGGAGGAAGACCCATAACTTTTCCATCTAGAACGCTAAACCGTACTGAGATTAATTATGCAACCAATGAAAAGGAAATGTTGGCCATAATTTGGGCATTAAAATCGTTGCGAAATTTCCTTTACGGTTCACGCAAAGTTAAAATCTTTACTGATCACCAGCCACTGACGTATGCATTGAGTAACTGAAACACCAATATTAAGATGAAAAGGTGGAAGGCGATATTGGAGGAATATAATTACGAGCTTCCAGCCAATGTAGTTGCCGACACTCTCTCAAGGAAGCCTACGCAGTCAAATATTAACTCAATGACGGCTGGCTCCCATAGCGACGAAAACTCATCTCACAATCTGATTCCCACGGTAGAGACACCCATCAATAGCTTCCGAACACAAATTATCCTCAATATAAGCGAACAAAGTACTTATCAACTGGAACGACCTTTTCCCAATTATTGGAAACATGTATTTTTTGAGCTGCAATATACACGAGAGAATATTATTGGAATTTTTAAGAGATATCTGAACCCCAGCGTGATTAATGGCCTGAAAACAAACGAAACAACAATGGGTCTCATTCAAGAAATTTATCCGCTTTTCTTTAGTGCTTACAAAATCCGTTTCACGCAAAAAGAAGTCGAAAACGTCCGAGATGAATCTGCTCAGGACAAACTTATAGTGAAAACCCATACCAGAGCTCACCGGAATGCGAAGGAAAATATGCAACAAATATTGGAACAATATTACTTCCCTAAGATGAGCGCCAAAATTAAAAATGTTGTCAGACAATACACTGTCTGTTTAGAAAATAAATATGATAGACACCCTAACAACCCAGTCCTCAAGCCTACTCCTATCCCTGAGTTTCCGGGACTTACGGTGCACATCGACATTTATTCCACAGAACGCCACATAATCCTTACAAGTCTGGATAAATTCAGTAAATTGGCGCAAGCAAGAGTTCTCAAGCCTAGAGATTTTGAAGATGTGCGAGGACCGCTCAGGGAACTATTGTTCTTCCACGGTGTACCTAAGTGCATAGTAGTAAATGGAGAAAAAGCTTTAAATGCTGCCTCTATACAATTCATGATGCGTGACCAATTGGGTTTTGAATCTACTGTACCCCAGCATATAAGAGTGAGGTGAACGGCCAAGTTGAAAGGTTCCACTCCACACTCTCAGAAATAATGAGATGCCTCAAGGTAAATGGAACTCATCGCACGTTCGAGGAACTGCTAGAGAGATCCATTTATGAGTATAATTTTACTATACACTCGGTGACTGGTAAGAAACCTCTCGAGGTCTTTTATGGCAGAAACGTATCGACGAGTCCGGAGCAGTTGGAAAAGTCAAGAAGAAACAATATAGAACTCTTAAAGGACAAGCAGGAAAAAGACTTAAAATTTCACAACAAGAGCAGGGAATAAGCTAAAGAATATCAGGTAGGACAAATAATCTATGTTAGAAACAATAAACGTTTAGGCTCAAAATTAACGGCAAGATATAAAAAGGAAATAGTCAAGGAAGACAGGCCCACATTAGTCTTAACTGAGTCAGGCAGGGCTATTCACAAGAGTGACATTCGAAATTGATTCTTTTCAGGAGCCTTTCATTCATTGTCCAGAGTGAAGTACAACTGACCTCTCAACTCGTCGCAATAAAGATTGGAGAAGCAAAAATTCAACAAGGAAATTTAAAACTCGTTCATATTTTCCAAATTGAACAGTATTCAATGTTTTCATCCGAGATTTCATCCATCATCCACGACCACATCCCATCAGGGAATCCTTTTCACCAACTCCTTTTAAATGAACTATCACAAATAAAAAACTTAATTGGCAATCTTGAACTAAAAGTGAAGCGCTCTCTCAACCTAATTGGAACCGCCTGGAAGTAGTTAGTGGGTAATTCGGACCACAGCGATCTTATGCTACTTGAAGGTAAAATAAACGAATTACTAGAGAATAACAATAAACAAATTGTAATAAACCAGGAACATAACAAAAGGATAAACCAAATAACAAATATTACTAATGAAATTATGAACACAATAAAAAAGGATAAGGTTTTTGAAAATACACTTGCTTTATGTACACAATACAAAATTAGATTAGTTAAAGAAGAACTTTTAAATATTGTACAGTCAATACAACTAGCTAAAACTAATACCGTAAATTCAAATGTTTTATCAAGAAATGAAATTGATTTAATAATGTCCAATTCAAGCAGAGGTAATATTCCCTATATGAGTATTGAAGAAATCTTAGAACTCCTCTCACATATTTTACATTATCAATATTCCAACAGTATATGAAACGAACTATTCAAAATTGCTTATAAAACCTATAAAAAAGAACGGCATTGTAAACAAAATTGATTATACTTACATTTTGCAAGAAAGAAACAATTACTATGGCATCATAGGCACCTGTAAAACTTTTAATAACCTTTCGATTTGTAAAAATAAGGAGATAAAAAATATTAGCGATTCAGAATGTATTCCGCACCTACTCAGAGGCATCTTAGACGCTGTAATAAAACTAATAGTCACCACGTACCATCAGTAGAGGAACTATCATCCGGAACCATCTTTCTTAACGAATTCAGCGGGAAGGTGAACATCAATGGAACAACACAGAACATGACGGAAACTTACCTTGTGACATTCAACAACGAAACGATCATCACTGACGATCAAAAGTATACCGTATTTGAAACAACAAAGGCTCAGCTCTTACCACCCATTCTACAACGGGAAGCTCAAGAGGATAAGCTCGAGGAAATATTATCTCTCGAAATGATGCGGGAATAACACATAAACAACACCAGGGAGATAAATCTAATCCGAGTCGAGAAGAATATCATGAAATGGATAAACTTGGGGCTATTTTCCATCCTATTTGCAGTAATAATCTTCGCAAAAATCAGTAGCCTATTCAAATGTTCATCAAAGACGAAGGTAATTATCGAGCCAAAATCTCCGAACTTACCTGTACCAAAGTCACCAGTAGAGCATCCGACAACATTGATCCTTCCGCAGTTTACAACCATGAGACAAGGATATGGGAACCCCTACAATACCCCCTTTTTTAGTTGGATGAGGACATCCAATCTAAGAGGGGAAGAGTTAACACGAGCATAGCACATTCCACCATACAACACGCGCATGCCACTTTCCCACACATTTCGCTTTCCCACATTATTCAAAATTTAGTTCCCATGCACTCTTCAGAACATTCAACTTAAACCAGACAGGAAACCCAATAGCATTCACCTTCGTCCGTATTACACCAGACATCATTCACCTGAATCCACAATTGCAGCAATAAGCGGTCGCGTGGCTAGATAACAGTTAGAATTATTTCTAAGGTGCAAGTTAGCTTTCGTCTTAAGCGACACTTTGTAAAGTCAATATCAGAAAATAAAAATATAATTTTTTTTATTAAACTTTGCAAACGGATTATTTATTTATACACATTTTTTTTACAATACCCTATTCAAATCGGCACCTGTTTGCTCGTCAGTGCGTTACGATAAGTTTTCTCAGCAACTTGAGATTGAGAAGCTACAGTCATTAAATCTCGTAAACAGCTCAGAAATTTCTCGTTACTGAAAGCTTCATAGTTGAAAATATTTCAAAGGTTATTAAGGGAGATATCCCTATATAAGGATGTGACCCCATAGAAAAAAATTTTCACCGAAAAGAATCGAGTAGGGTATCAAATAAAAAGTTCTGACGAGAACTTTTAATATCGGTTACTGATTCCATCCTCAGCTCATATAATTCAACTACCAATATCAACAGTAAACTCGACGAATAAGAAGAGTTCATTTTTAGACCCCCTACTGCCACCAGTTGTGAGGGCAAAAATCAACTCTAGCAAAGATCTCGAGTCCAAATATCTCCTATCTACGCTAAGAGATAACAGAATTTACGATAATGTGAGACTGTTCCTGGCCTTTCTGCACAAAGCTCCTGATACTACGTGTATTGATGGTAAAACAAAGATAAACATTAAAGTTTCAATCCAACGAGAAGGTCTTCCCATTGAAATAGAGGCTCTCCGTGGACTTTATTTTAAACACCATGAAGAATACGGTATATCTCCAGCCCAAGCCAAAAAAGATCTGGACACTTATTCCTCACACGCAAGCAGCAATTATATATCTTCCCTTCAACGATCTAGAGAGCAACATCAGAAATTTTTTCGTTTCCAGTAAAACCCCACTCCGTTCCAATTGCCTCAGACTCTTTTACCACAACTGTGGTGGTATGAGAGGAAAAATCAATAATCTCTTTCTTGACGCCAAATCATGCCATTTTAATGTTCTTTCCCTGACCGAAACATGGTTGAACAATTCATTTGTAAACGAAGAGATTCTTGATGGAAACTGGACCATTTATAGGGACCATTTATAGGCAGACCCGGGGCGGTGGCTTTTTATTGCTGTGCATAATTCCTTTTCCAACAAGCTGGTCAGCACAGTTCCAAATCAATTTTATCAACATAAAATCGTCCGCATCAAAATGGAAAAATCGGATTTATACGTTGCTGTTTTTTATATTCCACCTAAATCAGGTGAGATGATCTACAATGATGTGTTTAATGTAATTTCTTCACTGGCTGCTTCCATCAAGGAAGAAGACAAAATTATCATCTCTGGCGACTTCAATCGCCCCAATTTGTCATTCATGGTTAGAGATGGCAAAAACTGCTATTTTTCTATCACAGTGATTTACTGCGATTGCTCATCTCATATACCTGTGAAAATGAGCAGCTCTTTAATCACAGTGATATTTCGCGGTTATTAAGGTAAAATACACTTGACGCAAAAATTAAAAAAACTCTGTTTTAGCTATATGAAAAAAAATCAGTTTTATTTTATAGAAATATGTTTATGAATATACAAGAAGAAGAAGAAAATAACTAAGATTTTATTTAAAACTGTGTACTTGAACATAAATTCAGACAATATTTACAAAATACATTCATACGATCAAATTAAAAAAATTAGTCAACAAAATCTAATTCAATAATAACTTAAAGCTAAAGCTAATATATATAAAGCATTATAATTTATACAAAATTATAAAGTATTCCCCATTGCGAGGCACCGATTTTGGTTTAAAAATAAAATTTTCTCCACTTTATGTGACTGAAGTCTCGTTCTGCGATCGTTCAGCACATATCCAGCCTTAGAAAAAAGGCGTTCGCAAGGCACCGAAGTGGCTATTGCACAAAGATTTTCCCTTGCTAGCTGACTGAGATAGGGATAATTGTGCTAATTGTCCTGCCACCATTTCAGAGGATCTTCATTTTTCGGAATAATACTTTCCTCTAAATATCTCTCTACTTCAACACGCGCTCTGGAAGTGGCTGTCCCGACTGATTTTATTTCCAAAACTGCTTTGTTATAGGCACTCCAAACTGACATTTCATCATTCAAAACATCGTTTTCAACGATATTTTGGGGGTTTTCCGTAGAATTTAAATTTCCACTACTGCTTGCAATCCTTGTTGCTATTCCTTCAATAAGCAGTTCGACCAACCCGGACCGGTGGCCTGCTGGTGGAATTCGGGCCAGAGGCCACAAACAAAGATGCATTCCGTGACGCGGTTCAAAAGGTTCTTGGAGATGCGGCAACGGTTGCCTCGCTCGACTGCGTCACGGACAAAGCTGAAGTAGAGGACGCCATTAGGAGGGAGTTCCCCAGCTTAAGTGAAGTCAAGGCAAGATTGACACGTGAAAACACAAGGGGGCAACGCATGGCTATTGTCGAACTAGCTGATAAAGACGCCCAGCAAATCCTGGCGAAGGGCAAAATTAAGATAGGTTGGGTGATCTGCAGGATACGGAGAAGAGAGATCCCTATCCGCTACTTCAGATGCTTCGAATACGGACACACCGTGTATGGCTGTAGGGGGCCCGACAGGAGATCTCTGTGCTACAAATGTGGTGAAACGGGACACAAAAGGAAGGAGTGCACGAACGAGGCAAAATGCATTCTTTGCAAGGATGTTAAGCTAGCACCCGGCGACCTTAAACATGAGCCGGGGACGGGGAGATGCTGGGTTTTCAAGGAAGCCCTAACTAAAGCCAACTCGATACTCAAATGATCCGTATCCTGCAGGTCAATTTGTACCGAAGCACAAACGCCCAGGACCTACTTGAGCAGTTTGCGAGGAATAAGAAAGCTGACCTCCTGTTGCTGAGCGAGCAACATCATAACAAGGACTCGCAAGCGTGGTACCCTGACAAATCTGGTACCTCGGCCATCTGGGTTCGAGACAGCGCCCGCCTTCAGGTGCAGGGCCATGGACGCGGGGATGGTTTTGTGTGGGTGCGGTGTTCAGGGATAACATATTTCAGTGTTTATCTGACGCCTAACGAGGCAATGCGATCTTTTCGAACCAAACTCGATGCCCTGGAGGACGCTGTCTCGAACATAGAGGGCCACATGCTGGTCGGGGGAGACTTCAACGCTAGAGCCATTGAATGGGGTATGCCACAATCCGACCCAAGGGGAAAGCAAATCTTGGACATGGCGGCCAGAACAGCGCTTTTTGTCCTAAATACTGCTAACACCCCTACTTTCCGCCGCTGGGGTTGCGTAGGAACCATACCCGATGTGACACTCGCTTCGGAGTCCCTGGTACCTAGAGTACACAACTGGCGAGTACTAGAGGACTACTCGGCTAGTGATCACCAGTATATAGCGGCTGAGATTCACGACAGTGCCACTCTGCGTGCATATGCCCAAACTTCAATCCTCGGATGGAGGACTGGGAGGATGGACGTTGAGAGGTTCGCTGACGCGCTTACGGCAGGCGCACCGTTGCTGGGAGCTCCACCAGGGAGTGGAGGGCCTACAGCCAAGGACTTGGTGAACTCAACTATGAGTACCATCATAACTGCTTGCGAGTCTTCCATGCCCCGTCGGAGACCCCGACACGGTAAGCCTCCAGTATACTGGTGGTCAAACGAGATCGCCGAACAAAGAAGCGAGTGTCACAAACTTCGGCGAGAGGCCCAGCAGGCGCAAACACGGGAGGAGGCAGACACTAGGCTAGCAGCATACAGGTCCGGCAGGAAATTTCTTTGCAGGCTTATTAACAAGAGCAAGGCCTGATGCTGGCAAGACCTCGTGGACGATGTAAATAGGGATCCGTGGGGGCCTTGGCTACAAGCTGGTCATGGGGAAACTTGGTGCCCTACGGAAGCCTTGTATACGTGACGCGGAAAAGATGGACGCGATAGTGCGGGGACTCTTCCCCGCCCATCCCGTCCGCGTTGACGCTGTCTATGGTGAAACAGCAGTCGAGTGCCCACTCTTCACACAGCTGGAACTGGAGGAGGCAGTCATCTCCCTGAAAGCGAGGAAGATTCCAGATCCATATGGTGTTCCAGCTGAGGTTTCGCGGCTCGTCTATCACCATTGTCCTGACTTGCTGCTCAGACCATTCAACGCTTGCCTACGGGACGGGGTTTTCCCGGTACGATGGAAGGTGGCGAGGCTCGTGCTGGTCAGCAAGAGGAAGGGAAATCGCGAATCGTCGTCTGCATACCGCCCGTTATGCATGCTAGACACGGCTGGGAAAGTGCTAGCGAAACTCATCAAGGGAAGACTCACTGACGCGATTCGTGCTGCTGGGGACCTATCTCCTCGGCAGTACGGCTTTGGAGCAGGACGTTCTACCATTGATGTGATTGCAGAGGTGGTGAACGCGGTCCAAAAGGCAGAGGCATATAGTCGCACCAAGCGACGGATCGTCCTGTTGGTGACACTCGACGTCAGGAATGCCTTCAACTCCGCTAGATGGGTGGATATTCTGGACACGCTGGAAAACTCTTTTCAAGTTCCAGAATATCTAATGCGGCTTTTGAGGAACTACCTAAAGGACCGTAACCTGCTCTACGACACGACCCAGGGCCAACGAAGGATGGAAATTACATCGGGTGTTGCCCAGGGATCGATCCTTGGTCCGGACCTGTGGAACGTGTCTTACGACAGGCTACTGAGACTTGAGATGCCAGATGAGTCGCGCTTGGTCGGCTATGCGGATGATGTTGCGGCTCTGGTCGCCGGACGCACCGTTGAACAAGCGTAACTTAGGCTAGGTATGCTAATGCGCCGAGTGAGTGACTGGATGACTGCTCGCGGGCTCAGTTTAGCACTGGAGAAAACCGAAGTGGTCATCTTGACAAAAAAGAGAATCCTTAGAGTAAGGATGATCAGTATTGGAGATACACAAATCGAATTGAAGCCAGCGGTGAAGTACCTGGGGCTACTGATCGACTCAAAGATGAGTTTCTCTGAGCAAATCAGGGCAACGGCTGAGAAGGCTGCTTCGGGAATATCGGCCCTGAGTCGACTTATGGCCAACGTAGGGGGACCCAGCCCATCAAGAAGACGCCTCTTGATGAGTGCTGAAGGGTCAGTGCTACTGTACGGAGCAGAGGTATGGGGCGACGCTCTCAGCAAGGAGGTATACCGAAAACGATTGGAACAGGTACAGAGAAGAGGAGCACTGAGAATTGCATCTTCGTATCCAACAGTCTCCGACTCGGCGGTGAGAGTGATTGCAGGCGTGATACCTGTCGCTCTCTTTGCTAGAGAGCGCCGCGCTATTTACCTGCGCCGAAACGAGGATGCGAGGGAGATGGTTGTCCGCGAGGAGAGACAACGCTCGCTCAACGATTGGCAGCAGTCTTGGAGGAATTGCACGAAGGGAAGGTGGACTGCGCGCCTCATCCCGGATGTGAGACCGTGGCTAAATTGAAGGCATGGTGAGACTGACTTCTATCTGACCCAGCTTTTGAGCGGGCACGGGTGTTTTCAGTCTTACCTGCACAAGATTGGTAAGTCACGGTCTCCCGATTGTCGGTTTTGCCCAGGAGAGGAGGACAATGCCTGTCACACATTTTTTGCGTGTACCAAATGGGCCAGGCTGCGAAGGGAACTCTACAGGGAGACGGGAGAGCTCACTCCGGATAATATAGTTGCGGTGATGCTCGAATCGGTTGACAAATGGAACCAGGTGGCACATTATGCTCGGGCAGTCCTAAAAGATAAAAGGGGCTCGCAGCAGCCGGAGGTGCTGGGGCTGGGGGATCGCTCTTCTGGCATTTCCTCTTCGCCTCTCCCCTCCCACTAGGAAAGGGACTCCCCAGTTTGAAGGCGCCCCACGGCGTAACAAAACGAGACCTGGCCCGAAGTAATGTGTCAAACGGTTCCAGGCTAGGTTCTCAGATTGACAGGGGAGGTGTTTAGTGGGTAGTCCAGGGCTATCCTCCATGGGAGTCCCACACTGCCAGACTCGGCGGGCGTAAATGCCTTCACCTTCCTACCGCAAAAAAAAAAAATTCCTTCAAAAAGGCTTTTTTTTCGTCCGATCAGCAGTGCAATCTTTTTTGAAGGCAATGCTCTTAAATTGAAGAACCACAAATGTTGCCAAACAAAATGTTTCACTTGATTCAAGATCTTCGAATTTAGAATCAATGCCAGATTTCAAAGAAGAAACCCTTGACATAACAGTAGGATGGAAGCGCATTTTTGAATGCTGATCTACCACGTTTTTCAAACCAGAGACAAGTACAATCACGAGTGAAGCTGTTAAAAAATTTTCTCCGCTAGCAATTTTCGTGATCGCCTCAAAAGGTTTAAGGACTTTAATGGCTTCAGCTATAATTGTCCATTCATCGGCAGATAAAATCGGAAGATTTTTGTCGATCAGAGCTGTAGTAGCTTTGACTGCTTCTTGAAGCTCAAACATCCTTTCCAGCATATAAAATGTGGAATTCCATCGAGTTGAAACATCTAAAATTATTTTTTTGGGCTCATTTCCTGCATTTTGTTGGTATTGCAAGAATTTCTGATTCGATACACTTCTTCTTTTGAAATGAATAACAACTTTACGGACTTTGTCAAGCAAAATAATTAAAGGGTTGAGTCCATCTTGGGTAATCAAATTGATGCTGTGTGGCAGGCATCCGAAATGCTTCCAACCTATGTAATTTTTTAGCGCTGATTTAATATTTGCAGCATTGTCAGATACTACTAAATAAATTTTTTCTGAGAGGCCCCATTCATCTGTGACTGACTTAATTTTATTTGCCAAATTTAGAGCTGTGTGTCTCTCGTTATAGCTCACACAAGTTAACAAGACCGACTTCACAACAAAATTAGCATCTATATAATGAATAGTCACTGCAATGAAGCTGTCATTATTGACAGAAGTCCAACAGTCGGTTGTTAGACTGCACTTCACGACTGAGTTGATTAGAAGCTTCACTTCATTGAAGGCTTTTTCATAGGTAGCAGGAAGCATAGTATCGGAAATAAGGCGCCGGTTTGGTAAAGTTTAAGAACTATTTAACGATTTTATTAGTCGACGGAATCCATAGTCTTCTACAATACTGAATGGTTGAAAATCAACCGTAAAAAGAAGCATCAAATTCTCGTCAATTTTTTGCTTTGCTGTCGTCGTCAATTTTCGAGGCACAAAATCGTTGATCGTCCCCAATACTAATGAAGATCGCTTAAATGATGCTAGATCTCGATTTTCTTGAGAATTTTGACTTGCACATGTACTTTGTTGCGGATCCACAATTATTGTAGCCGATAAATTGGTGCTTTGAGCAGATTTTATAAAAGGAATGGGTATAAGCTAGCGCGTAGATAGGTTCTTTGATTACGTTGAATGGATTTGAGGTGACAAGGTTACGTTGGAATATATTGAAGTTCGTTACGTTAGAATAAACAGAACAAAGTAGTGAATGTATGTTGAATGTTATTGACACTTAGGGAAACGCAACTTTTGGACTGCACAAAGGAAACACATATACGACATATTACTAAAATTACTCACGGGCACATTTCTTGAGCTGGTTTTCGTTACAAATTTACTGCTGGAAATTTCGACTGTCGGATGTTTTAATGTTACATGTCGTTTCAGATTAGTCACTGAAGTTTTATAGGACAACTTTGCTTTACAAATATCGCATTTCGCAGTTAATATTGTCAATCACGGTAAAAAAGTCCCAGATTGGACTATTTTTTTCGAATTTAAATCCATTCAACTGATAAGAAATTTGTACATAGCGTATCAAGAAAATATGTTATAAAAGAATCCGACACAATAAACTTGAAAGTTGTTAGGGTGTTCATTTATTCTGTGTTTGCATTTTCGATATAATTTTAGTAATCAGAACTTGCTAAGAAGGTTAAATAAAACACTTGTTAATTTAAAATAAAATTTGCTACATGTTCTATTTTTGTGAAGCTTTTTGCCCTTTAAAGGCATTATCAAGCTATGTGTTCAATAATTGATTAATTAGAAGCTTGATAATGCCTTTATAGGACAAAACGCGTTTTATGAATGCAACATATGATAATTTTTTTTTTTAAATTAACAAGTGCTCAATTTTTATTCAATTATAGACAAATTTAAGCCATTGCCACTTGTAAATTATTGAAAATTTAAATGCTGATAATGATAATTTTTCGTTTTTAGTACGCAAAAAAAAAAATTGGATAGGTATATGTTAATAATTATAATCAAAGCATATCTTCAAATCTCATCATGAATTTGAAAATGCTATTTGCAAATCAAGTCTATTACGGCATTATAGCAGAATATTATCTGTGAGTAATTCAAAGTTTTTTTGCAATTTGTGAAGTTCTGACAGTTTATTCGCCAATAGATTTGATCATAAATCAACCAAATCCCTATTTTCTTCTTAAATTTATATACCTCCTCATCACTTACATAAAAATTATGTTTTCGTTAAGTTAAGTTCAAAAATTAATAAGGAGCAAACATAAGGAAAAAATTTCATGTAACTGTTACTAAAGCAATTTTCAATATGTCAAGATGAAATTTTTACTTACATTGTAATTTAATTTAATCTATGCAGAAGTAATTAGCAGCGAAAACAATTGAACCAACCTCGAACCTAAATACAAATTAAATGAAAGCTTTTCCACACAATTTTTTTAATTTTTCTGTATATGCTCTATGGACGATACCAGTTCATCAAATATACTCTGAAATCAAACATATCACAGTCTTGGAGTTGCTCTTATTCCATCACATTATAAAGTTGTACGCTACTCACAAAAATACTTCAGCCGGCACAAGCAGAGATCATTCATGACTAGCAGCGCGGTGCTAAGATCCATTTTAAACATATCGCACAAATCACTGCTCACAGTCGAATATTCCTTATGAATGATCTCTGCTTGTGCCGGCTGAAGAATTTTTGTGAGTAGCGTGATGGAACAAGAGCAACTCCAAGACTGTGATTTGTTTGATTTCAGAGTATATTTGATGAACTGGTATCGGCGACTGCTCTTTAATGTGCATGTTTGGAATTGATGGCTGCTCAATGCTGAACCATCGTTGCATATGATGGCTTGACGAGGCTTAGCAGAATTGGTGAGCCCAACCTGCTCATTTTTGTAGCAGTGATTTTTACGATGCAATCGCAACCTGCGATTGCTCTTTTTTAATCACTGTTAAAAAAAATCACAGGTTGCGATATATTATACAATCTCTATTCATGCTCGACGAAGCTAATGGTGGTCTTCTGCCAATAAATCTTTCGGACGATATTGACTTCGAACTTATTAACACTTTATATGTTAATGATTTGTAGCAAATTGTTTCGACTCTCAACCATTACGGTAATTGGCTAGATCTGATATTTACAAACGCATACGACGGCGTAGTGGTCAATCCGACTGGTGCAACAGAGCACCTATTTTCTAATAGCCTCCACCATTCTGCACTTTCTGTTGAGCTGTCCACTACCGATGAAGCAAATCAGCTATCTTACAATAACAATATTGTATACGACTTCTATAATGCTGACTATGATGGCATAAATAACTACCTTCATCAAATTGATTGGACTGGTACTCTTACAACGTTAGGTGCAGACGATGCAGTATCTCGTTTTTACAAGATTTCCTTGGATGGCGTTGAAAGACACGTACCTAAGATAAAAAAGAAGAACAAACTCTCTGAGCCTTGGCTAGATAGTGAGCTCCGTTATTTGCGAAATCAAAGAAATAAGCTTTATAAAATAATTCAATCAAGATCCAATGTGAACCATGAGATGAAATCCAAATATGATGAGCTGGCGAAGGAATTTCAAATCAAATCCCGGGAAGCATATACATCATATGTTAACACAATTGGTGAAAATACTATTCGTGATCCAAAAAGATTCTTTGATCTCGTAAACATAAAACGCAAGTCTCATGGCTTTCCTAAATTCATGACATATTAGGAATCTAGCTCTTCCAATCCAATGGATATTTGTGAATTTTTTGCCAGCCACTTTCGATCCATTTATTCTACAACCAGCTCTTCGTACTACGCTCCTTCCTCGGATCTAAATTCAGCCGTTTTAATTAAGGAAATTTTTATTTCAAAAGATGAAATGCTTAAAGCAATAGAAGATCTTGAGCTCAATAAAGGACCAGGCCCTGATTTACTCCCTCCTTACTTTTTATTCAACTGCAGAGAGCCATCGATCTTACCCTTATATATCCTTTTGAACAAATCCCTTGCTGTTGGAATTTTCCCCTCATCTTGGAAGTCATCACATTTGACACCAATATATAAAAATAAAGATAAGGGGTAGGTTGAGAATTACAGAGGTATTGCTATTTTATCAGCTACACCAAAACTATTTGAAACAAGTTGAGTAAACAGACCTACGCTCATGTTAGAAGGGTTTTGTACCCGACTTCTCAGAAATGCAGTCACCAGCAATGAATAAAGTCAAGAAATATGTCAAAGAGAAGTGCACGTTCAAAGGGAAATCCATTGTTTTTCTACTTTCAACGGTCGCCATTTTGTTGCAAACCGACAAAAATCATTCAAATCATAAATTCTCAAAAATATTAATGTTGTTGACCTTGTTGGGAAATTTCAAAAAGGTTAAGTCAAAACTACAGTGACTGATTCGATGGAAAGTACATAAAATACCAAAATCATGTGTTACTGTTGTTGTAATTGGGGAATTTCAAACGGCTATATCTTCCGTGTATATCATGACAACTTACAAAGCTTAAGAATCTTTAGTAGGACTATGTAAATGTCGAATTTCGTTCAGTTTTAGGGTACCAATGCGATTTTATTGAGGAAAACGTGAAATTCGAATAGCATACTATTATTAACAAAGTTGAGCGAATTTCGACTTCTAAGGTATTTGTTGCTGTTGTACTCATAAACACCTACCACCACAATTTTTTTCAGATTTTTCGGATCACAGGTGTCCAATCGCGAGGGGGGGGACACACATTTTTCGTGTATTTCCCCTCCCTGCGCATCCCTCGAAGCAAAAAGTATCAAATTAAGACCTGTTTTGAAAAGTTCTCATCAAGACCTTTCATTTGGTACCCATATTGGCTACCTTTGGTGAATTTTTTTTTTGGGGCCACTCCCCTATATGGGCAGACCCCTCCTTAAATACCTCATAAAATTTTTTCTAGATGAACTTTGAAGAGAGCACCACTTTACACCTGCGTAAAAAATTTGATGTTTCTAGCTTAAGTAATTTGCGAGAAAAAGTGCTATGACACACGGGCGGACTGACGGACGGACAGACGGACAGACAGGTCGCGAAACTATTAGGGTTTTGTAAAATTATTTTACAAAACCCTAAAAATAGTCTGCTCCGAATTGTCTCCCATTATTGAGCCACGGCTTAACGCTCAACAGCATGGTTTTCGTAAAAATCGTTCAATCACAACTAATCTATTCGTGATGGTGTCTAGCATTCTCTGTTTAATGGAGTTGGGGCACCAAATAGACGTGATTTACACTGATTTTAGCAAAGCGTTCGATCGGGTCAACCACGAAATCCTAATATAAAAGCTTAAAAGATTCAAAATCGGTGATTTCTTACTGAACTGGCTTGGCTCATATCTCCATAATCGGACTCAAAATGTTAAATTTCAAAGTTTCATATCCAAAGAAATAAATGTTTGCTCCGGTGTAGCACAAGGTAGCCATTTGGGCCGCCTCCTTTTTAATATCTTCATTTCTGATCTTTCTGAGGTCTTGTCGGATATTCTTCACACTTTTATGCCGATGATCTTAAGGCTTACCATGTAATAAAGTCCCAACAAGATGCATTATTCTTTCAAAACATAATCAACTCCCTGTTAGAATGGTCCCAAATTAACCAACTCTCCTTGAACTTTGAAAAATGTCAAGTTATAAGTTTTTCACGGAAACGCTTAACTTCAATCAACAATTATCATCTTTATCATCATAAACTTAGCCGGGTGGGTAGCATCGTAGACCTTTGGATGCGTTTCCATTTACATTACGATCATGTCATCAGTAGGGCCAGTAAGCTCCTTGGTTTTATCAAACGTCGATCTAAAGAATTTGAGAATGCATGGGTCTCTAAGACATTATACCTTTCTTTAGTTCGTCCTATCCTTGAATATGCTTGTCTAATCTGGGACCCGAGCGTTAATGTCCATACCGACAGAATTGAGTCGGTTCAAAAACAATTCGTCCTTTTTGCGTTAAGATCATTATTTGATCCGAAAAATTTTTCAGATTTGCCATCATATGAGCATAGACTTCGGATCCTAAATATAACAACGCTGGCCTCTAGAAGATCTATGTTTGCCTGCTGCTTCGTGTTTGATATCCTTAGAGGCACTATTAAAATACTATTCCTAGCTAACAAAATTAAGGTCCATGAGATATCGCGATTCACTAGACATTCGTGTCTGCTGATTGAAGAGCGACACCATACAATTTACGCGGATAACGAGCCTGTAAACAGATGTTGCAAAGCTTTTAATTCACTCAGCACACCTTACTCTCCAACCATCTCCAGATCCAATTTCAAAGCTTTATTATTAAGCACCTTATCCTCCGAACTCCATCCCTCAATCCTAGATTAAGAATACTTTATTGTACTATTCATTATATTTTATTATTTTTTGTTTTTCGGTTTTTTTTTGTAACGATGCCTTGTTTGGCAATGAAATGAATAAATTAAAATTGATATGTCGATAACGGGGTAAGCAGGAGAACTGAAGTAACATGAACAAATTGTGTGTCCCTCTCTTGATTAGATAACTCTGAATTGAAAAATTGTGTAAGTAGGTTTCTTTAAGTAAAATAACAACAAATACTAATTCACTCAACTTGGTTAGTAATAGTAAAGTTTGTAAACATAACATTTTCCCAGTAAACTTGCATGGGTACCCCTTAATTTAAATTTAATTTGTCCAATTAAAGGTCCTTATATTCTCTAAGTTTCAAGTAAGTCAAAAAGTATTTACGGACCATGAACCAAATACTACCCTTTTAATTGGATCCATCTGCAAATTTTCAGATAATATGGAGAACAAAAATATTTTCAAGATTTTATTCAGTGAACAGTTGCCAGTAATAATATTGCAGTATCGAAAAAGTTCCATGCAGCGCATAAGCCGCTTCTCTAGTTTCCCCGTCTTGAAGAAGCTTAGTTTCTTTCGTCTTAGGAAGAAGGAGTCTTTTTGCAGCTACTTTACTGCCTTCGTTAGCACAATCAATGCATCCTCCTCCTTTGTAGCACGACAGCCCCTCTCCGGCCTTCATTTCCTGTAAAAAATGCCTCCTACTGTCTCGGTCCATTGACCGGGTCCTCCAAATTCGATATGCCAGCAACGATGAACCGTCTTCGTCGACCGTGTCAGACCAGCACTTCCTCGATTTCCCCACTGGTCTTTTGCGTCAGTTCTCAGACCATTTACCTTTTTGGAAATTTGTTATTCGGCCATAGGACTCAAGTGGTTAACCCATTGTAGCTTCCGCAGTCTTACAATCGCTGAGACCTCCGGCTCACCGAAAATTTCATACAGTGCATAGTTGTACCACGTCTGTCATTGGTCCCTGTCGCCTGAGGTTCCGTTTCTCGAATGCGTTCAATATGTTTGCACACGTCTTATCACCGATTTTTATACTTGGAGCGTTGTTTTCCTGTGTATGCAGCTGGTCTTCAAAATCGTTAAAACTGAATAAAACATTTTATTTTGCGACCAGTACTTTTCACGTATTTTGTCTCTTTCGTTATCGCTATTCATTATTTTGGAGCCTAAACACACAAACTCACCTACATTCTCAAGGTATTTTTCCTCGATTGTGGCATGAGTTTTGTTTTATTCGCATTGATTTGTAGCTCTTCTAGTTTTGCATCGCTGTCGAGTTTCAAGAAAAATTCTCTAGCGGTTGTTAACTACCGTGACAAAATGTTGATGTCATCCGAATAGGCTACCACTTGGCTCGATTAGTTTGATTACCTACCTCGTGTATAGATAGGTAGCTTTCCTATGACGTATTCAAAATTCAAATCAAATAACATTGGGACCAGCTCATCTCCCTGCGTTTGTCCGATATTTGTGTCAAAGGTGTAGGTGAGTTTGTTATTGATGCGAATTCGGGAGGTTGTCGACGTCATTGTCATTTTGGTACGACGAACTAATTTGGTTTGGATACCAAAGCAAAGCATTATTTGGTACAGTATGTTAGGACCAATACTGTCGTATGCTTGCTTAAAGTCAACGGAAATTTGGTGTACGTCTCCGGGATAGCCACAATGGCCTATGTGTATTTTTCACATTTCATTCTAACGTTGGAAGGAAAACTCGAAAAAATAGTGAAACTTTAATTGAAGTTTTTATCTAGATTGCACCAGAACCGATTCAGCCAAATCGGCCTGTGTGAAATTCGGAGATCTCATACTTTCACATTTTTATTTTGTTTATTCTTTCATAAAATTATTTAGACCCACGTTGTTCTTATTTTTACTCCGGAATATATTTATAACTCCATTTTAACATGCATTGTAGAAGCCTAGCTTCTCCCCGTCAGTACTATACCATGACTGCCATATTTTTAGATCCAGCAAGATATAGTTTTAGATACAAGATAATACACAAAAGAACTACCTTTTTCAATGATATTCATAGACGATTCAAAACTACTAAATTCAGATCGTAACTTCTTCGATTTAAAATTTTTAGTATGCTCATCAATATCTAGCTAGAATAGAGCGATATGTTGGGCTTAAGATATTCATTTTCAGAATCGAATCTAGTCTAGCATTTTGTTATGTGTAGACGTGTTTTAATTCGCTCCTGTCAAGAATTTTTATAAATTAAAATAATTTTTAAAGCGTCAATTAGAAAGTAATTTTAGAAAAAAAACTTATTACATTGTCTACATCAGGGGTCGCCAATTAGTTTCGCTCCGGGTCCGTTTTAAGAAATGAAATGACCATCGTGGTCCGCATGACCGTTGATAAATTTTATAGAAAAAATCTTTATTATACAAATGTTATTACGGAAATTACAAACGTATTTTTTTACATCAATGAGAAAAATGACATTTTTTGTTGCGGACTATCTGTCTGAAGTTTGGTGTATAATTGGTGCAAGATATTGACATGAAATCCTGGAGATGTTCATCAGTAAGTCGAGATCGAAATTTATTCTTAAC
Source organism: Odontomyia ornata (assembly GCA_963969285.1). Lineage (NCBI taxonomy): Eukaryota > Metazoa > Arthropoda > Insecta > Diptera > Stratiomyidae > Odontomyia > Odontomyia ornata. The sequence continues at coordinate 339,102,668 of OZ017738.1, read as the reverse complement.
GAAGTTCATCTTTGAAAATGCTGCTTCACAAACATATGTTGACCCAAACAAAGTAAGAAGTTTAAAGCTAATTTTTGTAGTTCTGGGTATTTATTACCCCACACAAATTTAATCCAGAACTCTTCACTGGAAACTTCCGCATGTTTGTGCTTTAACACTGTGTTTTCTTGGAAATCGATCATTTCCATCTGCAGAGTAGCTTTATCACTCCCAAAAGCTATTTCAGCTTCGTTGCTCCATTCACCATCAGGACGCAGAGAGTAAATGCTGCTGAAGTTTTCTACAACATTCTCAATTTTCTTAAAATCTGCGAACCAGTTTTTTAATTCCGATTTAAGATCCGTAATGAACGTCTTGTATTGGCCGACATCAATCTCGTCGTCACTGGTGATTATTTCATTTAAATTGGGGAAGTGTAAGCATTCATTACCAAGATCATTAATAAAGAGATCGAGTTTTCGCGAAAAACTTTTTACTTCTGACATGAGCTCCCATACAAGCTTTCCCTTGCCTTGAAGTTTCAGGTTCAGGTCATTGATATGTTTAAAAATATCCGTCAAGAAAGCAATGGCAGCTACATTTTCTTTTTCGTTTAAAAAACTAAAGTAGGCGTTTGCTGAAGTCCGATTACTGTTGAAAATATATATCTTTAAGTGTTTTAAAATGCTGAAGAATCTTTCTAAAACGCAGCCTTTGCTTAACCATCTCACATTATTATGCAACAGTAGATCATAATATTGTGCATCAACTTCTTCAAGAAATAATTTCAATTCACGATGATGATTTCGCACGAAGAAAATTGATTATTTTCATCACTTCTTGCATAATACGTTCAAAATCATGATTGAGTTTGCAGCAAAGCACAGTTTGGTGAATAATACAGTGGTAGGAAACCAAATCTTCATAACATCTTGCATTACTACTCAACAGGTGCACTAGTCCATTTTTCCTCCCAACCATTGCTGGCGCACCATCAGTAGTTACCGATAAAAGCTTTTTAAGTCTAACTCATCTTTATCAAAATGATTTAACATTGCTTTGATCATGTCTTCTCCTCGGGTTCTTCCTAATAGTGGCAAAATAGCCAATATCTCCTCAACAAAAGTTTGTCTCGCTTGGTCCAGGTAGCGTACAAAAATTATTAATTGTGCCGTATCAGTGACATCACATTATTCATCCAAAGCCAAGGCGTAAAAGTTCGCATTATTTAACTGCCGCTTGACATCAAAATGATTTTCTTCTGCCAAAATGTGTGTATTTCTGGTGATGGTAGAAGCAGATAACGGAATCCGTCGTATCGTCTCAACAACATCCTTTTTGTTCTCAAACAAGGCATTACCCGCCTCGAGAAAGCATTCTTAAACTATGTCAGCATCAGTAAATGGTTTCATATGTTTAGCAAGAGACCAAGAAATACGTAAAGAAGCCTCACCACATTTTTCCTGCTCAGTCATCGAGCGACTTATGATTCGAATCGAAGACGAGTAACTTGATAGTAAACTTGCAATTTTAGACTTACGAAGATCTCTACTAAGCGGAAAGTTTTCGGCAAATGATTTGTGGTTGGTATCATAATGTCGTTTTATATTTGAGCTTTAAATTAACGCCACTGTTTGGTTACAAATCAAGCACATTGGTACCGCTCCAGCACGATTTGGCAGCGTGAAACAATATAAATCGGTCCAATCTGGCAAAAACTGTCTATTTTCATCTTCAACTTTTCTTTTTTTCGGTTCCATAGTAATAAAACTCGCTAATGTAAACAGGTAGGTACTTAAACTCGTAAAGTAAACAAGCAAACGTAATATTTCAAGCACGTGTGTCAACGCGGCGCTCGTCATTCAAAATTAAAACAAAACACTGGCGGCCGGCGGCAGCGTGATCGCATGATTACCCCCGCCCCGCGACGCCCCGCGCGCTTCACCGCCGCGCTTTTTGAACTGACGTCGACAAAGATAATGCGGATTACGTACTCTGTAGTGCAAGTTGCTGTGTTCTTGCGGTCCGCAGAAAATGGGTCGGCGGTGCGGATGCGGACCACGGTCCGCAATTTGGCGACCCCTGGTCTACATTTTCGAACAATTTATCGAGTATCTGGATTTTACTGGCGAGAAAGTTTCAAAAAAGTCAAAAAAGAAGAAACGTTTTTTCACCGGGGGTATGGAGGAGCCCGACGACTTCCCCCCGCAGTAGGACCCAGGGCCAGGCATTTCTAATACGATGAATGAAAAAATCATGAAACGGAAAAGCGACCAAGACAGCTGTGAGCATGGGAAGCGTATTATGCTTTCAAGTGAAGAATACGAAAGAATAACCAGAGAAAACGCAAAGGTTACTAAACAAAATCATGAGATGAAACTCCGACTAAAAAGTTTGAAGGACATGATCCAGACATTAGCAAATGTGAACAAAACAAAAGTGATGAACCCACAGAATACGTTCGGCAAAGAAGTAGCGATAACAAATAAGAAGAATGAAACAAGTTGAGTAAGCCGTAGAGTACTCCTACCAGAAGGTCTTTGTAAACATCATAGGGTTAGAAACAACTTTTCTAATAGCGTGAATCGATAACTTGAATTATTTATCCAATACTTGGTTATGAAATCGTTCAAATTTAAGCTAAAGATGCACAGTTTCTTTCATAAGCACAGTGCAGCCGCCATTTTGATCTAGCTTAAATGATTGTTCTGAATGTTCGACCAATTGAACATATTCAAGTTAAACCCGTTTCCTTAAATTTGCGTGAAAATTGAAAGAAAATAAAAGTTCCTAGGTCAATTTCAAATATGTATCAACCATAAACACGTGTTATTGTTGTTGTAATTCCATACAATTGGAATCGCTATAACTCAATTGATTATGATTCGATCTCGATTAAATTTCATGAACATACATATCTTATATCAGTCTATATAATTGCGAAATTTCAAGAAGTTTAAAGGTACCGTTTTGATTTTACGGGCGAAAATGTGAAATCTACAAATCATACTATTATTAACAAAGTTGAGTGAATTTCGATTTCTGAGGTATTTGTTGCCCTAGTACATATAAAGGTCCACATTCGTGACCATTTTGAGATTTTTCGGCTCAACGGTGTCCAATCGCGAGGGAGGGGGGTCAAAAATTTTGCGTACATTTTGCCTTCCCCTGGACCCCCTAATTCATAAAATGATTTTTTTATTTCAGATTCTTAAAGTTCTAATCTAGACCTTTCATTTGATACCCCACTCAACTAAAAAAATATTTAAGGGTTCATTCGTTATTAGGAGGGACCCCCCTTGAAATTTTTTTAAATTTTTGTACAGACCTTAACTTTTGAGAGACCATCACTTCCGACCTTTTCACATAGTTTGAGTATTCTAGCTTCTATAGTTTCTGAGGAAACTAGCTGTGACGGACGGATGGACGGACGGACGGACAGACAGGTTGCGAAACCAGTAGGTCTTTGTAAAAAGACACAAAGACCTAAAAAAAGAAGCGGCAACAAACAAGACGAACGAAAAAACAGTAGCCACGCAAAAGGCTAAAACATATAAAGCAAAATTACAAGATACGAACAAGACATCAATCCATGATGCTGAAAACATACTAAGCGCAGGAGGAGCAAACGACAGCGCCAATTACTATGCGGTACTGTCTGCGATGAATAACGAAATGGACATCGAGATGAAGTGTCAAGATAACATAGGTAATATTAATGATGGTAGTAATGATTTTATTGAATATTTGAAATCGAAAAATAAGGAGAAGAAGAAGGAGCCAACTGGTGTGTCTGCTGGTTTTCCTATTAAAAACATTAAGATAACTGAGAAATTTCCTCCGATTAATGTTTTTGGGCAGCATGGGCAGCATGGAGCCGAAATCAGACTTTCCTGTTGAAGGGCTTGGACTGTGGGTAGAATACAGTTGATCTCCTTGAAATGTTACAGGAAGCAACACCAGCTGTTATGTTCATCAGTGTGAAAAAATTTGCTACAAGGAGACCAACTGTTGAAGGCAAAATATTACCATTTTACTTGGCCCAAACTTCTAACGATAGCAGTCCGAGTGCCCTCCAACAGGTAAGGTACTTAAACTTTAGAGTTGTGAGGTGTGAACGCCTCTAAAAACCGAGGTCAACCAGGTGCCAAAGATTCGGTCATTCGGCTGCCAACTGTGTCATGCACTATCGCTGTGCTAAATGCAAAGATATTCATACCCCCGGTGAATGCAAATTGGCTGATGGAGCCAAAAGAAAAATTATATAATGTTAACTGCAGTATATTTGGTCATCCAGCATCATATCGAGAATGCCCTCGGTATGAAGATGCAAGTGTTAAATTTTCCCCAACTTCCTCAAACCCGAAGTATCATTTACACTTGCTGCTAGAGGACCAGCAGACGACAATGTAAATAAAATAAATAAATCAAGTGGCAATAATGAGCTGCCCCTCAAAATTGACCAACAGCTTGAATCTCTTTCCTAAAGAATAAATAAACAAGACCAAAAAATCAATTTCGTTTTTCAACGATGAGGTTTCCCCTCATCTCAATCAACGTCAACTCCATTGTGAGTCAACATCGACGTGACTGTCTCTTGGAGTTCCTTGTCAAGCAAAAGCTTGATATCATGCTTCTCACTGAAATGAACCTCAATTCATGACACTACATGACATTTTTCTTCTTCTTCTTAGCACTACAACCCCTCTCCGGCCTTCGCTTCCTGCAAATAGCGCCTCCAACTGTCTCAGCCCATTGACCACGTCCTCCAATTTCGAAACCCTAGCAGCGATAAACTGTCTTCGTCGACCGAGTCAGACCAGCGTTTCCTCGGTTTCCCACTGGTCCTCGGCTTTCGGTTCTCCCAACGAATACCTTTTTGGGTATCCGTTGTTCGTCCATATGATTCATGTGGCCAACCCATTGCAGCTTCCGCAATCTTATAATCGTTGAGACCTCCGGTTCGTCACAAATTTCATACAGCTCATGGTTGTATCGAATTTGCCATTAGTCCCCGTCTAGCTTCGCTCCAATTATTTGCCACAGGACCCGTCGCTCAAAGGTGTTCAATATATTCCATGGCATTCAAAGATCTTGAATTCGTAAGAAACGAAATGGTAAATGGTGATGGGGAAGGTGGCACCGGGATATTGGTTCGAAAACCCTATTGTTTCCAAAATATTGAAAAAGTCGAATTCAAAAGCTTTGAATCTCTTGAAGTGTCCGTTATCAAAATTTCACTGCCAGGTGGGGATAACCTCTTCGTTATCTCGGCCTATGCAATTGGTGAAACTGTACTCAAGCTCAAGGAGGGACTCAATTCCTTGTATGAAATACTCGAATTGAACAGGCTGCATAATTATTATGTTCTTGCTGGTGACCTGAATGCCAAGCATACATCATGGCTGAACGCCACTAATAATCCTAGAGGTGTATTCCTGAAATCGTGGATAACAGAGGACCAAATTGAATACAGGTGCAATCTATATGGGTCGGAGCTCCCAACATACCCTAGGACAAATTCATATTTGGACCTCTGCATTGTTGACGAGAGACTTGAATTCAGCTTAAACAGCCCTCAACGGAAACTGCAGGTGCTTCTTTATGATAGCGACCATAACGCAATCGTAATGGGAATCAATCATTACAGGGATGATTTCTTCCTCATTCCAGTTCAACATGAAAATCATCGGTTGAATTTCAAAAAAACAGACTGGGGAAAGTTTCAAAAGAAGTTTAATCGGGAGTACCAGAAGCAATGTCCCGCTTCTGATGATGGCAACTCTTGCTCAAAAGTTCCTCGTAACAGGAATGTAACTAACGATGAAGTAGGTCTCTATTTGTCGAAGTTAGAGAAGCTGACGTTGGAGACGATTGAGAAAGTAGTTCCCAAGATTAAACATCGAAACAATATGGAAGAATATGAAACACCAACCATCGCAAGGTTGAAAAGATTGAAAAGCCTTCTTCTCACACCTGTCAACAATATTTATCGACGATTTTTGGACTAAAACCATCCCTCGTTGGCTTTGTTGAAATTACACCTGAAGAATGTCCGGAACTTAATCCGGTCATACTTCAGGAGTGAGGACAACAATCAATGGGCGGGAAAATTGAGGGGTATTAGCCCACAGGACCCCGACGGTGTTTTCGTGAAAGTGAATACCATATTCCGCAAGAAGTCTCGAGTGAAGGTGTCGAATCTTGAAGTCGCTGGTGATGAGATAAACCTTCTCGATAGGGCAGGTATCGAAATTGATAGTACGACTCCGGATGGAAATGGAAACAGGATTATATGTGAGAGATTGCATAAACTTGCCCTGATTGGAATACATTTTGAATTGGTTCATCTACCAAACCCTGAGAGAGGGAATGAAATATTTTCAGAGGTCGTTGAAGCGAAAGTTTCCGACTTCAAATCAAGCCTGAACGGCCAATCAAGCTTGAATCTTATTGATTATTTTGTCAGCTATGAAAACTTGTGTTTCATATTTCGCAAGATAAACAACAAGAAATCATGTGGTACGGATGGTGTTCCAAATGTAGTTCTCCATCATCTGCCTGAGGTTGCTATTAGGAATAATTACATATTGTTGAGCAATTCATATTTCCCAAATGAGTGAAAAAAGGCTGTGGTATTTTCCATCTTGAAGAAAGGAAAAGAATCTTCATGCCCTGAAAGCTATCGCCCAATCAGCTTGCTGCCTAACATCGGCAATGTGTTTGAAGTGATATTTAACAAAGCATTGAACGTCCGCATTGAGAGATATGAGTTGATGCCGAATTGCCAATTTGGTTTTTGTGCCAGGCATTCGACCATACACGCGATATATTTGTTGTTGTTTCAATGTTGTTTACATTGAAATGGAGAAAGCCTTCGATACGGTGTGATTAGATGGATTAGTTCTTAAACGCCTTCAAGATAGGCTCCCCAGGCACCTTTTCGCCATAATGTGCAATATGATATACGGGAAATCGTTTGTTGTAACTGACGGGAATTCGACAACAATGCGCGAATTCAAGGTCTTGAATGGTCTACAGCAGGGAACAGTTACTGCGCCTCTGGTTTTCTCAGTATTCATTTGCAAGCTATTGAACGGCTTTGATTTTAACGTCTCGCCAACACGATTATTGGTAGCGTTTGCTGATGATCTGATCATCTATACGGCAGACCGAAAAGCTACAATACTTCAGAGCAATCTTCAAAAAATGTTCAATGATGTACAGCTGTACACTGACAATTGGCGAATGAAAATCAATGCGCAGAAGTGTGAAACAATCTTGTTTCGGGCGACGCTGCAGGAGGTCAGTCAAGACCTGAAACGTAATTGGAAGGATTTCCACATTATGGCTGGCGAGGGTAGTTCAGAACGGGTTCCACATAAATCCTGTGTTCGATACCTCGGTGTTTATCTCGATCAGTGCCTGTACTGTACTGAACATGTCAAAATCATGCTCAGTAAGGCACTTAAAGTAGTCATGGCGCTACGAAGACTCTTTCATTCCAGATACATTGATCAAAAAGTCAAAGTTATCTGTTACAAGACCCTGGTTAGGCCTGTATTGATGTATGGATATCAGACCTGGTACAACCACAGTGCTAGAGCTACGGCAAGATTAAGAGTCTTCCAAAGGAAACACCTTCTTGCATATACTGATTTGTACAGAAAGGCTGAGACAGATTGGAAGCTCTATATATCGAATAGAAGAATTTATCAAACTGCTAAAGTGACGAAAGTCTATATCTTCATATTGAAACTTCTTCGGAATCATGTCACTAGGTCTGCAACTGTGTGCAAAAAGCGCTGTATTTCAAAGCCGTTCCATCCTAGTGACGGGTATAGTGAGACCTGTCTCGCTACTGGCTTCATTTCTCCTGAAGCATTCGTGTATTTGGACATGAATCGATTTATTTTTAATGCTGATGATGTCCCATTTATACAGATATCGCATATATAGGTGGATAAAATATCCTCCGAATTACGAGACCAATAATTCCTGGAGGTACTCATTTGCTAGATTCGTTGAGGCTGGTCGAGCTGGGACGGAGCAATCTAGGTGGCTTAGTGGCCGAATGACAACGTTTTAATTATTCGTGATATTGGTTTTGTACTTTTGGTTCCTTAGTTTTGAGTTTCAGCTCATTATTGCTACATTTAGTGTTGTTATTGGTTGTTTATATTCAAAATTAAGGGGTAGGTTTCAATATTTAGGAAATTTGTATGTTATGTTTGTTATTTGGTTTAGAGATATGGCTTGACGTTTAGGTTAGGAAAATTATGATAGCATTGTATTAGTATAAGATTGATTGAATTTTACTAGAATTAGGCTTTAACGTATTAGATGTAGATAAAGGTTCACTGTTGTGTGAATATTACAATTAATTTTTGAATAGTGTTGGCTGGTTTTTTCTCCATTTTCCAATTGAATCAGAAAATATGTAATAATTTTAATTAAATTGAATCCGATAATTGTGTTTTCATTCAACGTTTTTAATTAATAACGTAGAAACTTAAAGAGCACTTTAGGCCGTTATTCTTTGAAAATTTGTAACGACTAGAATAAAGTGCGCTTGACTTTGATTTTGACTGGAGTAGGGAGACGGTTTTTGATAAAAAATACCGGTTCTTTAGTTTTCCGGTTTTTTCATCTTCAGTCCAACCAAGCGGCTACTTACAGCCAAAAACCGGTTTACGGAAAAAACGGTTTTTTTCAACGAGCTAGCTAACAACGAATAAAAAGGGAAATAATAATTTTTTTATATTTTTGGTTTTTTTCAGTTATTTTCTTAGCAAATTTTTTAGATAAAATAACTCGAATCAAATTAAATGTATATTTTTATGTCCTTTGATTAACTTTGGGTATAAATTGTATTGGGATTTTTTACTCACAAAATAATTCAAATCAAAACGATTTGAAGTGTTTTTCAGCTTTGTGCTATAAATAAGGGATAACGTATGGAAATTCAAGCCCATAGCTTACTGTTAAGTTAGGTCATTCATTTACAGTATAAAGATGAAAGATCTTTCTGTTCAGTCCCTAAGCATTCTGCATTTATTATGTATTATGTGCGAGACTCACTCTATGTGAAGTTCTCCGAATTCAAACGAAGCATACACAAATAATAACAAGTACCAATCAAACATCGAATTTGCTTTGCTCTGGTGACTGTGGTCATTAATGCTGCCTCGGTAAGGATGGCAAAAAAACTATTTTCCGGTCTTATGCCTACGGTATTTTTCTATTCTTTTGTATGTGGTTTTAGCCGGTTCTTGAATTTGAAAGAAATCACCGATTTAAACCGGGAGGAAAACCGCGGTTTTTTGTACTGGTTTTCGGTTAAACCGGTGGGTTTTCTTCCATCCCTAGATTAGAGTGATATGTTGGGCTTAATAAATTCATTTTCAGAATATTGCAAGGCAAATTGATCACACACGTTTGATGTTTATAATAAGAGTATGTATTATCAAGGGCTAAATATTTAGTTGATTGAATTTAGAAGACACATTTATTTTATAATTTTTCTGGTGCTAAAAACTATAGAAAAGGATGTTAACGATGTGTTTAATTTTCAGGTTCCTACCTTCTCAGACAAGGTTGCACTTACTTACCTTAGGTTAGATTTGCATTGGAAATATTTTTAAATAATTTGTTTATGATTTTAGCAGTGTTCTTTGTGAGATATTCATTGCATAAAGCATAACACCTATCATTTATGCTGTTCTTTTTAATATTTTTGTTAGATAGTTTTGAACCTTTCAGATGACGTTGTCTCGCTCCATTGTCTGTTATCTACAGTTTTAAATAAATAGATGATGTGTTTAATTTAATGTTTTTGTAAAGAGCGCTAGTAATCTATGTTTTTTGACTACACTTGGGTTTGGGTCGTTATCTAATAAAGATCAACTATCACTAATATTGATTTTTCGGGAGGGTTGGTTTCCGGTAAGAGAATTCACGATTAATTATTTCGGGCATTCGGATCGGTTTCTCAGGGTCCTTTGTTCAGTTTTTCAGATTACGTGATTGTTTTGGGATTTGGTGACGTGGTTCAATTCGCCTGTTTGTTGGCTATATGAACATTTTTTGTGGTTGGTAGGTGAATGTCATTTACACACCGAATTTGGGACTCCCATGCTCGCCAGCGATTGGACTACCCAGCCTGGAACCGTTTGACACATTACCTCGGGCCAGGTCTCGTTTTGTTACGCCGTGAGGAGCCTTCAAAGAGAAGGGGAAGAGGAATCGCCAGACAAGCTATCCCCCAGCCCCAACACTCCCGGTTGCTGTGAGTCTTTCTAAGCTTTTAGGGCTGTCCGAACATAATGTGCCACCTGGTTCCATTTGTCAACCGATTTGAGTATCACCACGAGTATACTATCCGGGGTGTGCTCTTCCGTCTCCCTGTAGAGTTTACATCGCAGCCTGCTTCATTTTGTGCACGAAAAAATGGTGTGGCAGGCTATATGAACATTGAAGATTAAAGTAAAGCAAATAAATTGAACTGAAAGCTGGTACGCGCGTACGGTGGTTGAGATTATTATAATTGAGGGACAACTCTACTCGTGGTCTAACCCACGACCGCATTCCTCGCTAAACTAGCCACCCTGCAAGCAGTAGCTGAATCAGTAGACTGTTGTGTGGCGAAGCTAATGACCATGATAGTACTGCTCGGGCCCATTCCTCAAGACTACACTTTTTCGGGTCGTTTATGAGGTCGACTCCATTGTAACGAATCGGATGAGAACGAAAATTCATTACAATATGCCCTAAAACTCCTTTAAAATATACTAATCAATGTAATCAATTGATGTTGTATGGAAAGCTTTTTCATGCAAAAACCTTATTTCAAAAGGTTGGCAAGGCTTTACAACCAATACTCCATAAAATTAGTCATTCGTAATTTATTAGAGATTCCTAATCCGACTCTCTTGACAATAAAATTAATTCAAAACTAATTTTGAAAAAGTCTTTAGAAAGTCTTGTATTTCCTTTTTTCAATTTAAAGCTAAACAATAATTTATTAAAGCCAGAACGCCACCCAATGAAATCACGTTTATAATCGGTTAAGATCTTTATTCATTGTTGATTTCGTTTTCTAAATTTGACAAATATCTCATGAAATACTCAACGTACTCGTATGTCTACATTCTTTATTGGTGGATCTTCACGGATTATTGCCAATATCAAATATCTTTCTGCAAAAAAACTACAACAAAAAATTGGAATTTTCGGAAAAATCCGGGATGTTTTCACATTTGTTTTAAACGTTTTCTTGCCTAAGTTTAAATAAAAAAACTGTTCGCGGATACATTTCAACTTGCACTCGCTCATGATGAAAAAGTGACAGTATTAAAATGAACAAACAAATTCCAAATGTGTCTATTTAGTGTAATTTATTTTAATTTTATTCAGATTAAAAGCTGTAAAAATAAAATATCATTTGGACAAAAATGAAATTGATTTAAGATGGCGCCAAACATATTTGTGTATGCTGATCGTGTGCGGCCTCCAAGTGAATGGCGTCAAGCATCATTAGAAAAAAATGCGTGACATCTGAGAAGACTTTATTTTTCATTTGAGCTGATTTGAAAGATGATATATAACTGAATTTGTAATGAGTTTAATCTTAAAAGGAATGTGCTAAACTGACAGCGCCGTCTTAAAACTTAGTCTCCTTGGAAATTTGATCGCGTTTGGAATTATAGGTAAAATAAAAACGAGTATCTCTGGAGTGCTCAATAAAGTTAAAAAGTGCTTTTATACTAATTTATGAGGCAAAACGATAGTGACTGCATGTTTACAGTTAAATTTTTAAGACATTTGTAACTATAAATAAAATTAACTAATTAATGTCCTGATCCCTCTTTTAATTAGTTTTCTGATTTATTATATCACTTAGTTCCATGCGAAATATGGAACTATTCAAGTTTGGCTAAATTTTGAAATAAAGACTGATTTCTGTGAATGGTGAGAATTTGGTAGATGCTAAATAATTCCAGGCTTCAGCTAATGAGCGGTAATAAAGAAAAATTTTTAGTCATTCTTGTTCTGAAGGCACGCAACTTTACCTGAAATATCCAAGGGTACATTTTCCAATAGGATGCTGATCATTCAACACAGTTGTAGAAAATTTCGCTGCAATCTCTCTGACCTTTGGAAGCTCAGTGTATACCAAGTTTCTTGTGCAAAGTCAAGTTAAATTGGAACAAGTAAATAAGTTAATCCTTAAATGCATGGTTTTTTATTTTGATTTGAAAAAAAAACGTCTAAGAAAATTTTAATCAAGCATTACAGAAAAATAATAAAAAAAAATTTACTTATTGCAACAAAGTTTTTATTAATGAATAAATCTTTGTTGCCATTTGGCAACACTATGCGTATACATCAAAAATGAAATTCTGTAGTGCTCAAAATAAATAGAGCATTGGTATGAATATATATGCTCTAAATTATGACTATTTTAAGTTATTTGGACTGGACTGCCGCGAAACAATTCCTATCTTTCGTGTGACATAGAGCAACTTTGCATTTAATGCATTTTATGTGCGAAAATCCTTTGTAACCTGCAAGTTTACATCCACTTTTTGACGCATATTTCAACTCGTTATGGTCTATACCATCTGTCCTTATATCTTTTGGTGGAACAGGCTGCATAGGTTCAAGCAAAGACATATAAATAAATGGACGTGCAAAGAGAATCTGTGTACTCGTCCTTGTGGGAACCAAACTTAACACATAAATAACTTATGAATAACTTACGCTCTCGGAACTATATGATTCCCTCTGCTTCTTCTCACCCTTTGTTTCCCGAGAGCTTTTTCTTTCGTCTCTTCAGAAGTATCACTGACACCCGCGCACACCAAAAAAATTTCGTTTCGCGTGCACACGATCGTGCCTTCGTTGAACAGTTTGAGTACAATACAATAGACGTTCTCTCACAGAAAACTCGTATGTCAAAGCGGATGAAATTCGTAGAGGCGAGAAAACTCATGTGTCAAAGCCGATGGAAAATTCGTAAGTTTTCAATAAAAAAAGAGAACTAAAGTACGTAGACGTAATCTTCAAAGCCAAAAACTTTATAAACGTGAACGTGTTTCTGAGTCGTTTAAGTGCAAAAACAAAAACACATCACTTCAAAGCTCAACTTCACACTACTTTAGCAAAGGTTGCTAATTGCTTCGGCTCTCGTGACCGGTTGCGGATCCAGTACTCTCTATATTAACGGTCCACGACTTCTTTTTGCTTGCAACTTGTAATGATCCGACTCTACGCCACTGCCGACTAACACACAGGCCCATCACTACCATATGGCTTTCTAGCTGACGTCAGCTTTGGATGACATTCCCATCCTACGTCAGTTTTAGTCGGGGAATGTCAAATGGGCCAGACGGCAGGACGGCCTTGGTGTCTGACACGGGAAGATTGCGAACGAAACTGGCCATCTTCTAGGATTGCTTCGAGGGAGGATTCTAAAAAAAAGTAATTCGTTGGATTTGTCCCTACCTCCTAAGACATCCGATCATCACTTAATCGGTAAGAAAACAAAGATCAACCTTTGTCCCTTTGTTCCAATACAATTTTGCATGCCAATAGCATCGAAACGCACAGCAACAACAAATGCAATGCGTAGACACCATCAAATTTTTTTTTCTCTAGAAAATTCAATTCGATTTATTACGTAGTGCGACATGATTATAACAGTTCCAGTGCTTGTTGCCGGAGGATCAAAGTGTGAATCTAAACGACCAACCTAGTACTCGAAATATTACTGCACGCGTAGTAATCGCATTTGAAACGTTGTTGCCGCAAGGTGGACGGCACAGTGCATAGTTTTTCACAGTTAATTGGTTGCATAGTTTTTCCTCCTGGCTTTCTCAATTATTTTTGGCAGTGAAATTAGGACAGATTCCCGTGAAATATTTTGACCTCATCTTGACTTACTGGAGACAAGCTTTCTCCTAAATCTTATATATTTACGAGTGAAGACCGAATGCCATATTTGGGTGTAGGTTGCTATAAATCGTTAGTGCAGAGTTCCTCCCCTTTCATGTGCAAGTGTTATCAAACTAAAGTCGCCGCGAGTTTTTTTTTCATGGAATATCGATGCTTTAATAACGAAAAGGTCCCATGATACCAACACAAAAAGAGAATCAATAATCAAGCATCTTGAAGTCCGCAAGGCGAGAATAATATGTTTCCAATTCTTCAAAATCGTATGGATCATATCATCCATTAAAGATTTCCTCGCTTATTTAAATCAAAAGCTCGTTCAACCCCACATTGCTTGGGGAAAACTAAAGGGCGCAATTACCCATATATAACATAGATCCAGCTGCAATTGATCGACTCAGAGAATTCTATCGTCCCTTCAATAGGAAATTCTATCAAATGACAGGAATTAACTTTGGTTGGCCATAGAAGCTATTAAGGCAGTCTGACGATATATAAATTAATTTTTTTTTTGGCATTCAGTTTATTTCCTTTGTAAATCCTAAAGGGTAAAAGTGTGCATGACCTTAATTATATCTAAATCTATTGAGTTGCTCATGAGTAACTTCCATTCCTACTTGCAAGTATCTTCATTCCATTGTTTTAATTATTAAGTGAACTTGTGGCACGCTGAAAAAAATACATATCAAAAACTTCCAGAAATTCTAGACTTTTAGTCATTGCTCAACAAAAAAAAAACAGTATTTATTATTGTACTTAGTAGAGTGAGATAGTTACACAATTAAATACTTATTATGAGTAAATGCTTCCAATTTTACATAAGTCGCCAAATTTAAAAGTAGCTTATTGTTGAGGGAGAGTACCGCTATCTAATACTATATTTTGTTTAATCATTATGTGACTGAAGATATGGAACACGCATTTTATATAGTGTTACCGGTTGTTCTCAATTTAAATCAAATTAACTGTTTAACTATGCATACATGACTGTCAAAGTATACTGTAAGGGTTGGTTGGTTTTATAGAACAGGATTTAATTACCAAGATACCTAATTTTCCCTAATATAGAATAACATTAAATAGAATGACCACAAGAAGGAAAGCGACGAAAAGAAAAAGAAGGAAACTTCGAGAATAGAAATAACGTATTTTATATAAATGGTAGAGGTTACCAATAAAATAATGAATTGCTAATATAAACACGACTTTCCTTTCCAGCCTGCCTTTCTTTATTCCAGCGGGAAGGGGAGTGCATGGTAAGTATGCCGTAAAGAGGGAAGGGTTTTAAAAATCCGCAGATGGCCGGTTTCGCGTCACGTGCGGTGCGTGGTACCTGTGTTTGCCTTGCCTTTTACTCAGCGTAGCATTCTTCGGGTGTGACTTAACAGTATATTTTTCGGTACCGCGTCGGTGACTTTCGGGAGCGCGAAATGGAATTTAGTTTTTTTGATTGACTGGAAGAATGAAGAGAAAACGGAATAAAGTAAAGTAGATTTCCCTTCCGTATGTTTGAATTGTTGACGCGTTTGAAACGGGCATTTAATGGTGGCTGAAAAACGTAATTGAGCGTAATCCATTTAAAGACCTGCGACCGAAATCCTCTCCGATCTGGCTGGCCGACAAGCAGCCACCGCGAAAAGGATTACGGGGGCATGGACTGGTTGACCGGTTGGTACCATTTGTTGGCACGACTCAGGCTTCACGTCTAGAACCGATGAGAGGTCGGTTCCGACTTTGTTCGCACGATTTTAGACGGAAATTCATTACAAGCTCCCTTTCGATATAACTATTTGAGGACCTCTCTTTTTAATTTTCCATAGATAATTTTGTAATTACATAACATTTTTACCAGTTCCGCTCAGTAATCAGCCAGTGTCATATTGCGGTCCTTTTTAGGTCTTTGTAAAAAATTTTTTTTACAAAGACGTACTAGTTTCGCAACCTTTCTGCCTGTCTGTCCGTTTGTTCGTCCGTCCGTCTGTCTGTTTGTTCGTCCGTCCGTCTGTCCGTCTGACCATCTGTCCGTCTGTCCGTGCGTCACAGCTAGTTTCCTCAGAAACTATAGAAGCTAGAATGCTCAAACTTTGTGAAAAGGTCAAAAGTGGTGGTCTCTCAAAAGTTGAGGTCTCACTAAAAAATTTTAAGGGGAGCCCCCCCCTAATAACGAATTAGCCCTTTAAAAATTTTTTTAATCAAAGGTAGTCAAGAGGGGTATCAAATGAAAGGTCTTGATTAGAGCTTTCAGACTCATTTTATGAATCAGGGGATCCAGCGAAAGGCAAAATGTACCAAAAATAAATTTGAACGATTTCATATCCAAGTATTGGATGAATAATTCAACTTTTCGATTCACGCTATTAGAAAACTTGTTTCTTATCCTAAGATATTTACAAAGACCTTCTGGTAGGGGCACTCTCCTGCTTACTCAACTTGTTTTTGTATAGAGCTCATGAATTTACAATTGCCATATCAATCATATGGTAGAATATGCATATGTACCACTTAAGGCTTTTGATCCGAATCTTAAACTTTCCAAAAAACTATCCGTGAGATCAACGCCACCCATGTGTGCGTTATAATCTTTGATGATTTTTTGACAGGGTATAGTGATTTGGCGTTTTTGTCGCTCAGAACAAAAGTAGGTCGAAGCCAATGTACCTAGTTATTGTCTTTCCAGCATGTTACTGAAATGTCAACACCCTCGTACTCTGCCACTTGTTGTTTATATGACCCACAAGGAATAGTATCTTTCATAAAATCTTTTACAGCAGGTAGCTTGCAATTTTTCTAAGCCGATTTCGTTGAATTGTCCCCAATGCGAATATTCCCTGAATTTCAAGATAATGCAATAACGGAATAGATGTGTAGAAATTGTCAAAATAAAGGATATGATCCTTCATTCGTGGTAGTGAATGACATAACCGAATAACTTTGTTTCCTACAGCACCAAGGTCTGGTTCACCAGGCAAATGTTTTGAAATTCTTGCTTTCCAGAGCAAATTTCAAAGCTGTAAGCGTACCCTGAGAGTGAACATACAACAAATAACTTGAACCCCCGTTTATGAGGTTTATTGGGGAGGTATTGTTTCCAGTGCTATTTTTGTAGAACACATTTGCTCATCCAACGATGATAGTCTATGCTCAAACCGTGCAGCATTTATGAGGCATTCATTTAGATGCTTTATCCCTTCAGGCTTGAATTTATTCACCGTTTAGGGTTTGGTAGATGAACCTATTCAAATTGAGTTCCAATCAGGTCAAGTTTCAAAAAATCGTCTCTCCCCTTGTCTTTTCACTTTAAGAAAGCTAACTTTCAAGCCTTATCCGATGCCCTCAACTCTGTAACTTGGTCTGATTTTTTCTCTGGCGTATCTTGTAATGACTCTACTTTCAAGTTTTAACATCAGCTGAATCAGTTAATAACTAACTTCACACCGGTATGACGTTAAAAAAACAACAACATTTAGATGCTCCTTGGCTAGCTTCTGAGGTTTGTCGTTCTATTGAAAGCAAAAGGAGAGCCAGAACAAAGTTTAAGTTAGACGAGTCTCCCGAAGCTCGCGACGATTATTGTAAATTATGCTTCATTACCAAAACCAAGATTAAACGAACGCTTCATAATTATTATGCTTCAATCGAGCAATCTGTTTGCACCAATCAACCCAAACCACTCTGATCTTACATTCGCTCACTTAAGACGTCCCCCTGTATACCTTACAATGTTTCCTTTGGCAACATAACAGGCTCTACTCCAGAGTCTTTTCTTCAATTGCTTGCTGACTCATTCTCTTCTTTATTTAATACTCCACCAACCGTGTGTAACTTTTCTCCGAACTTTTCTCATCCTACAATCCTGTCCAGCTTTTCCATAAGTCCCTCTGAAACCGAAACGGTCATCAATAGACGCAGGTACTTCACCGCTGACTTCGATTCGATTTGTATGTCTTCAATACTGATCATCCTTACTCTAGGCATTCTCTTTTTTGTCAAGATGACCACTTCGGTTTATTCCAGTGCTAAACTGTGCCCGCGAGCAGTCATCCAGTCTCTCACTCGGTGCATTAGCATACCTAGTCTAAGTTGCGCTTGTTCAACGGCGCGTCCAGTGAGCAGAGCCACAACATCATCCGCATAGCCGATCAAAAGCGACTCATTTGGCATCTCGAGTCTCAGGAGCCCGTCGGAAGACAAGTCCACAGGTCCGGACCAAGGATAGATCCCTGGGCAACACCCGATGTAATTTTCATCCTTCGTTGGCCCTGTGTCATGTTGTAGAGCAGGCTTCGGTCTTTTAGGTAGTCCCTCGAAACCCGCATTCGATATTCTGGAACTTGAAAAGGGTTTTCCAGAGTATCCAGAATATCCACCCATTTAGTGGAGTTGAAGGCGTTCCTGACGTCGAGTGTCACCAACAGGACGATCCGTTGCTTGGTGCGACTATGTGCCTATTTTCCGCAGACCATTTTCAACAAGTTTATCAAGATCCCTTAACCTCAGCAAATGAAGCACTCACAGAATCAACTTCAAAATCTCTTATTGACAGTGTTTCAATATCTGATGATGATATTCTTCAGGTGATTGAGGATTTGATTTGAATAAGGGACCAGGCCCTGATCAAATTCCACCTATTTTCCTAGCTAAATGTAAACATGAACTAATTCAGCCCCTCTCTGTTATTTTCAATAAGCCTCTCTCGAGTGGTATCTTCCCCTCATACTGGAAGTCATCTTATATAATTCCGATCTATAAAAAAGGCGACAAAAAATCGGTCATAAATTACACAGGAATTGCTATACTCTCCACCACTCCGAAGCTTTTTGGACAAATTATCTGCAACAAAATATCTCAAATCGCTGGCCCCTATCTAAGTGAAGAGCAACATGGTTTTCGGTAAAAATACGTCAACTCCTACAACTTATGGTAATGATTTCAGACGTTCTTTATAACATAGAAAAGGGCATACAGGTCGACGCTATTTACACCGACTATAGCAAAGCATTTGATCGTGTGAATCATACAATATTAATAAAGAAACTTTGTAGTTTCGGAGTTACCGGTTCACTGCTTAGTTGGATTCACTCTTACCTGAAGGACCGTACACAATTAGTCAAAGTCCAAGTACACTTATCCAGGGGAGTTAATGTCCTTTGTTGGGTTCCTCAAGGTAGTCACCTTGGACCAATTCTATTCAACATCTTCATATCAGATCTTTCATCGTTTTTACCTGATATTCAGCAGCTTTTTTATGCTGATGACCTCAAGTTATATCACGCAATACCTTCTCAAGTTGAAGCACTATTTCTCCAGTCCAACTAAAATATTTTGTTCCAATGGTGCAATGTAAACCAACTGTCATTGAACCTGAACATATTCCAGATAATAAGTATCTCCAGGGGAAACAATATCCTGTACGGCTACCACATCAATAACACACCTCTGAATACGAGTAGAGTCGAAAGGGTTGTTGACCTTGGTGTAGTCCTAGATAGGAAACTGCGATTCAGCCTTCATTATGATGAAGTCCTTTCTAGAGCATACAAAATGATGGATGATGGAATCATTATTTATTTATTTAATTTATTTATTTAAATCCATTTAACAGACAAAACTCCAATTACAAAATAGACTTAGACAATTAAATATAGTTTAAAGTAAGACAGATTTATGCAATAAAATCAAGCAGAAAAAGTTGATTAAAACATATAAGAAATGAAATTAGAGTCTAGATGAAAGTTTGAAAAAATTGAGTGATAAGGAAACATTAATCACTATTCACAAAAAGTAACGTCTTTAGTTTATTTTTAAATACAAAGTAGGACGTGGATAGAGAACCAAGCTTGAGATTGTTATGCTTTCTGATGATTCGTGGCATAACTGACTGAAAATATAAATCTGCCCGGGCGTACGGAACCTCAGGAATGTTATTAGACCGACTAGGATGCGCATACAGTCTGTAGTGCAAGTCTTCGCTTAGAGTGGAAGCAATTTGTTGGTGGTACAACTTATAGAGGAAACATTGATCTAAAAAGGTTCTACGGGATGACAGAGAAGGGAGACGAAGTAAGGATAGACGATGCTCATAAGACTCATAGGCTAAGTTGAATTTGAAGAACACAATACGGATGAACTTACGCTGAACAGCTTCTAGTGAGCTCACAAGATATGAATGTCTAGGAGACCACACTACTGAGCAGTACTCAAGAAGCGGGCATACAAGACATGTGAACAAGCGAACAGCGGTAGCAATATTTGCAAACTTGTGCAAATGCCGCATAATAAAACCCGAAACTTTTGATGCCTTGGAAATTATGCTAAAAATATGGGCATCGAATTTAAGCTTGGGGTCAAATATTACACCAAGATCTTTGCATGAGTCTGTCGAGAAGAGAGAAATATCACAAAGGGTGCAATTGTAAGTTAAAGGAACCATTTTTAAAGTAAAAGGCATTTTAAAACATTTGGAAACATTGATACAATGGGAGTTTGCATTACACGAGTTATAGAGGTTAAAGAGATCAATTTGGAGTTGCTGACAATCTTCAAGGGATCTAATTATCCGTATACCTTGAAATCATCAGCATACAGGAGAAAAGAAGAGGAAATCACAGAGGGAAGATCATTGATAAATAGTACGAAAAGAAGAGGTCCAAGGATTGATCCTTGAGGGACGCCAGATGTAGAATTGAATGGAAAGGAGATTGTGCCATAGAGATTAACACGACATGATCGAGAGGATAGATAGGATAAAATCCAAGAATGTAGGGAACCGAATATGCCGAGCAAAGCCAACTTTTGACAGAGGAGAACATGGTTTACGGAGTCAAAAGCTTTGGAGAAGTCCGTGAATATTACATCAACTTGAAGTTGTTTATCTAAAGCGTTTGCAATATAATCTTCGAACTCAGCCAAGTTCGAGGAAGTTGAACGATCCTTCAAGAATTCATGTTGCTGTGGTGTGACAAATAAACTCAATGACTCAAGAAGCCTGTTGTGTATTAGTCGTTCCAGCAGCTTAGAGAAACAGGAGAGGAGTGATATGGGACGATAGTTTGAGGCAGATGATGGGTCGCCGTTTTTAAAGATAGGAACAACATTTGCATCTTTCCAGGACGTTGGAAAAGTGCAAGTACCAAAACTGAGATTGAATATAAGGGATAGGGGAAAACACAAAGAGGAACAAAGTGACTTTACAAATATATTAGGCAATCCATCGGGACTAAGACTAATATTCGGATCGAGCAAGTTAATAAGGGATTCAACTTAAGAAGGGTCAGTGGAGTAGGATGTACTTTATGCTGGATAAGTTTGAATTGAGTTTATGGGGGAGTGTAGTATATCAGAAGAGGAAAAAGTAGAGGAAAAATATTCGGCAAATAGTTTAGAAATATGCTGAGGGGAGGAGGCTTCAGTGTTATTCAATTTAACAGTATGCGGGATGGAAGAGGAAGATTTCGGATGTATGACCAAAAGGGTTTAGCGTTATTTATCAGGAGGGAACTCTCTAAACTGCTAAAGTAATTTTTCATGGCCGTTTTGAGCTCTTTTTTAGCCAAAGAACGCAGTCTACAAAAATTCTATTTGGCATCATCATTTCCGGTCAATTTATAGTGCCTATGCCCCTTGCCTTTGGCTTTTAAGGCACGAAGAACTCTTCGAGTAAGCCAAGGCTTCATTTTTGCTTTGCGAGGAGCTCGGAGTGGGGTATAAAGAGCAATCAGATTATTAAGGTAGCCGTAAAATTTGTTTAAAGCAATATCACAGTCAAGACGAGTGAGGAAGGTGCACCAGTTGACCGAGTCCAGATTGGTTGTAATTGCCTCATAATTTGCTCTAAAGAAGTTGTAACGATAAACTGAGGCAATTCTCTGGGATTTTAGGTTATCAACGGTTAATTTTAGAATGGGGATGACGAGCAAGAAGATAGGCAGAGAGTTCATCGAAGAAGGCTTCGTACACACCTAAGGGAGAATTCCAGGGAATATACACAGAGGTTTTGCAGACTGCAACCAAGACTCCCCCACCATCAGATTTATTGGTAATGTTAAGGTCATGGTCGCATCGGTAGACTAAATAATCTGGTAATATTACCGCGCTTAAAATATTTTGGTTCAACCACATTTCAGTTAAACAGATAAAAGAATCGTTAGTTAATTGAGACACGAGTAATAAGTCCTCAAGTTTCGTTCTAAAGCCACAAAAATTCTGGTAATAAACAGAAATAGTTGAACGATTAGGAAGGGAAGAATTTTTTTCAGTGTTAGATGATCCTTGAAGGTTGTTGAGGCTGTTTGGAACCTGTATCGGGACGAAATCACCGCTTGATTTGCCTTGCATCGAATGCTTTAACGAGTGTCCCCTTTGGCCGAAAATCGGGACGAAGTAGGATAGAAAGTTCAGCCGGAACTGTCAGCTTGAATGAACTTATAACCTGGTCAGGAAGGTTGTCTTTTGCTAATTTTACGCACCTGAAAATATGAGGCATGTAACCAAGCTTTGATGTTACGTAGTTGGCAAGTGTATCCTTGGTAGTGTTGTAAGCAAGCCTTGATACGAACAATTGTAGAGGTGGGGTGACAGCTCGCAATACTCCGTTATCAGCTAACACACTATCTATATAGTTTTGTGGTGCAGAAGACATAACGATATTTTGCTGAAGATTATTAGTCGTTGATTGTGTTTGGCATAGCTCGGATTGCGGCTAAAGTTTTTGTTGCTGTTCAATAGGCAAGATAGACTGCTGCATGTGACTTTTTTGTTGCAGGTCCGTAGCATTGTTAATTGGAGCCGGAATTGACTCCTGACTACCTGCTTGCTGTTGTTGCGTAAGCACACTTCGCGTAAGAGGCCGCTGCTGCCCAAGAGGTGACACGGTAGAATTTTGTATAATGCAGTGACGGCGTGACGATACCAGCTCATCATACACAATGGGCGAAAGTAACTGCGGGGACAGCAGAAGATTTTGAGGAGTCGACGGTTGATCCGGAAACTGTTGTAGCTGACCCTCACTCTACGGCAGACTCAGGATCAATTGCTGAGGTTGCTGTTGTTGTAAAGCATGCTGCTGAGGAGAAGAACATTAACACCCTGTTCCAGTTGCTGGTTCACCCGACATGTCGGCGATAATTCTGCCTAAGCAATTGAAACGAGAGACGCTAAAGAAGTTTTAGTCTCTTCAAGTTTCACCTGCATTTTAGAAAAGGAGGTTGATAGGGACTCCACTGTAGCATTAGCTGATCGGAGCTGGTCTAAAAATGATGAAATGGTATATTTGCGGCACCTAGCGCAGTACCAGTATACCCCAGAATTGCTTCTCATAATGTTATCAGCCACTGGGTCAGTTAATTTCACGCATTTTGCGTGGAATGTTAATCCACAAAGAACAAAACACATCACTGGTACGCTCTTTTCTTGAATACGCCTGCTTAAACTGGAATCCTGTTTTCGTTATTCATGCCAATAGACTGAAGTCAATGCAAAAGTAGTTTTTGTTATTTGCTTTGAGGTCCTTTTACAATCCCAGGCTTTTCCATAACCTACCGCCCTACGTGACTCGACTCCAGATGATAAATCAAACATCTCTCTCTCTTCGCAATGAACCGCGTTGTCTTCATGTCTGGCTTTCGATGCTCTGAGGTAAAACTATTAATGTAATAGTTATGTAAGGTCGAATCCGCTTAAATGAGGCTGTTAGAAAAGCAAGGCACTCTCCCAGGCTTACCATTAGCAGACACCAGACGAGTTATGGGTACAATGAGCCAATCAATAGATGTTGTAGAGAGTTCAATACGTTTAGTGACCATTACTCCCCATCCACATCCAAGGTCCTATTTAAATCAAAAGTAATAAAACCCCTTTCACCCCAAATGCCTGAATTTAATAATTATTTTGATATAGATGAAATGTAATATTTTTTTTATATATGTAGATATACATATGAAGTATAATAATTATTTTCATAGAAATGATTTACCTTCTTTCGGCAAATAAATAAATAAATTGGCAGCTGAATGACCGAATCTTTGACACTTGTAATACTGGTTGACCTCAGGTTTTTGAAGACGCTCCCACCTCACAACTCTAAAGTTCAAGTACCTTACCTGTTGGAAGACACTTGGACTGCTATCTTTTGAAATTTGTACCAAATAAAATGGTAATATTTTGCCTTCAACAGTTGATCTGCTTGTAGTAAATTTTTCACACTTATGAATTTGACAGCTTGTGCTGCTTTGTGTAACATTTCAAGTTGCTCCCTCCTTCAGTGTCGAGAAAGCTTGACACTGAAGAAGGGAGCAACTTACTCCAAGAATATATGTTTGTCAAAATATACGAGTATCATATTTAAAGGAAAAACAAGTTGAGTAAGCAGGAGAGTGCTCCTACCAAGAGGTCTTTGTAAACATCCTAGGGTTAGAAGCAAGTTTTCTAATGGCGTGAATCGATAACTTGAATTATTCATCCAATACTTGCATATGAAATCGTTCAAATTTATACAAAAGATGCACAGTTTCTTTCATAAGCACAGTGCAGCCGCCATTTTAATCTAGCTTAAATGATTTTTCTGAATGCTCGGCCGATCGAACATGTTCAAGTTAAACACTATTCCTTAAATTTTCATGATAATTGAAAGAAAATAAAAGTACCTAAGTCAATTTTAAATATATATAGGGTTTTCCAATAAGAGGTGTTATTTTGAATAGATCTTCTTATTTAACACCTTGCGACTTCTTCCTTTGGAGCCACGTGATAAAGGAGGCCTATGCCAATAGCCCAGCATCAATTCAAGATCTCAAAGATGAAATTCGTGAGGCTATCGAGGACATAGGGCAGCCACTTTGCGATTTGGTTATGGAAAATTTCATGAAGAGGATATGGTCCTGTAAGCGTGTCGTGGTGGTTATTTGCCCAATGTTAATCATCACTATTAACGGCATATCTTCTTCTTTATAATGAACTAAACATCCGATCATTTATTTAAAAAAATGGCATTTTTCTTTTAATATTAAAATAACACCTCTTATTGGAAAACCCTATATGAACCATGAACACGTGTTATCGTTGTTGTAATTCCATATAATTGAAATGGCTATAACTCACTTGATTATGATTCGATCTCAATTAAATTTTGTGAACATATATATCTTATGTCAGTCTATATAATTGCAAAATTTCAAGAAGTTTAAAGTTACCGTTTTGATTTTATGGGCAAAAATGTAAAATCTATAAATCATACTATTATTAACAAAGTTGAGCGAATTTCGATTTCTAAGGTATTTGTTGCCCTTGTACTCATAAAGGTCCACATTCGTGATAATTTTCAGATTTTTCGGCTGAAAGGTGTCCAATCGCGAGGGGGGGGGACACAAATTTTGGGTACATTTTGCCTTGCCGTGGACCCCCTAATTCATGAAATGATCTTTTTATTTCAGATTCTAAAAGTTCTAATCAAGACCTTTCATTTGATACCCCACTCGACTACCTTTGATTAAAAAAAATTTTTAAGGGCCAATTCGTTATTAGGGGGGACCCCCCTTAAACATTTTTTAAATTTTTGTCAAGGCCTTAACTTTTGAGAGATCATCACTTCTGACCTTTTCACAAAGTTTGAGCATTCTAGCTTCTATAGTTTCTGAGGAAATCAGCTGTGACGCACGGACAGACGGACAGACGGACGGACGGACAGACGGACAGACGGACAGACAGGTCGCGAAACTAGTAGGTCTTTGTAAAAAAATTTTTTACAAAGACCTAATTAGCGTTTTAATTGGAAAATTTGGCAAACATCTATAATGAATTTATGCCTTATAATTGCCTATACATACAGGGGGAATAAGGCATCTACTTTATAATGTAAAGCAGTACTGAACGGGTTAAGCAATTTTCAAAGTAATTTAGAATTATCAAAATACTCAATCATATTCTCAGGACTTCATAAATTACCTATGCACACTGCGTTTTCTTAATTCTCAGTAATTTGTACTGCAGATCCTTATCGAACTGTATTATCAACAATACCAAGAAGCATCTGCTCTTTGGGAGGTGTAATGGGTAAATGTCGATTAAGATAAAAATCTTGAATTTCATAGAGTTTTCAACTCAATCGGCTGGCTCATTGTTATTCTGATTAAATTGATTCTATTGTTTCCAAACTTTTTTTAATAGTTCACTCCTAATATTTTTGGCTAGCTTAAGCGCCAACTCTACCATAAATGTTTAACGATTATATTCATATGAAATTTATGGAGACTAATTCGATACTACACCGAAGCGTCTGCTTCGCGATTACTAATGATGGAATTCTATTATTATTCAAATCTCACCAGACGTTAAATTTGCAAAGTGACAGAAAGGTGTCATCGATTATTAGATTACCATTTGTTTGAGCGCCTGGAAATTATTTTACAGCGTCAGGCTGAGTATTTAAAATAGTCAATAATTTATTCGTGAATAGTAATTTATTAGGTGTTCTCTGCAATGAGGTGACATAAAAATAGTGGAATATTAATAATTTAATAGGTTTTGTGTCTGCTCCATTGTTAATAATTTTATTTTTCATTAAACTTTTGTTTTGCTTCTCACATGCGTTCATGCACAAACGATAATACGAAAATCTCTCGTAGATAAATTCAAACACCAGCAAAACAAAATATCAATAATGAAAGACTCTTCTCTTAGTAAACCAATCGTCGTATTCTATCTAGAACAATATTTTGAAAATATTTCGAGAATTCCTAACATGCATTTACTTGTTTGTTGATAAAGCAAATAAATTCAGTATCATTGGTGACAAGATATTCATGTAAAGCAAATAAATGTGTCATTTATTGTAGTGATAAAGCATAATATCAGTATGTCGTTTGTTATGAGTAAATAGAAGTAGCTCATCCAAATAATGTTATTCAACAATGTAATAAACGTCTTATCTGCTATCATTGACTTCTTCTGTTCATACCTGAATACAAATGTTTATCTACCTTAAAATTCAAATACAAACAATAGTTAAAAGTTCTCACGAATATCAAGGACCCTACTATTGGAATAAATGAGTCGAAGTAGTAAGAGAGCGCTCCTGCCAGAAGAGTTTTGTAAATAAATTAGGAAATCAAACAACATCCTACAAATAGCAACTTCAATTACACATAGAATCTTTCAACTGACAGAAAAACGAATATGTGATTAGCGTGTATTTAAATTTGCCGCCATTTAGTTGCGTTTTACTGACCTTGTTGTTTCAGCAGTCGCAATGGCATATCAATATTAGAAGCCACTTCTAAAGGTTTCTTGAGGGACCACATAAAATTTTTCTTGAGGGGACACAAAATTTCACATATTTTAACTCATTACTACTCTTTAGATACCCGATCCTGAAAGTTCTCGTCAAGAAATTTCATTTGATATCCGTGTCGGCTAGGCTTGGTTAAAATTTTTTTTCAAGTGGTCACTACTATATAAGAGGGCCCCCCATAAAAAACCTTTTACATTCTTTTACACCGAAACTTTGGAGAAGCTGCTACTTTTGATCTACATATTTACATAGTTTCTTAGCTGTAGCTGTTGTAGTTTACGAGAAAAATTGCTGTGACGTATGGACGAACAGAAAAAAAACAAAACTCTAAAAATCTATTCCAAATCATTAAATTAAACCAACATCTATTGATTTTGTAAGATAACATCAATTCTTTATTAGCAGTTATTTAATAATCTTAGCGCTGCCTTGATTAAACTCTTCATTCAAGGAATTTATTTTTTGCTAATTTCAGATATCAGAATGTGCTGCAAAGGGTGGAGAATGTGATGAAACAAAAGGAAGACCTGTTTGCGGCACAGACAAACAAACTTATCCTACTCGGTGCCATCTTATACGAGCGCAATGCAGTGGACACCAGGTGAGCCTCAAGCACCGAGGATCCTGTCGAGGTAAAATTATTTCACACACATCTTTAACCAAAGAAAAACTACATTATTTCAACGCTTTTCTGGTCAAATCAATCGAACTATCTGTGTTTAGGTTAGTGGTTACATTGAATTGATTAGTGATTGCTATTGTTATTGGTTGGCAACTATCATGTTCATGTTAGTTTTCCAGGGTTTTGCGGAAATGACATCGGTGAATTTAAGCACAGAATAGATTCAAAAACAAGTTGAAGTAGCAGGAGAGTGCTCCTGGCAATAGACTTGTTTTATTTTTTGGGTTGGGAGGTGAATGTCATTTACGCACAGACTGTAGGACTCCCATGCTTGCAAGAAGGCGACTTGACTACCCACTAAACACCTTCCCTGACAACTCGAAAATCCGGCCTGGAACTGTTTGACACATTATTTCGGGCCACATCTTGCTTTATTACGCCGTGAAGCACCTTCAAGCTGGGAGATCCCTCTTCTAGTGGGAGGGGAGACGGGAAAAGGCATTGCTAGGAACTACTCACGACTGCTGTGAGTCCCTTTTATCTCTTAGTACTGCTCGAATATAATGTGCCACCTGGTTCCATTTGTCAACCGATTCGAGCATCACCGCGACTATAGTATCCGAGGTGAGCTCTCCCGTCTCCCTGTAGAGGTCCCTTCGTAGCCTGCTCCATTTTGTGCACGCAAAAGGTATGTGGCAGGGATTGTCATCCTTTTCTGGATAAAACCGACAGTTGGGGGACCGTGACTTACCAATCTTGTGCAGGTAAGACTGAAAACACCTATGACCGCTCGAAAGCTGGGTCAGATAGAAATCAGTCTCCCCATGCCTTCGATTTAGCCATGGTCTCACATCCGGGATGAGGCGCGCAGTCAACCTTCCCTTCGTGCGATTCACCCAAGACTGCTGCCAATCGTTGAGTGTGCGCAGTCTCTCCTCCCGGACAACCATCTCCCTCGCGCCCTCATTTCGACGTAGGTAAATAGCGCAGCGCTCTCTAGCAAGGACGACAACAAGTTTCATGCCGGCAATAACTTTCACCGCCGAATCAGAAGCTGTTGGATACGAAGATGCAATCCTCAGTGCTCCTCTTCTCTGTACCTGTGCCAAGCGTTTTCGGTATACCTCCTCACTGAGAGCGCCATCCCATATTTCTGCTCCACACAGTAGTACTGACCCTACAGCATTCATCGTGAGGCATCTTGTTGATGGGCTGATTCCCCCTACCTTGGCCACAAGTCGAATCAGGGCCGATACTCCCGAAGCAACCTTCTCAGTCGTTGCCCTGATTTGCTCAGAGAAACTCATTTTTGAGTCGATCAGTAGCTCCAGGTACTTCACCATTTGCTTCGATCCCATTAGCATGCCTCCAATACTGATCATCCTTACTGTTTACGGAGTGACTCTTTTGTCTCTCCGAGATAGTTGAATGTTCTTTGATTTTGGTATCAACGGCGCCTGAACCGTAATACTGCGATGATAAAAGTTTTAATATTCACTTGGATAACTACGGGACTTGTAACCATGTTATCCCTTTGAGTAAATAATAAACAACAACGGCACTTGTAACCGTGATGTTCGCGATGATGATCGTAGCTCGTTGAAAGAAAAACTTCTCTTACCAGACGAACAAATTTATTACAATTTAGATTGATTATATACATTTAACTTACTAACTAGCATAACAAACCAAACAAAGTTCCACGTCGTAAGCAAAATACACATTCACTTTGACTAACTGGCAGTCGTGGTGCCGTTTTTTTTTTTTTGTGAAGAGGATCATTTCAGTTTTCTCCAGTACTAAACTGAACCCACGAGCAGTCATCCAGTCTCTCACTCGGCACATTAGCCTACCTGGCCTAAGCTACGCTTGTTCAACGGTGCATCCAGTGAGCGGAGCTGCAGCGTCATTTGCATAGCCGGTCAGGCGCGACTCATCTGGCATCTCCAGTCTCAGTAGCCTGTCGTAAAACGCTTTCTACAGGTCTAGGGCAAGGATAGACCCCTGAGCAACACCCGATGTAACTCCCATCCTTCTTTGGTCCTGCGACGTGTCATAAAGCAAGCATCGGTCCTTAAGGTAGTCCCTCAAAAGCCGCACTAGATATTATGGAACTTGAAAAGGGCTTTTCACCTTATTCCGAATATCCACCCATCTAGCGGAATTGAAGGCGTTCCTAACGTCGTGTCACCAATAGCACGATCCGTCGCTTGGTGCCGCTATATGACTCTGCCTTTTTGACCACGCTCACCGCCTTTGCAATCGCAGCAAGGATGGAGCGTCCTGCTTTAAAGCCGAGGAGATATCTCTACAGCAGCATGAATCGCATCAGTGAGTTTTCCCTTGATGAGTTCTCCAGCTCTTTCCCAGCAGTGGTTAGCATGCATAACTGGCAATATGCAGACGGCAATCTGGCATTTCCCTACCCCTTGCTGATCGCATGAGCCTTGCCACCTCCTATTGTACTGGGAAAACCCTGTGCCGTAGGTAACCGTTGAGTGTACTGAGCAGCAAGTCAGGACAATGGTGAAAGACAAGTTTTATCACCTCAGCTGGAACACCATCTGGAGCTGAAATCTTCCTCGCTTTCAGTGAAAAGACTGCGTCTTCCAGTTCCGGCAATGTGAAGAGTGGACACTCGACTGCTGTTTCACAATGAAAAGGGTCAACACGGGCGGAATGGGCGAGGAAGAGTGCCAGCACTACCTCGTCCATCTTTCCCGCGTAATGTATGCAAGGTTTCTTTACGGCACTTAGCTTCCGCATAACAAGCTTGTAGCCAAGGCCCCAAAGATCTTTATTCACATTGTCCACTAGATCTTGCCAGCAGCAAGCCTTGCCGTTGTTAATCAATTTGCGAAGGCATTTCTTGGCCAACTTATACGCGGTGTGTTCAAAAAGTAAGGTGACTTTGTATTTTTAGGACAAAATATTTATTTATTCGTCAATATTTATGCTGTCCCCTTCAAAGTAATCAATAAACTTGTGCCAACGCTTTTTCCAATCGTAAAAACACTTCTCATAAACACTTTTCGGTATAACATTGAGCTTTTCCAGCAATGCAGTCTTTATCTCCTCAATCGTTGCAAATCTGCGTCTTTTCATAGGTCTCATCAGTTTTGGGATCAGGAAAAGTCACAAGGGGTGGCGTATTTCTGGTGTTTAATATGACGAGCGTCGCCCTGGCCTTCATTTCCAGCATTCGTTTTCCCGCGGATCTGTGTAAGGCATGCCCCATTCGATTGATTTAGCATTGAAGTCTCCGGCATCAAGCACGTTCTCGTCTGGGTTTGAGACAGCGCCTTCCAAAATATTATGCTCGGCTTGGATAGATGATATCGATTCGTTCGGCGTCAAGTCCTCACTAAAAAAGATGGTCCCTGAACATCGAACCCACACAAAACCGTCCCCCCGTCCTCTGCTCTCCTACTAGAAATTACTGTTCCAAATCCGGATAGCGGCAGTACCAGTTTCATCAAGATACCATGATGCAGAACTTTTATCATGGTGTTGCTCGCTCAGCAGCATAACGTTGGCTTTCATGTCCCTCGCAAACTGCTCAAGCAGATTTTGGGCGGTTGAGCTGCGGTGTAGCTTTAGTTGCAAAATGCGGGTCGTCGAAGTTCTGATTTAGCCTTGGCTAGGGCTTCCTGGAAAACTCGGCATTTTCCTGATCCCAAGACGGGTCCAAAATTCGGTCTTGGATAGGCATCCTTGCAAGGAATATAGTGCGCCTCCTCCGTACACTCTTTCCTTTTATGTATCATTTTACCGCATTTGGACCATAGCGAACTCCTATCGAGTACTTTGCATGCTTGTGTGGTGTGACCATAGCCTAGGCATTTGAAACATTGAAAAGGTGGTGCTCTTCTCCGTATCCTACAGACAACCCACCCTATTCTTACTTTGCCCTTGTGCAGAAATTGTTTGGCGTCCTTTTCGGTCAAGTCAATTATGGCCATGCGTTATACCCTATGATTTTCTGATGTCAGCCTCATTTTGATCCTACCCACGCTAGGGAACTCCCTTTTGATGGTCTCTTCTACCTCGGCCAGATTCGTGACGCAGTCAATGTCTCTTATTTTGATCGTTGCCATCGTGTATAGTTGCGCTTTTGTTGCGTTACGTTTCGGCTGATGTACCGCAGCACCTCCGCATAGGATCGACCATCTTAGGGTTTTACGAGCAGTGCCTGCTGCTGGGGTCTTCGCCCCGACGAAGCTTGTTTCACTCCTATTTTGCATGAGGTATTTTTTCTTGTTGGGTGGCCGTGCGAAGTTTGTTTTATGGCACTTTTTGAAGGAGTTTCTTCGCGGCATTCTTTGCTCCTTTTGTCAACACTATCTGGAATCCTTGATCTGGCGTTCCGCGCCCATTAAGTGCTCTTTCTTCCTTCTTTTATCCCGATCTCCTTCGATTGGGTTAGTCACCATTCTTTTATTGATTTTTAATGGTGGAGCTATCTGCACGTGCCCTTTAGGCTTAACCCCCAGCGTTTTTTTAGCCTTCTGCTCTTCTTCGGCCTTCTGGTCCTCTTCGGCCTTTAACTAGCTCCTCCAAGAATGCCCTATGCGGTCTAAGAGCTCCTTTAGTTCTTGGACCCCAATCTTTACTGCTTTGTTGATTTTTGGCGAGTCGCATGCAGGTTGTATTCTTTTCAGAACATCATCCACTTTTCGGAATAGCCTTTCTTCTTCATGTCGCTGGGTGGCAATTGTACTTGGCGACCATCGTTCTTGGGAGAGGTTATCAGCTTCCGTTTCCGAATACAGGTACTTCCCCCACATTTTCGACGTTGGCGATGAAATCACACAACGGCACTTTATTTATCTGGTTAATCTTGTCCTTTTCTAATCTCTTCGTGGACTTCAGGATGGTTCGTTATTATATTTAGAAAAATGTTGTTTTAGCCTACGCCGGTTCTTTATACATCTGCAGATACAATTTTTGGATTGTTGTAAAAACACAATAATCATCGAACCATTATAAAATAGTAGGCAAGGTAGTGCCTCTCCATCGAACCGCTAGCATCTCACGTAGTGCGAATCGCGTTTCGCTATAAATACGAGAACATGCTTGTATGAGCGTATGTACGCCAAAATGAAGTGTAAAAAAGTTATATCAATCTCAGTCTATGGCACTTCTCTGAAAGTTTTGTTCGTATAAGAACTCTGTTGGCACATACCCAAAAACACCAAAAATTTACGATTAAATACAGTGAAGGTGACAAATTTTTTATTTTTCGGTTTTAGCAGTCTATGCTCCACATATCGTGCAACTTGCGGGGATGCAAGTATGTGTGATTGCGATTTGCGAATTGCAACTAAACAGGTGCAGAGTCATGATCGATTATTCACTGATTTAATACAGATTCGACCTTCAGATGCAAATATTCACTTATAATCACTTGAAATCACTTAATTTAGCTTCAATAAGGGCATGACCAATCTCATCGATCATAGAAATGGATTTGTAGGGTTCAAATAAAAGAAGTATCTCAAAATATTTTGACCATATGTTAACTTGTAGAATCGTAACTAGGGATCGATGTACAAAAGCTTGTTTTACGAGTATGTTGGCACTCGATACCTACGAAAAAGTGCAAAAGATATTCAAGACGCCCAACCACATAGTACGAATGTTATTGTGCAAAACTTGAAAATATTTGCGCGACTTTTTATCGAATCTGCACACTTCTTCACTACCAAAGGAAAATTTATTGCGACCGTAAGCCTTGAGGAAACATTGAGTGTAATTGTGGAACACTTGTTCTGAAAAAAATTTATTTCACTCAAGAAATATTAACTTAAATACACTTGATTCATTGCTCCGCATTAGAATAATGATATGCGACTTATGTACTTGATACTGCAGGGAACTAAGTAAATATATGACCCATCACGTATGAAGTCTTCTCTAATAATTGAAACGTGTAAGTTCCATGCAAAAATGATCACATCACGGAAGATCGGAGCTAGGTGTTGTTCATAATTCAATGGAAAGTGATTACTTGCTGATTTTATTCACTTCCACTCCATTTGCAGAAATCATAGAGAAACTTGCTTCGTCAAACCACCGTCGCGTACTCTCCGAATAACTTTGCTCGACACCCAAACCAAAATAAGGTAGCGCAATCAACCCGTTGCCGTAGTCAACCAGACATTTCGTTCGGTTTTCATCTTCATGGTGGTAACGGCAGATTCTGGTTGCAACTTTTTAGCAATTGCTTCGCTAGATTGTGCCGCAATGGGGTTATCATTATAGATTTTTATTTGATATTTGTTTCCTCTGAAAATCGTTTTAATCGAGAATGGTAGCGGTGATAGTAGCGGGGTTTATTTCGAATTAGTAATAATAATGTTAATAGGTTGCGTATCAAATTTTTCCGTACTTATTGCGTTGATATCATTATGAAATGATATTTTTTTCGTAAAGGTCCCTCGAGCAGTTTGCCTAGGCAGGATGCTTAATTGTTACAGTCCATCCGTCAGTATGTCACAGCATTTTTTCTCCGTACCTATAGAAGCTATAGCCACGAAACATTGTGGAAAAGCCAGAGGCTACGACTTGTAGCAAATTTTGGGGTGAAAAAAAATTTCGAAGAGTTTTAAGGGGGTCCCCCATATAGAGGAGTGACCCTTAAAAAACTTGTTTTCATCAAGTGGGATGACATATGAAAGGTGTCAATGAGATCTGTTCAAAACAGGTCTGTTAGACCAGGAATGGGAGAACAAATTTAGGGTGGTTAATAAACGTTTTTTTTTTAAGTTTAATAATTTTGATATTTTAATTAATAATATTTTTTAATTAATAATATTTTATTTGCGAGCGTGCTACTGGAGCAATCGAAACGAACTGACTTAACTAACGTCATTCGAGTCTTTATAAAGAAAACTGAGTCATGCTCGGTTGCTACGTCAAGTACAGTTACGCACGGAAGTCGTGCGTCTGTACACTCCAATACAAAAACACGCTGAACTCAATCAGCTTTAATACTACCGCCGTTCGAGTGTTTCTCGTTTGCTGTTATCATTTTTAGCTTGTAACATAGATCCTTGAAGCGATCTCGCGGCAGCGCCTTTGTAAATATATCTGCTCTTTGGTTTGCAGATGAAACGTATTCAACAACAATTTCTTTTTCGTTCACTTTCTCGCGAATAAAGTGAAAGTGAACATCTATATGCTTGGTTCTTTTGTGAAAAACTGGATTTCTGACTAGTTGGATTGCGCTTTGATTGTCAACATAAAGCGTTGTTTCTTTATCACAAGGACATCCGATGTCCGACAACAATTTTCTAATCCAGACTACTTCCCGAGCAGCTGCCGATGCAGCTTCGTACTCGGCTTCTGTTGTGCTCAACGTCACCAGTTTTTGTCGTTGTGTCGACCATGTTACGGCTCCGTTTAACAGACAGAATACATATCCGGTCGTCGACTTCCGCGTCTCTACATCTCCGGCGTAGTCAGCATCTGAGAAACCTATCAGCTTTGCTTCGCTACCGCCGCTTTGATACTCGATGCCAAAGTTAACCGTGCCTTTCAGATACGCGAATATTCTTTTAACCGCCTGCCAATGGGATGAATCGTACTCGTTCAAGAATTTACTGACTGCATTTACTGCATAAGCAATGTCTGGTCTCGAAACGGCTGCTAGAAAAACTAAAGAGCCTACTGCTTCGCGATATGGCACGTTGTTTATTTTTATTTCGCTTTCTACGACCGGGGTCAGTGCTGCGTGCAGATCCGCCGGCACGCTTACCGTTTTCGCGTCTACCATGCCGAATTTTTCGATTATTTTCTTTGTGTACGCGCTCTGGTGAATTACCATTTTTTCTTTTTCTCTATCTCTTTCAATCTGTAACCCGACAAAAATGTTAGAATCTCCGATCGTAATTCTGAACGTTTCGCTTAATCGTTGAATGATTTTCTTAAGTGTCTCTACATTGTCTGAGGCTACCAGCCCATCACCGACGAACAGCGCCAGATATACTTCGTCGTTTTTAAACTTCCCGGTAAACACGCACTTATTTGCTTCACATTCTTTGAAGTTAAATTCACTCAGAAACTATGTAAATCTTTGGTTCCAACAGCGTGGAGCCTGCTTAAGCCCGTAGAGAGACTTCTCGAGCTTGCATACGACGTTTCTTGCATCTTCTTTCAGCTTCAGTCCTTCCGGAACTTTCATGAAGATTGTTTCTTCAAGTTTCCCGTACAAAAATGCAGTTTGAACATCGAACTGCACTACGTTGAGATTTTTCGCTGCTATCGCTGCCAGCAGAATCCTGAGTGAATCATATCTCACGACTGGGGAGAATGTTTCTTTGAAGTCAATCCCTTCACGTTGAAGAAAACCTCTCGCGCACAATCGGGCTTTGAAGCAGTGTGACTTCCCGTCGACGTCCGTCTTCACGTGGAATACCCATCTCGAATCGATTAGCCTCATGTCCGGCGTTTTTGTTACAAGTTCCCACGTACGATTTTCTTCATGCGCTTTAAATTCGTCATGAATTGCACTTGCCCACTGTGTGGCTTCAGTGCTCTTTGTTGCATCTTCGTATGTCAATGAAATCACGTATTCGGCTACATTTGCATCGTGCCGATACCTTCTCGGAGTTTGAATTGCGTTTCGATCTCGCAGGACTCTTTGATTTTCGCGATCTTCTTCTTCTTGCTCGTTCTCTTGTGCGTTGACCTCGTTGTGATCTTCTTTTTCTCGTTCTCTGATGTTGACGTTGTCCTCACCGCTGTTCTCGTGTTCTTCTTCCTCGTGGATTTCATGTCCTTCGTTATCTTCTCGTGCCTCGTTCATTGGAAGAAATATTTCATATTCATCTTCCTTCTCGTTCGCTTCTACCGACGGCGGCCCGATTTTCTCGTTGAATACGACGTTTCGCACAATGCTGACCTTTTTCTTTTCAGGATCGTATACCCGGTAATTCGTTGACTCTTTCGTGTATCCAACAAAAACTTTCTTGATTGCTCGAGCGTCAAATTTTCGCGTGAATTGTTTCGGAGTGTGTACGTATGCATCTGATCCAAAGATTCGGAGATGCTTTAGGTTCGGAACCTTCCCAGTCCACGCTTCGTACGGAGTTACGGTACCACTCATCCATACGGTTCGATTTAACACGTACACTGCACAATTTACTGCTTCTGCCCATAGAGTCAATGGAAGATTCTTCGCGATTATCATTGTACGGGCACTTTCGACAATCGTCTGATTGTCGCGCTCGGCTTTTCCATTTTGCTCCGAGTTGTACGGTGCTGTTGTTTCTCGTCTGATGCCACATTCCTCAAGATATTTGTCCATTTCTTCGTTACAGAATTCTCGACCATTGTCGGAGCGAAGAGTCTTCATTTTTCTTCCGAATTTGTTCTCGATCATTTTCTCGAAAGTTTTGAATTTTTCGAATACTTCAGATTTCCTTCTCATGAAATAGACGTACCTGTAGCCTGTTGCTTCGTCTTTGAATGTCAAAAAGAACCTTGATCCTCTGACCAAGTTCGGCGACATGGGCCCAGAGACATCTGAGTGCATTTTTTCACCTGGCTTTATTTTCTTGTCGCGTTTCATTTTCTTAATAGAGGGTAACCTGTGCGCTTTTCCAAGACTGCACGGCTCACAGAAAACATCACTTTTGTCTGTAAATGTTACTCCACTCACGAGTCCTTTTTCCGCTAATTCACGAATTGCACGCTTCCCGACGTGTCCCAAACGCTCGTGCCACACGGTTAAATTCGTCGCAACTACATTGGCTTCTGCGTTGCTCCCTTGTTTCGCGACCTTGAAAAACATTCTGTACACGCCATTGTTTTGCTTCGTTCCCGTGGCAAGTACTGTACTGTCACGCGCCACGATAACTTGATTATTTTCGAAACGCACTTGGAATCCCTTTTTAGTACATACTCCGACAGAGACCAGATTTTTTCGTAACTTTGGCACGTGCAGCACATTTTCGATTTTTGTATCTTGCCACACTCCATCGATCAAGTTTTTAATTTTCACTGTGCCTTCACCGGCGATATTGCAGTTTTGATTATCGCCAAGCGATACTGTAGCACCCGTATTGTCCGACTTGTAGTCTGATAGCCAGTCACGTCGGTGAGTTAGATGTCGCGATGCGCCGCTGTCGATCAGCCAGACATCGCTCTGATCGGCCTTCATCACTTGAGTCTTTGTCCACAGTACCTTCGCGGTTCCTGCACTTTTGAAGCCCGACGCAACCGAACCGCTCATTTCACCTACGAATGCACAGTCACGTGTTTTTTCGGCGCCATCGCGTGGCTTTCGCTTGTTTCGGCAGCGATCCGCGAAATGTCCCATGCCTTGGCACTTGTAACACTGCACTTCCTTCATATCCTGTTTATTTTCAGTCTTTTTATTTTTAGCACTTTTCGTTCCTCGCGAACGACGATTTTGGGATGTCACAGCCAGCGCTTCTGACGTTTCTTCTTCGTCGTTGAGTCTTGCGTCCTCTCTTATCGGCCGTTCCTGGAGGTTATCGAGAGTCTGCCGTACCGGATCCACGCTGTCCCATGCTACTTGCAGCGTGCTGAACCTCGTGGTGAGACTCGCGAGTATTTTTGCCATTGTCGTAGCGTCCGACACATCTCCGCCGATGTCCTTGATTTGACTCGCCATGTTTGTCACCTTCGCCACATGTTGAACTGCTTTATCCGATTCACTCATTCGATACGCGTGAAACTTTTGTAGCAAACCTAGTTTATTTGTTGCGGTTTTGTGTTCATGAATTAGGCACAATTTATCCCACATTTCTTTCGCAGAAACGCAGGACAATACACACACCTGTTGCGTCTCGTCGAGATTCGACAGTATTATAAACTTTGCCGTTGCATCGTCTTTTATATTTTTCTTTAACGCGGCCGCTTGTCCGTTCCCAGCAAGAGGCTCCGGCCTCGTGCCGTCGACGACATCGAGAACATCATTCATCACAAATAAAGTATTTACTTGCGCTTTCCAGCTTTGAAAATTCGTTCCGTCAAATGGCTTCACGCCCTTTACTGAGATGCAGACTGACATCACGGATTCGATTTACACTCCGCACGTTTTCACTCTCGTTAACTTCGACACAACCAAACAATGGCCGACTTCCGTTCCGCGCCACTTGGGACTCGTCGAGTTAAGTTTTTTACTTTTTGTTCTCCTAATTTTCACAGTTACTACGTAAATTGGGCCCATAACCTGTTAGACCAGGAATGGGAGAACAAGTTTAGGGTAATAAATAAACGTTTTTTTTAAGTTTAATAATTTTGATATTTTAATTAATAATATTTTTTAATTAATATTATTTTATTTGCGAGCGTGCTACTGGAGCAATCGAAATGAACTGACTTAACCAACGTCACTCGAGTATTTATAAAGAAAACTGAGTCGTGCTCGGTTGCTACGTCAAGTACAGTTACGCACGAAAGTCGTGCGTCTGTACACTCCAATACAAAAACACGCTGAACTCAATCAGCTTTAATGAGGTCTTAAAACTTCTTTACCAGTGTCGAGGAAGGCAGGAGAAATGGAAATGCAAGAAATTAGGAAGTAGATCGAATAACAAATAACTTAAAGGTTGAAGTTCGATGAACTTTGCTAATAATCGTCAGTAAAACTCTATAAGTATGATTAAATTAAATGAAAGCAGATATTTAAGTAGTCCTTTGAAAGGTTCTTATAATCTATAAGTTTTAATAGAATGTACAAAAGCTGTTACCGTTTAGATTTCCTCCTTCTACAACAATCATATATGGTTTTTCTACTACCCGTGCTTCCCATCGAACCAGACATTACACTTTTGATTGTGTTTTCTCCAAATATATAATACAACAAAAGGACATTTAAGATTCGGCTTAGTCAACGATTTTGGCAATATTGTGACAAAATGTTGGCCGGTTAAAAATAAGTAATACTGGTTTTTCTTTTAAAGCAAAAATATATATGCTAAGCATTTAAAATTTTTCTTGAGTTTTATCATTCTATATGTCTTACATATAAATCGTAGGTCATGTACAAAACCCTTCTGATATGGGCGTAGTTATGTCTACCCAACTTGTTTCGTTTGTAATCGTTGAGTTTGCATGCTCCGGTTTTTCGAATATTAACTTTATTGTATTGTAACCGATTTGTTTAATGTCCATACAATTTTTTATGTCTAAGCTTTTGTCAAATGAGAAGAAACTCTTAAGGGGGTGAGTCTCACTTTTTCCTTTATTTTCTCATTAGTTTGACCTTGACCCTTTCGTAGAATGCCATTACACTTCCGTGAAGCTCGGAAGAGATATCTGATGGCATTTACTAACATATGCATATCTCACTAAATGTTTGGGCTCATTCCAATAATCAATATCAACCTTAAAGCGATATAAACAAGTTGAGTAAGTAGGAGAGTGCTCCAACCAGAAGGTCTTATGGTTAGAAACAAGTTTTCTAATAGCATGAACCGATAACTTGAATTATTCATCCAATGCTTGGATATGAAATCGTTCAAATTTATGCAAAAAATGCACAGTTTCTTTCATAAGCACAATGCAGCCGCCATTTTGATCAAGCTTAAATGATTTTTCTGAATGCTCGGCCGATTGAACATATTCAAGTTAAACAATATTCCTTGAATTTTCATAAAAATTGAAAATTATGGTACATTTTGCTTTGCTTTGGACCCCCTAATTCATAAAATGATTTTTTTATTTCAGCTTCGGTCCTAATCAAGACCTTTCATTTGATAGCCCACTCGACTACCTTTGATAAAAAAAAATTTTTTTTAAATTTTTGGCAAGACCTTAACTTTGGAGAGACCATCATTTCTGACCTTTTCACAAAGTTTGAGAATTCTAGCTTCTATAGTTTCTGAGGAAATTAGCTGTGACGCACGGACAGACGGACAGACAAGTCGCGAACTAGTATTAGTTTAGTTTAGTTTTCTTTACTGTGGGGACACCTTTGTATCTTGACAGGATATGTAACTTTTATGCAACTCATCATGAGCAAAGTGTTATGTTATACACATAATGAACCCGCCATCATAAGTCGCAGTGTATCCCCGACAGCACTTAACAACGGGCTTCAGAAACCGGTATATGTAAGACATACGTGATGCGCCATCTAATTTGATCCAAGGACCATAGTACGAGTAAATGTCCCAAAACAGGTTTGAATCGGCTGTAAGGTTACTGCCATCCCCCCGCTACTTGTGAGAAAGAATCGTGAGTATTCATTCGTGTGCGAGGCCAACTACTACATGAGTTGACGAACATGGCAACGGCTTTTAAGGGAGTTCCGTACATGCAAACGATTTTGATTTCGGTTGGTTCGTATCCACTTCCACTTTTTCTCCCTGGCTCGTGAGACAAATCAGAGTACCGTAAGCATTTTTATTATTTTATTGTGAGTGAGAATGTGTAATATTGTGTTGAAGTTTTGAAAATAATAACTTTTAAATCAATGCATAGTGATTGTTGATCAACTCGATTTATTCAAATAGAATTTCGGTGAGCTACTTAAGGTAACTTTTCATAAACTAACTGTGTGTGGAGTGACTGTAGGTATGAACGTAAAAAAAAATTGTTATAGGTCTTAATAGGTTCAATACACGTTAAACGACCTTCGTCATGTCACATCCAGGTCCCAAGAGAGATAGATTTACGGGAAGGAAATGGGAATCTGGGTCCCCAAAAATGCAAAAGAAAGATGAAACGGTCTTATGGGATTAGGCTCTAGGTTCAGAATTGATGAATTTCGTCAAAAAGCATCTCATAACATGACAAAATTTGATAAATTGATTTCTTTGACGTCGAATATTGCAACAGCCAACACTCCATTCAATTTGAAAAGTACTTCAGTGTATTGAGTTGTAAGCTACAGTCAGAAGCAGAAATAGCACCAAACTCTACCCAATCAGAATCTGATGTGGGGAGCGGAACTCCTGAACGTTGAATAAGTTCTCGGTCAGTTAACGCTGATGAAAGCGACATTATCAAAGAAATGTTTATAAGTCCTGATCCAGGAATGTGGTCGTTTCTCCTAACCGATTCTCAGCGTCATGATATTGTTCAAAGCGGTCCAATGCAGCCATCAAATAACAGCGATGATGGTTATCCCAAAGATGATGATCGTAGGTATTTTTCTCATTTTAATTTTTTAAGAAGACTTAGTAATGGTGAAACTTAATATCGTCGCTGGTTGGTTTATTCTAGTTATCAAAAAAAAGTTTACTGTTTTCCGTTTTGACTTTTTAGCAATTCTCAAACTCAAATGGTTCAGGGAGGATGCTATGACTGGAAACACTTAACAAATATTTTACAAAGACACGAGAATACCAGAGAATATATGTCATTTATGTTTCAATGGCTAACATTTGAGAAGCGAATCAAGCATGGGAAAACACAAGATAAAGAAAATGAAAGGCTAATTCATGAATCTCAAAAACACTGGTACAATTTATTTAAAAGAAAGATTAATT
The DNA here is from genome assembly GCA_963969285.1 of Odontomyia ornata. Classification (NCBI taxonomy): domain Eukaryota; kingdom Metazoa; phylum Arthropoda; class Insecta; order Diptera; family Stratiomyidae; genus Odontomyia; species Odontomyia ornata. The sequence continues at coordinate 339,060,364 of OZ017738.1, read as the reverse complement.
GACATCATTAACTTCTTAGCCGCACCTAACCTGGCATTCAGAAGGCAAAGAGAATCTCTTAAAATAGACTATAGGAAAAATTTCGGTAACTTCATCGACTTATTCAAATTGTTTTCTAAATATAATTCCACGCTTCGAGAACACATGAAACGTATTAATGACCAACAACTTGTACCACATTATCTAAGCTGCGATATTCAAAATGAGTTGATAAGGCTAATGGTAAAAAGAGGACCGGAGAAGTGATTCGAAGCGTAAAAGAGGCGAAATATTATTCTTTTTTGCTTGACTGCACAAGAGACTATTGTCGAGTTGAAAAAATGTCTGTTGTATTACGATTTTGCAACAAACAATCGGTAAAATAGAAAAACATTTTATTGGGTTTCTTGTTGTTGCTGAGTCAATAAGGAAAAAATGGATTAGATATTCATAATTGTTGCGGCCAAGGGTGCGACAATGGTGCGAACATGGTAGGCATAAAAAACGTAGTTAAAACTCAAATTTTGAGTATTAATCCACGGTCATTTTTTACACCTTGCGGCTATCAAAACTGAAACCTGCTGTTAGTAGATGCAGCGAATTCTTCCGTGGCAGCAAAAACATTTTTGGTTTTATTTAAAAAATTTATTTGTTATTTGCAAGGTCAAGCAAACGCTGTGAGTTTATCGAAGGCAAATTACAGCTTACTTTAAAACTTTTATCAGACAAGAGGTGGGAAAACAGGATCAAAGCAGTTAAAGCCATATTATTCCAATTTGATGATGTTGTTGAATGTATCGAGAGCTCAAAAAATCTCACAGAAGAATCCGATACCCTCAGTCATTGTGATCCAATTCTAAATGAAATTCTCAGCTTAGAGTTTATTATATCGTTGCATTTATGGTATGCAATATTATCGTGAGTGAATATCATAAGCCCTTGATCATTTACATACGTTCTGTGACTGGATTAAAGAATATTGTCAAATTGGATTCGAACAATGCTTATCTGACGCTCATCGATTTATTGAAAAAAGTAATTATGACTTGCGAAAAGAATTTAAAATTAAAAGGCTAGCCAAAAAAGAAAACGGTGTTCGCTTATGAAAGTAGTGATTAACTCATACAGTCTCCCGAAATTCGGTTTGAAACAGAGTTCTTTAATACTATGATTGATTCCATAATGAGCAGTATGGATACAAGATTGACATCTTTGAATGAACATTTTACACATTTCAATTTCCTCAATGATTTTAGCCAACTCGAGAATATGAGAAAAGAGCATTCATTAAAACATTGTCAAGACTTATACACCGTCCTACGAGTGAGTGAGAGCAGTGACATCCAATCTTATGAATTGTACGAAGAACTGCAAGAAATTATGCCCAATTCGCCCACCTGCATCAGAGACGTAAAACAGCTGCTTCAATACATAACCGAGAATAACTGACAGGAAATTTATCCAAAAATTTACGAGGGCGGTTCGAATACAATGGATGCAAACGCTGTAGGTGGGCGCATGTATGTTTTGAAGGTCGTGGCTTGAGTATGTGATAGCAGGGTCCCTTATGAACAGTGTGGCACAGTTTTTGTAGGGAGTGCATGTTTCACGCGCGTGCTATGACCATGAGTGAACGTCAAGTGCCGACCGCGTTGCGCAAAATATTTCCATCCGTTTTTTAATGTAGGAACGCGTTAAAAACACGGAAACATTTCTGCGTTTGCAAAATCAGTTCGGTAGTGTTAGTCGCAGGGTGATAAATCCGGACTGTGGGGGGGGGGGGGGAGTGTTCCAGTACCTCCCACCACAATTCCGATATTGTATCGACCATGAGACGCGCGGTATGAGGGTGCGCGAGTTACGTCATCAATACCTCCACCTATTAGTAACAGCAATTTCAATGAAATTCCATAAGAATCATTGGCACGATTTCAATTAATTTCAACATGTTGCAATCTGCTTACAAAGGTGTTTGCAACAAACATTCTTTCCATTGGCAAATATTGCAAAATATAGCAACATGAATTTATGCCGACCAAGAATGCCAATAACATTTGATTAATGTGAACGAACAGTTAGTCTCATTCGAACGAAAAACGGAAATAGTCAATAAAATCCAACTAAGATTTTAACCAGAGTTTTATTCTTTTATTTTTTTTCACCGAAACTTAAAGAAACTACAAATCTCGCGTTATCATGGAGAAGAATCGCACTTCGTGCTAGAATGCTCCTCCGTTTCGAGCGATAAGCGGGTTTCACGTGTGTTTTCAGAAGGTTAGAGCAGTATGCAGCATTGGTGGAACTTTGGATGTGCAGGGAATCGACGTACAGTACGCCCCGCCGGTCCCAGAGCACAGTATACATAACCTTACCCGCGGACCTAGTTGTCTTCGCTTTGACTAGCGCCCCTTCCTTCTTCACTTTTTAGACGACACCTTGCTTTCGGGAGTATAATAGTGTACCCATGTTTCATATGCAGTGAAGATTCGCGTTAAAAAACCGTCCTCCTCCCCGCCTCGTATTGCGTCAGCAAGCGGCGACAAACTTCCAACTGCCTGAATTTTTGCTCGAAGCTCAGCAGTTTAGGAACGAATCGCGTCATTATTTTGCGATATTGAAGGTGTTCGTGGATGATAGACTCTACACTACCAGTACTGATGCCGAGTTCAACCGAAATGTCTCGAACATTCATCCTACGGACCTCCAAAATGAGTTGTTCTACGTGGCAAATGCTGTCTGGTGTGATGCCAGTTCGTGGTCGATGATCAATCGGCTCATTCTCGACGGTTTCGCGACCATCCTTGAATGCTTTGGCTCATTTAAACACAGCAGCCCTACTCAGGTACTCACTACCGAACTGATTTCGCCAGCGCAGAAAAATTTTCGTGTTTTTAACGCATTCTTACAGTAAAAAACGAATGATAATACGTTGTGCAACGCGCGTGAAACATGCACTCCCGACAAATGCCACACTGTTCATAAGGAGCCGAGCTATCGCATACTCAAGCCGCAACCTTCAAAACATACATGCGCGCCATCTACAGCGTTTGTCTCCATAATATTTGAACCGCCCTCGTATATTGTAATTCGAATTTTATTAATAATACCTTTAAGTACAGCTTCCCCTGAAAGGAACTTTTTTAAATTAAAGCCTATTAACAACTTTTTAAGAAACGCAATGGGTCAGCAAAGACTTTCAGCGTTATGAGTTTAATCCATTGAGGCTGATGTGTTATCATCTTGAAAGAGCAGGAATAGAATAGTCAGATAATAGAATTCCGTTCACCGATTTATAAAAGTAGCGTACAGTGTCCAAATAATTATTTTTCAATTTTGACTCACATTGAGAAAACACCTGCTGACGAGACTCTGATTTATTTATGTTAAAGTAAAAATGCGTGCTTTCGTACAAATATGTGTCATTGTAGGCCCTGGCGGAGCTTATCTTGCCCACATAAATTTTTGGCCTTGCGCTGTCGCTGATGGAAAGAGAGTGTCGGTCGAATTCGTGGTGCAATCAATGCTCCTGTCTTTGACATTTTCCATGAATTTGGGTGAGGTTGCAGTTGCTTTTTAGCTCAGTATCTTCTGAAACGCATGATGAAATGTTTCATATCTCGTAACCTGTTTTTTTTTATCCTGGAGCCCCGATCATGAAACAATTGATGTTATTTTGATGACACACCTTGATCGAACTGGTTGCAATAGCTGAAATCTATAGAGTTTCAAACCCAACTTGGTGCGTTAAGGAAACATTCTAAGCTTCGGTGGGTTGGCAGCACTTTGTATTAAAACACTTGAGTGTATGTATTTTGTTTGTCACTTTTTTGTGTTTTTTTTTTATTTTTAAGATATCGAATGCTATGCTTCTGCGAATTTTACCATATTGCACTGTTAAATACCAATTTAAAAGATTCAATGCTTCCACATGTGCAACAATCATCAATATGGTATTATTCCATACTATCAACGTCTTTTAATATTCCGTTAAATTTGTCATATCACCATTTAAACTTATATTTTTACCCTGGCTAGGATTTGACCTTTATATCTCAGAGTTCAGAGTCCAAAGCACGAGTATATACTCGTATGTCTGATCTACGAAATTTTGTGTGAATCCCATCTTGAACTCAGTGAATATGTACCCCATATGCGTAAAAACGTAAAATTTTTATCGCTTTTATTGCTTTAAAGCTTTATATTTGGCTATGAAAATAACATGTTTTGTACTTTATACAAAAATAGTTGAACAAAAAATATTGGCAAGTGTTTCGTCATTTTTCGATTGAATATTTCTTTTCTTTAAAATGAATTTTATTCAACTACATATTGTCCATTATTATCTATGACCTTTTGCCATTTTTTGGGTTGAGCCATTGTTCCATCTGTGGTTTATTGGTGAAAAACTTCTTCTTCTTCTTCTTCGAACTACAGCCCCTCTCGGGCCTTCGCTTCCTGCGAACAGCGCTTCCAACTGTCTCGGTCCATTGACCGCGTTTTCCAATTCCGAAATCCGAGCAGCGATGAACTATCTTCGTTGACCGAGTCCGACCAGCGTTTCCTCGGCTTCCCCACTGGCATTTGGCCTTCAGTTCTCCCAACGAACACCTCTTTGGGTATCCGTTGTTCGTCCATACGGTTTCATGTGGCCAGCCCATTGCAGCTTCCGCAGTCTTACAATCGTTGAGAGCTCCGGTTCGTCAAAAATTTCATACAGCTCATGGTTATATCGAATTCGCCATTGGTCCCCGTCAAGCTTCGCTCCAAATTTTTTGCCTCAGGACCCGTCGCTCAAAGGCGTTCAATATATTTGCGGATGCTTGGGTTAGGGTCCATATTTCACACCCATAGCATAACACAGGTCTTATCACAGATTTGTATACTTGGAGCTTTGTTCTCCTGTGTATGCAGCTGGTCTTCAATATCGACAATACTGAATAAAATGTTTTATTTGCGAGCTGTACTCTTCGACATATTTCGTCTCTTACATTGCCCGTTTTCGTTATTTTGGCGCCTAAATACACAAATTTGCTAACATTCTCGATACTGTATTCGCTCAGTGTGATGTTTTGTGTATTTTTTTTCCCCGACTGCGTCATGAACTTTGTTTTATTTTCATTGATTTGTAGCCCTACTAGTTTTGCTTTGCTGCCGAGTTTCAGGAAGAGTTCTTTCGCAGTTGTTGATGACCGTGACAGAATGTTGATATCGTCCGCATAGGATACTACTTGGCTCGACTTGTATAGCAATGTACCTCGCGTATCGACAGGTAACTTCCGTATAACGTACTCCAGAGCCAAATTGAATAGCAATGGAGCCAACCCATATCCCTGCTTTAGTCCGATATTTGTGTCAAAGGCATCGGTGAGTTGGTTATTGATGCGGACTTGGGAGGTCGACGACGTCATTGTCATTTCGGTAAAACGGACTAATTTGGCTGGGATGCCAAAGCAAAGCATTATTTGGTACAGTACGTTACGATCAATACTGTCGTATGCTTGCTTGAAGTCAACGAAAATTTGGTGTACGTCTATGTTGAACTAGCAGCATTTTTCAAGTACCTACTTGACTGTGAACAATTGGTCTGTTGTTGATCTACCTGCCCTAAAACCACCTTGATACTCCCCAATAATATTGTTGGCGTATGATCCGATTTTATTTTCTAAGATTTTAGAAAATATTTTGTACGCCGTACAAAGTAGTGATATGACTCTATAATTTTTGCACTGCAACTTGTCACCATTTTTGTGGATAGGGAATATAATTGATTGTCTCCACTGATTCGGCATATGTACTTGTTGCCAAATGTACTGGATGACTTTGTGAATAGCTTGATGAACACTGCTGCCTCCTATTTGATGAGCTCCACTTGAATCATCGATGCGCGGCGCTTTATTATTCTTTTGGGCTTTGATGATGGAACAAACTTTATCCAGAGCTGGTGGAGCCAATGGAAGCTCTCCGCAGACATCTATAGGCTCCGATGTTCTGGGGCTGCGCGGAGGATTAAGGAAGTTCTTGAAATATGATGCCCGTCTTTTCTTAATCTTGGATGATATTGCCGATGTCATCACGACAGAGTGTGGTTTTGGGCTGATAACCACGTTTCAGGCTTTTCACTACTTTGTATGCTTGTGTTGTGTTGTTGCTCGCTAAACTTACATCTATACTCTTCAATTGGTCGTCATACTATTTTCTTGACTTAATCGCTACTCTTCTGAGATTTTCATAGTGTTCTCTCTTCGTCCTGGTTTTCCCACCCACATATTCTTTGTACGCCTGATTCTTCTTATCTAACGCATTTTGGCACTCATCATCGAACCAATCATTCCGCTTGCGCCGGGCTTGATGTCCGATCGTCTGTTCTTCCACGGTCCTGATAGCCGCTTTCACTTCCATCCAGGGCTCGTTGCTCGTCTTTAACGGTGCGTCTAATAGGATGGGAGCCAGCTGGTTGTCGCGGGTCTCCGTGAAATGTTTGGCCACAGACGCCGTTTGGCGCCTCTCGATGTCAAATTTTTGTAGCGGGCTGGTCTTCGTTGAGTATGGCTTTGACATACGACATCGATAGGTTAATTTGATCAAGTAATGATCTGAGTTACAATTTGCTCCTCGGTATGTACGGACTTCAAGTATGCTCGAGGCCCAATGTTGTTGGATCAGAACATGATCGATCTAGTTTTGTGTGTTGCCATCCGGTGATACCCACGGCATTTTAAGAATGCGTCGATTTGAGAAGCAAGTCGAACGTATGACTAGATTTCTGCTACATGAAAGTCAATCAGGCGCTAGCCGTTGTCATTTGTTTCATCGTAGAAAGCGTTGAAATCACCCAGAATAATTTTTTTGTCGTTTGTGGGCAATGAGTCAACCAGTCTTTCCAGGTGATTGGAAAACGTCTCCTCCGTTTGTTCGTTCTTACGAATCGCACACAACCGTTCGTTTATTGCCTTGAAATCAATAACGGGTGATTTGAACTCCCTATCCACAATGAAGGCCAATCCGAATTCTCGTTTTCCAGTAGGCTTCCCACTTTTGAATATTGTGTGCGATCTCGTTTCCAGTCCAATCCGTTTCCTGGACTGCCAGTATTTTTAAGTGATACTGACTGGCCTGTTGTAAAAGGTCCTTAATAGTACCAGGGTAATTGAGTGATCTGACATTCCAGGATCCAATGCCATAGTCCTTTTTTTCATTTGTGGGGTCTTTGCCGTGATTCCAATCCATTTCGAGGCCTATCTGCAGGTTTCAAAACATTTAAAGGTTTTCTAGGGACGGAGTGTTAGCCCGTCGCCCAACCTGCATTCCGGTGGCATGGTTATTACGTCGATACCGTTATCAGGCGCAGAAGATTCGCCTTCACCCTCTTACGCCCTCACAAAGGAGGTGTAAGTAGGATTTAGTAGCAGGGCTGTCGATGTATTTACAGTTATTAGCATTTCTCGGCATTTAATGTTACATTATTGGAGAACCAGTAAACCCAATGTGCACCCCGAGAGAATTTACTACCATTTAATTGGGGGGTTTAAGGTGAGGAATCATGGAAGTTGTGGGTTGGGGAAACAAGGGGTTCCCTACTCCGGATGAAATTTGTAGACTGGAATATCGCCTTTCAAAGGCATGTCAGTTTGACTCAATCTGATTAGTATTGCCCGATATATGACAACGAACACCATCTAGTGACATAAAGGCTCAATACTTTTTAGACTATCCAATATTTACACGAACTCAACTGCAAACTTCCATAAACATTTCATAGATTTTTACTTTTCACTTTTAGAATGTGCAGAATCACGAGCATATGCGCTGTCCCATCGAAACTCACCGCCTTCAAAATTTGTACCACGATGTCGAGCGGATGGCTCGTTTGCACCCGTTCAGTGTATGGAGGGATCAGGATGTTGGTGCTCCGATAGCAATGGTATCCCCATTCCTAACACTGCCACCAGAAATGGTAAACCAAATTGTAGAAGATACGGAAAGTCGAACATTCGACGGGCAACAAATGTGAGCAGTCGAAACAAACGGGGTTGCTCCCAGCTGGATCAAGCTGTTTTTAATACAAATCTAGTAGATGTATTGCAGAGAGAATTCGCGCGATATCAAGGACAACAGAAACTAGATGATGGCGCACGTGTTCAGGATGATATTGTGGTTGGATGGAAGTTCACTATGCTGGATACAAATAAAAACAATATGTTGGACAAAGCAGAGTACCGTGAATTCAAACGTCTCGTAAAGAAGGTAAGAAATAATTGAAATAGAATTTTGTTTATCACTTTTTGTTTATTAAAAACTTAAATATTTTGAAACTTAATACGTCTAAGTTTTTAAATTTTAAAATTAAAGTCAGCATTGAGGCCCATTTGCTCGAACTGAGGAAGATACTCTCGAATCGCCTTCTCCACATCAACTTGGTTCAGCTTTTCTTGAATTCTCACCTTGATCGGATTTTCCAACGCATCCATAATTTGGTAACGAAGAAGATTGGGCAAAACATTCGCTCCGAATTCTAGCACGTAGTCTAGTGTTCCAGCCCCATCGCATCGAATTTGAATGTTACCCAAGTCAAATTGAAGGTCCTTAATTTGGGGTCGTTTCCTTGTATCTAAGGGTTGACTGACTTCAATTGTTGCTTTAATGTGCTGAATTGTAAATTCCGTGCGCCCCGCACGAGTGATCATTCCATTTCCCATTCCAACTTCCCATTGAGTTGCTCCTGCGATCCTTTGAGTGCCAACTTGAAACCGCATCGACACTGTATTGTTTTCCATGGACACTGTCATGTTTCCGACTCTGTAGAAAGAAGAGCCTCCAGTTATGTAGGTGTTTGTCATTTGCATAGAAAACAGTCCCATAGTGTGATTATAGTCGGGAATCATATATGGCTCGTAGCCCATGTTACGAACTTTTTTCCGACCCTCAGCAATAGCCATGTCGAGTGGTGAGATTGAGTTAGGGAAGCGGAACTCTCCAGTCGCGTTTGCCAGGTTGGAGTCGATTTCAGTACGGATCTGCTTATAAGCCTCTGATAGCATAAATGGTTTCATTGAATCAAAAACTAGTGTTGGCGCTGAATTGATGAATCCTTGAAATACGGAGCCGAGAATTCCCAAGTTTTGGAAGTCCATTGCCATATCAGAAAAGGTGATATCGATCTCAATGTCTTGAGTTTTTATCGTTCCGTCACGTTGTACAGCTAGGGAAGCGTTTCCTTTGACAAAGACATTTTTGAGCATAACCTTGAACGGCCCTTGCGATCGACTGAATAGTGATGAAAGCGTGTAGTCACCCAGCATGTTCATGTTATCTAACTGTATGCCAACGAATGCCTAAAATGTATGAAAGGAAAGTTAATATTAATCACTTGAACTTGACCAATGGGTTATTATTAATAAGGTAGAGTAAACCGACTAAGACTATGCTCTTGGATATTAAAATTTGGCCTTAGTTTGTTTTTTCAACGGATTTTGCAGGTGCGTTCTCTATTAAAAATTATTAAGAATCAAATCTCAACTTTCACGCTGAAATTTCCAATATTCCTGCGTGGCAGCGAAACGTCCCTATTCACAGAAAGATAAGAGTTCCTCACGGAAGTCTTAAGACCCAACTAGAAGCTGTATAAATCTGTCGAAGGAATTTGAGAGATTTTAAAATTCTTCCATATATTCAAGTACGACAGTTGATTCAAAAAGTCAACTTCGAATATAATTTCTTTGATTTGTGTTGCATTATTGAATCACGAATTACTTATTGTTATTTTGAGGATTCTCTCAAAAGACTAGATAAATTTAAAGCGCTCAATCGTTATAAATTTGATAAAAACATAAAACCAGTTTTAAAACATTACCCACATCTTCTTCTTCTTCTTAGCACTGCAGCCCCTTTCGGGCCTTCGCTTCCTGCAAACAGCGCCTCCAACTGTCTCGGTCCATTGACCGCGTCATCCAATTCCGAAATCCGCCGACCGAGTCAGACCAGCGTTTCCTTGGATTCCCCACTGGCCGCCGGCCTTCAGTTCTCCCAACGAATACCTTCTTGGGTATCCGTTGTTCGTCCATACGATTCAAGTGTCCAGCCCATTACAGCTTCCGCAGTCTTACAATCCTTGAGACCTCCGGTTCGTCAAAAATTTCATACATCTCATGGTTGTATCGAATTCGCCATTGGTCCCCGTCTAGATTCGCTCCGAATTATTTGCCTCAGGACCCGTCGCTCAAAGGCGTTCAATATATTTGCGGATGCTTGGGTTAGGGTCCATGTTTCACACCCATAGCATAACACAGGTCTTATCACAGATTTGTATACTTGGAGCTTTGTTCTCCTGTGTATGTAGCTGGTCTTCAAGATCGACAATACTGAATAAAATATTTTATTTGAGAGCTGTATTCTTCGGCGTATTTCGTCTCTTTCATTGCCCGTTTTCGTTATTTTGGCGCCTAAATACACAAATTCGCTACCATTTTGGATACTGTATTCGCCAAGTGTTATGTCTTGTGTACTTGGGGTATTTTTCCTCAACTGCGTCATGATCTTTGTTTTATTTTCGTTGATTTGTAGCCCTACTAGTTTCGCTTTGCTGTCGAGTTTCAGGAAGAGTTCTTTCGCAGTTGTTGATGACCGTGACAGAATATTGATATCGTCCACATAGGCAACTACTTGGCTCGACTTGTATAGCAATTTACCTCGCGTATCAACAGGTAGCTTCCGTATGACGTACTCCAGAGCCAAATTGAATAGCAATGGGGCCAGGCCATCTTCCTGCTTTAGTCCGATATTTGTGTCAAAGGCATCGGTGAGTTGGTTACTGATGCGGACTTTGGAGGCCGTCGACGTCATTGTTATTTTGGTAAGATGGACTAATTTGGCTGGAATGCCAAAACCAAGCATTATTTGGTACAGTACGTTACGATCAATGCTTGCTTGAAGTCAACGAAAATTTGGTGTACGTCTATGTTAAACTCCCAGCATTTTTCAAGTACCTGCTTGACTGTGAACAATTGGTCTGTTGTTGAGCTACCTGCCCTGAAACCACCTTGATACTCCCCAATAATATTGTTGGCGTATGATCCGATTTTATTTTCTAAGATTTTATAAAATATTTTGTACGCCGTACAAAGTAGTGATATGCATCCATAATTTTCGCAGTGTAACTTGTCACCATTTTTGTGGATAGGGAATATAATTGATTGTCTCCACTCTTTCGGCATATGTTCTTGTTGCCAAACGTACTGGATGACTTTGTGAATAGCTTGATGAACACTACTGCTACCATATTTGATGAGCCCCACTGGAATCTCATCAATGCCCGGCGCTTAATTATTCTTTTGGGGTTTGATGATGGAACAAACTTCATCCAGAGTTGGTGGGGCCAACGGAAGCTCTCCGCAGACATCTATAGGCTCCGATGTTCTGGGGCTGCGCGGAGGATTAAGGAAGTTCTTGAAATATGATGCCCATTTTTCCTTAATCCTGATTTCATCAGCGATTATATTGCCGATGTCATCACGACAGAGTGTGGTTTTGGGCTGATAACCGCGTTGCAGGCTTTTCACTACTTTGTATGCTTGTCTTGTGTTATTGCTCGCTAAACTTACATCTATACTTCTCAATTGGTCATCATACTATTTTCTTTTCTTAATCCTAATTATCTTATTCGCTACTCTTCTGAGATTTTGACAGTATTCTCTCTTCGTCCTGGTTTTCCTTCCTACGTATTCTTTGTACGCCTGATTATTTTTATCTAACGCATTCTGGCACTCATCATTGAATCAATCATTCCTCTTGCGCCGGCCTTGATGTCCAGTCGTCTGTTCTGCCACGGTTCTGATAGCCGCTTTCACTTCCATCCAGAGCTCGTAGCTCGTCTTTAACGATGCGCCTGATAAGATGGGAGCCAGCTGGTTGTTCAGGGTCTCCGTGAAATGTTTGGCCACAGACGCCGTTTGGAGCCTTTCGATGTCAATTTTTTGCAGCGGGCTGGTGTTCGCTGAATATGTCTTTGACATACGACATCGATAGTTCAATTTCATCAAGTAATGACCTGAGTTACAATTGGCTCCTCGGTATGTACGGACGTCAAGTATGCTCGAGGCCTATCGTTGTTGGATCAGAACATGATCGATCTGGTTTTATGTGTTGCCATCCGGTCATAACCAGGTGATTTCACGAACGTATGACTAAATTTCTACTACATACAAAGTCAATCAGGCGGTGGCCATTGCAATTTATTTCATAGTAGAGACTATATTCTCCAGTCGTTCCACGATGAGACAGCTCATTGCCAACCTTAGCGTTGAAATCACTCAGAATAATTTTTGTGTCGTTTGTGGGCAATGAGTTGACCAGTCTTTCCAGGTTATTGTAAAACGATTCCTTCGTTTCTTCGTCTTTGTCTTCGGTCGGGGAGTGAACATTTATCAGCTAGATTTTGAAGAGTTTCGCTTTTATACGGATCTCACACAACCGTTCTTTGACTGCCTTAAAATTTTGAACTCCCTATCCACAATGAAGGCCACTCCAAATTTTCGTTTTTCAGTAGGCTTCACACTTTTAAACATTGTGTGCGATCTCAATGTCGTTTCCAGTCCAATTTGTTTCCTGGACTGCCAGTATTTTGAATTGATATTGACTGGCCTGTTGTAAAAGGTCCTTAACAGCGCCAGGGTAATTGAGTGATCTGACATTCCAGGATCCAATGCCATAGTCCTTTTTTCGTTTGCGAGGTCGTTGGCGTGATTCCAATCCATTCCGAGGCCCATCTGCAGGTTTCGAAACAATTAAAGGTTTTCCAGGGATGGGGAGTTAGCTCATCGCCCAACCTCCATTCCGGCGACATGAATATTACGTCGATACCGTTATCAGGCGCAGAAGATTCGCCTTCACCCTCTTACGCCCTCACAAAGGAGGTGTAAGTAGGATTTAGTAGCAGAACTGTAGATGTATTTACAGTTATTAGCATTTCTCGGCATTTAATGTTACATTATTGGAGAACCAGTAAACCCAATGTGCACCCCAAGAGAATTTACTACCATTTAATTGGGGGGTTTGGGATGAGAAATCATAGAAGTTGTGGGTTGGAGAAATAAAGGGTTCTCTCCTCCTTTCTCAAACACGCTTCGGACCGTCTATGGTGGAGTCACATTACCCACACGGCTCTCTAAATTTAAATAATTGTCATTAAAAAAAAATTAGCCATAAAAACAATATCAATTGCTATCAAATTAGGATTACTAAATATTATCATTTAGCTGGGAATAAGGAGGAATACCAGCCAACACTATTAAAAATTACCTATTACTAAAATTTACGTTTTCCTGAGGTCTGCAAAGTAGGCCCACGTAGCGGCAATGACCTCCCCATGCGACACAAAATTCTTGCCGGCGAGTGAGTTTTTCAAGTTTGGAAACAAAAAGATGTCGCATGGGACCAAATCTGGAGAATACGGTGGATAGGATAGTAGTTCGTAACGCAATTTGACATATTTGGCCGTGGTGACGGTAAGAGGTGTGAGCCATTGCGTTGTCATGATGGATAAACACTTTTTTCTTCGCCAATTGAGGCCTTTTTTCTGCACATCGGCCCAATAATTCGGCTTAGTAGAGCCCTGTAACCGTTTTGCCCTTCTCCAGGTAGTCGATGCAGATCATACCTTGTGAATCCAAAAAAAAAGTGGAAATCACCTTTTCGGCCGATAGAACAGTCTTCGCTTTCTTTGGAGCACGTTCGCCGGGTGAAGTCCACCGTTTGACTGCTCCTTGGTCTCTAGTATGTATCAGTGGAGCCATGTTTTGTCGACTGTCACAAAAGGACGCAGAAACTTCTTCGGTTTGCACTGAAATGGTGTCAGCCACTGCTCTGAAGTGGTCTCATGGTTGCGTTTGTTGTCCGGAGGGATCAAACCTGCCACCCATCGTGCCGACAGCTTTCTCAAGCCCTATATTTCATGCAGGGTATGACCCACGCTGTCTTTTGAGATGCCCACTGTCTCAGCTATCTCGCGTACCTTCAATCGGCAGTCTGTCAATAGAAGCTCATAGGTTTTTGCCACGTGATCTTCCGTGGCAGCCGTTTTTGGAGCATCTGGGCGTGGCTTATCAAAAAACAACGTGCAACCACGTTGACACTCGTTAAACCAATCTTTCACGGTCAGCATCGTGAGCAATTACCGTGCACAGCGCCCAAGCACTATTTGATTTCACAGCGCGACTTCCCCTCCAAAAATAAGAATCGAATCATCGACCGGTATTGCTCTTTCTCCCTTTTTCTAAACTCCGTGGACACACGCTTCCACACGTGGTCAAAACAAAACTACGAGTTTGACTCGGTTGCAATTTTGACATTAGTCGTCTACGAAAATGTGCTACAGGATAGTGAATCTCTATTGTGATGGTGGCGCCATCGGGCGGTGAAGCTAAGTACTTATCTAACCACCCTCGTATATGATATATAATCAGGCCACCATCGGAATCAAAAATATATCGATTCATATTCAAATACACGAGTGCTTCTGATGATATAAGGCCAGTGAGGAGACAAGTCTCAACTGATGGTGAAATCCATATTTGTTGACCGGAAAATTGGTCTTTCATGAAAAAAAGCAGCATATATTTTTTAATAATAATGATGAGTGTTATCGATATGTTACAGTGATAATTCAATCTATGGTACCAATAAGAAAATGAATGTGAATAATGCCGAGTTGCCAAATTGGTTTGCGTGCCAGACATTCGATCATTTATGCGATATCGAGAGTAAACTCAGACTTTTTTGTAGGAAACTAAATAATAGAGAAAGTGTTGAAGCGTGTCTCATTGATATGGAAAAGCCTTCGATACGATTTCGTTGGATTGACTTATTTGTAAACTCCTTAAGAACAGGTTCCCCAGACACCTTGTCTCCATGATGTGGAATATGTTATACGGAAAATAATTTCTTGTAACTGGCGAAATCTGACGATAATGCGCGATTTCAATGTCTTGGATGGTTTACAACAGGAAACAGTCACTGCATCCATGCTCTTCTCCAGATTCATTCGCAAACTACTGAACGGCTTTGATATTAATAATGTGCTGTACACACGCTCATTAGTTGCGTTTTCTAATGATGTGATCATTTATACGGTAGATCAAAAAGCTACAGTAGTTCAGAGCAACCTACAAAAATATTCAATGATGTGCAGCATTACACCGACAATTGGTGACGGAAACTCAATATGGTTTGGACGTAGTTGCCTTGCACGGTAGCACCGTTGTGGCACTCATGCGTGAACGGCTCCAATTCAACTACCATACCGTCTCTGTCCCGATAAAACCTTAGTAGACCTCGAAGTATGTTCGAAGTTTGCACCATTGAGTTAGTATTATAGGTTCGGTTGAGCCGGACTCCCAATAAGCGCTGGTCTAGTCACCGTCAAAAAATGTGGTGGAAGTACTATACTCGGAAACGGAAGCCGGTACCCACTCCAAAGAAAAGAGGTCCTAAAATATAATTGACATCCAGTGACATGAAAAAAAGGCTAATCCGAAGAGTGAGAGACGTTCTAAAGAGAATAAAATCTGTATGCGACTCGCTGAAAATGTGCAGAGAAGTAAATAATGGACTCCTTGAACTAGAGGAGCTCCTGAGCCGCATAGGGGATTACCGGAGCAGCTGGTTAGAGGCCGAAGAGGACCAGAACGCCAGATAAGAGCTGAAAGCCAAAGAAACACTGGAGAATCGATCTAAAAGGCATGCGCAGATAGCTCCGCCATCTAACATCAGTAAAGAAATGCTATTTAGCCCAATCCGAAAGAAATTTAAATAAAGAAATTGGGAAGAGGCAATTGATGGGCGTGCAACACTAGATCAGGAGTTCTAGACAGTGCGGACAGAGAATGCGAAGAAAACCGCAAAAAAAACTGCTACAAAAACTGCTAGCATATAAAGTTCGCCGCGATGCCCAGCAAAAATAAAGACCTGAAGCAAAACAGGAAAGTAAAAGCCCCGACGAAGACCCCGGCAGCAGGCACTGCTCATAAAACCCCAAGATGGCGGATTCTGCGCAGAAATGTTGTGGAATATCATACGAAATGTTAGGCCCGAATCCAACAACACTGTTATTAGAGCAATGCGGCTAACGTGATCGGGCCACATGATGGTCAAATTTGCAGCAGAGGCCGACAATAAAAAGCATTCCGCGACACAGTAAAGAAAGTCCTTGGCAAAAGCCCAACTTTAGCCTCGCTCGAATTGATAGCAACGACCGAAATAAGAGACATTGACTGCGTTACGGACCTGGCTGAGGTAGAAGAGTCCATCAAAAGGGAGTTCCCTAGCGTCAACAGGATCAAAGCAAGGCTGACACCAGAAAGCCATAAGGCACAATGCATGCCCATAATTGACTTGACTAAAACGGACGCCGAAAAATTTCTGAATAAGGGCAAAGTAAGAATAAGTTGGGTTGTCTGCAAGATATGAAATGCGCAGAGCCTCTAAAATGCTTCAAATGCCCTGGCTATGGTCACATCGCACAAGTATGCAAAGGACCCGATAGGAGTTTCCTATGTTATAAATGCGGTGAAATGAGATATAAAAAAAAGAGTGTACAAAGGAGTCACACTGCATCAATTGCATTGATGCTGGTCCGAGACCTGATCTTGAGGAAAATGTCGGGTTTTTTGGGAATCCCGAGCCAAATCAAAGTCGGAATTTCTATTACCCGTTCGATTAACCACCCAAAACCTGCTAGAGCAGTTTGTGAAGGACGTGACACCACAATCAAGGTTCTGCATCATGGTATCCTGATGAAACTGGCACTGCTGCAATTTGGGTTCAGAATAGTGATTTCCAGGCGGAGAGCTGAGGACGAGGGGATGGTTTCATGTGGGTTTTTTGTTCAGGGACCACCTTCTTTAGAGTGTACCTAACGCCAGAAGAACCGATATTTTTTATTAAATACCTCCATTCCCTACCACTCCCTATCACTCTTTCTTCGTCGCACAACGCTCGTGCGATCTGCATTCACATTACGTCGCTTCGTCCTTTGTACCCAGATAATGTTTAATACATCGGTATAAAAAGGCACACAAAATAATGTGAACTAATCCTTTTCATGAACATCTAGTCCTCTCAGAAATAAAAAAAAATTTAAATATAATACGACGCATTCAAAAAAAAAACTCTGAGTAACTGTCTCTTCAGTATCCCGCCGGTAGTGTCAAAAATGCCCTGAGATACTGAGCTCATAAAAACAATGCTTCAGGTCCACGCTTCAATCAGTGCTCATTAAATGCTCCCTAAGTCTTTTCTTAAATACCAAAAGTGAGTTTGCTTTCTTAACCATTTCTGGTAGATTGTTCTACATATATACGCAGGGCATCATTCGTTGCATTGTTCTTTAGACGATCCATTCTGGCACCTTTCCAAGTCAAGCTTAATGCTTTGGAGGTCGCTGTTTCGAACGCAAACAGCAACGTGGTCATTGGGAGGGATTTCAACGCTAAAACAATTCAATGCCTCAAACAGATCCGCGGGAAAAATGAATCCTAGAAATGGTGGTAACGGTGGTATGCCGACTTTCCGCCGTGTTGGCTGTGATATGATCATACCAAAGGTGACATTCGCCTCGAACTCCTTGGTACGAAGGATACACAATTGAAGCGTATTAGAGGACCACTCAGCAGTGCATTCTGCTTGAGATTAGAGATGTTGTCTCCTGACGTCCGTGCTCTTGACCTTTCACAGTGGGATGAAACATCGGGATGGTGGTCGTCTAGATGTTCGTCGAGGTGCTCAAGGCAGGAACACCGCTGCAGAGTTATTCGCAGGGAACAGAAGAACTGGCAGCGCAAGACGTTGTAAATTCAACTATGAGCTTCTATGTTTCTATTCCCCGTCGAAGCCCCCGACACGGGAAGCCCCCAGTATACTGGAGGTCAACTGAAATCGGTGAAAAGCAAATAAAGTATCACAAGTTTTGGGCGTGAGGCTCAACCAGAACGCAACCGTAACGAGGCATGCAACCGGGTAGCAGCATATGAGTCGGCCACGAAATGGCTTCGCAAATTGATTAACAACAGCAAGGCTCACTGCTGGCAATACCTAGTGGACAATGTGAACAAGGATCTGGGGGGCCTTGGCTACAAGTTAGTTACGCGGAAGCTTATTGCCCTGTGGACGCCTTGAACGCCTTTTCACAAAGCCGGAGCTTGAAGGGGCTCCAGGCCCAGCTGGTGTTCTAGATGAGGTTTTGCAACTTGTCTATCACCATTGTCTTGACTTGCTGCTCAGTACGCTTAACGCTTGCCTACGCGACGGGGTTTTCCCGGAACAATGAAAGGTGTCGAGGCTCGTGCTGATCAGCAAGGAAAGGGAAATTCCGTATCGCCGTCTGCATACTGCCCGTTGTGCATGCTAGACACGGCTGGGAAAGTGCTAGAGACTATCTCCTCGGCAGTAAGGCTTTAGAGCAGGATGCTCCACCATTAATACGATTGCAGAGGTGGTGAGCACGCTCCAAAAGGCAAAAGGTAACGGATCGTCCTGTTGGAGATACTCAGCGTTAAGAACGCCTTCAACTCCGCTAGATGGGTGGATATTCTGGATACGCTGGAAAACCCTTTTTAAGCTCCAGAATATCTAATGCGGCTTTTGAGGGACTACCTGAAGAACCGATGCCTACTTTGTGAGGTCATCGGGTATTGCCGAGGAGTCTATTCATGATCCAGACCTATGAATGTGTTTCATGACAAGCTACTGAGACTTGAGATGCCAGATAAGTCGCGCTTGATCGACTGTGCGGATGATGTTGCGACTCTAGCCGCTGGACGCTTCTTCAAACGTGCGCAACGTAGGCTAGGTATGCTAAAACGCCAAATGAGAGACTGCATGACTGCTCGCGGGCTCAGTCTGGCACTGGAAAAAACCGAAATGGTTATCTACAAAAAAAAAAAACAAGAGTTCCTAGAGTAAGGATGATCACTATTGGAGACATACTAATCGAATCGAAACCAGCCATAAAGTACCCCAGGCTACTGATTTTCTGAGCAAATTAAGGCAATGTGGGGTCTTAACCCATCAACAAGATGTCTCTGATGAGTACTGTAGGGTCAATGCTACTGTACTGAGCAGAGATATAGGGCCACACTCTCAGTAGCAAGGTATACCGAAAACGCTTACCATATGTACACAGAAGAGTAGCACTGAAAATTACGCTTTTTACTTGTATTGCAACGAGGATGCGAGGAAGACGCGTAGCCGCGAGGGGAGGAAGTGCTCTCTCAACGATTAGCAGTAGTTTTGGGTGAGTTTAATGAAGGAAAGGTGACTTGCGGCTCATTTCGGATGTGGGACCGTGGCCAAATTGAAGGCAAGGTGAGACTGACTTCTATTTGACTCAGCCTTTGAGCGGTCATGGATGTTTTCAGTCTTACCTGCACAAGATTGGTAAGTCATGTTCGCCCAGCTGTCAATTTAGTTCAAGAGAAGACGATACCTGCCACACATTTTTGCATGTAAAAATGGGACAGGTTACGCCGGAACCTCTTCAGCGAGACGGGGGAATTCATCCCAAATAGTATAGTTGCCATATGGCGCACTATGTTTTGTCAGCGCTAAAAGACAAAAGAGATTCACAGCAGCCGTAGAAGTTGGGGCTGGGAGATCGCTTGTCTGGCAATTCTTCCTCTTTAGGAGTTCAACATAGACATATAACAAATCTTCACTGACCTTAAGCAGGCACACGACAGTATTGGTCATAACGTACCGTACCAAATAATGCTTTGCTTTCGTATCCAAGCCAAATAAGTCCGTCTTACCAAAATGACACTGACGTCGACAACTTCCTAAGTCCGCATCAATAACCAATTCACTGACGCCTTTAACACAAATATTGGACTTAAGAAGGGAGATGGGCTAGCCCCATTACTATTCAATTTGGTTCTGATATATGTGAAAAGAAAGCTACTTGTCAATACAAGAGGTAAGGTTTGATACAAGTCGAGGTAACTGGTAGCCTATGCGGACGACATCAATATTTTGTCGCGGTCGTTAACAGCCGTCAAAGAACTTTTCCAGAAACTCGACGGCAAAGCAAAGCCAATAGGGCTACAAATCCATGAGAATAAAATGAAGCTCATGACGCACTCAAGGAATAGCATCTCAAATCCTCAAAATATCACACTTGGCGAAAACAGTATCGAAAATATGGGCGAATTTGTGTGTTTGCGCGACGAAATATCAAGAACCGGTAATGAAAGAGGCGCAAAACGCCGAAGAATGCAGTGTTTAAATGAAATATTTTATTCAATTTTGACGATCTTGAAGCATACACAGGAAAACAAAGCTACAAGTATACGAGTCTGTGACAAGACTTGTGCTATACTATGGGTGTAAATCATGGACCTTAACTCAAGCATGTGCAAACATGTTGAACGCTTTCGAAAGTCGAGTCTTGAGGTGATTAATCGGAGCAAAGCTAGGCAATGGTGAATTCGATACAAGCATGAGCTGTATTAACTTACATACATAGGGAAAAGACAATGAAAAAATTTTTTTGAGCTGTTGGAGAAACTGAAAGATGTGGATATTACCGATGATTATGTGTTAGTATCGTTTGATGTACAAGCAAGTAATATATGAGCTAGAGGTATGGTTGGGAAAGCAAGATACTTCGGCACAATGTAAGGAGAAAGTGAGGCAGCATGTTAAGCTAGCGGCAGTGTGTATGTAGGAAAATTATTTTACGTTCAGAGGGAAATACTACAAAGTGACAAAAGGATTAGCGATGGGGAACCCTTTGTCTTAATTACTAGCGGAAATGTTTATGGCGGGCTTTGAAGGATGCATACAACAAAAGAACTTATACCTGAAGGGAACGAGTAACAAAGGAACCATACAGTAAAGCAAAAAGTCAAGATTTGTCATTCGTCGAAGCCAGTTGTCTTTTGTATGTCAAATAATTCGCAAATTAAATCATTTTAAGTTTGATCTAAACCCGATTGTTCTCTTTAATCGAAGGGATAAGCTGACCTTATAAACTGGGGGCTCAACCGGGATATAGAAAACCAGTGAGTGTAAACAAAGACGAATCGTGGTGAAGACAAGGAAAAGGAAACAAAGGTTGGCAAGACGGAACCGCGGGTGACTTTTTGCGTGCAAAAACAGAAGACGACGAAATGTTCGATTTAATGATGAGTGTTGTAACGTGTGATGTGTATAACCTCACGGTTGCGCAGCTTAAAGACATATTGAAAAATAAAGGGCTCAGTTCAGCGAGAAACAAAGCCGAGCTTATAGGCAGACTCATAATTGCCAATCAAAGTAGGAAATGGATAACAAAGTTAGTTGATTTTAGCGGCGGAAAAGATAGTGAAAACGAGAAAACAAACGGGAGTACGGGGATATAATGAGTCCGTTGTCTCGCGATTGTAAAATCGAGTTGTACAGGGGGCGAGAAAGAGTTGGCCGAGAGGAAACTCGCTGTAGCTCGTCGCGAAATCGAATTGTTGTGAGGAGTGCAGAGTCGAAACAGTGAAGTGATTGCAAACGACGGTCCCAGTAATGACAGGTTATGTTTTTGGATGAAGCATATAAACTCGACGACTCGACAATGAAAATTCTTATCGGGCCGCAACTCAAGGGCAAAGCCATGGAATGGTTTCATTTCAGACCCGAATATATCACGCTGGACCCTGAAAGACTTCTGAGTGAATTGAAGAGAATGTTCCATGATCGTCCGCATAAGCTTGCAATGCGACGAAAAATCGAAGAGCGAACATGGGGAAAACCGAAACTTTTCATGACTATGTGCATGAGAAGACAATTCTTGCGAATCATCTCAGCGTGGACGATGACAAAGAGCTCAGCTACATTATCGACGGGATTCCATATACTCAGCTTCGCGACGTTGCCCGTGTACAAGGATTCGACTCGATGCAATCGTTACTGCGAGAGTTCGGGGAGATATCGCTGGGCGACAGGAATTTTACGTCAAGTTCGAATGCGAAACAAGACGACAAAGTGAGCAGCGGCAACCGTAGGAATGACAAAGCGACAAACAGTAAGAGCGAGATAGGTGAGAAAATCTCATCCAATGAAAGAGGCACGACTCAAGAACGGGGTGAAAAGAAAAATTGTTATAATTGCGGTCAACGTGATAATATCAGTTTTAATTGGCTGACGAAAAATAAAGGACCGATATGTTTCGCGTGCGTCGAGTACTGGCATATTGCACCGGAATGTGGGAACAGAAGGAAAGATATGACGAAGCGTAGCTGTGCGGTAACCCAGGCGAAATCGAGCGAGTGCGATAAGCCCTCATCGACAATTACAAGCCGGTAAAGACTCGCGACGTTGATACAAAAATGACACTTATATTGAAAAACGACGAACCTGTATATCAAAGAGCAAGATGGTTGACGCCGCACGAGGGAGAACAGGTCAATGCTCAGATTAGCAATTGGATAGACGACGGAATCGTTCGACAGTCTGCCTCGGATTATGCAAGTCCGATTCTCTTATTATATGGATCAAAAAGGCTTTGCATTAACTATCGACTGCTGAATACAAAATTATCAAAAGCAGGTATCCGCTACCGCTGATTGAAAACCAGCTGAACAACCTGCAAGGTGGGCGAGTGTTCAGCTTTCTTGATTTGAAAAACAGGTTTTTCGATGTGTCGAGTCAGAAGTATACGGCTTTTATAGTGATGGTCATTTAGAATTTATGGGAGTACCATTCGGTCTACTCTTATGTAACTCGCCAGCTGCGAGACTAGCCTTATCGTGAACTGGAAAAAATGTGTAATCTTTCAGACGAAAATTGAATTTTTGGGTCACATCATTGAAAATCGACATGAGAAAAAGAAAGAAAAAGAAAGAAATATCAAAGCTGTTGCAAAGTTTCCAAAGCTAAAAGATGTTCGACAGATTCCATATATTTCCGAAACTTTGTACCCGGATATTCTCTTATAGCTCGACCGCTGTCAAACATGTTGCAGCTAAATGTAAAGTTTGAGTTTGGTGTTGACTAGAATGACGCTTTTATGCCTCTTAAGATTATTTTGCCGAGTCAGCCAGTTTTGAATCTATACTGTGTAAGCGTAGATATTGGACTGCACACCGATGCGACGAAACACGGTTATGGAGCGATATTGCTTCAGAGAAACAGTGAAGACAAAAGATTGCATCCAGCATATTATGCTAGCGCTAAGACGACGCGAGTGGAAGAGAATTATCTGAGATATGAGCTCGAGGCACTTGCGATTGTAAAGCGCTCAAGAAGCTCCGGATATACATAATTACTTACTCGCGACTCCGTTCAAGATTGTAATTGATTCCCGCGCGTTTGCTCTTACTATGAACAAGCGAGACCTTTGCGTGTGTGTTGCGAGATGGCGTAGAGCATAGAACATCGTCCAGGCAAAAGCATTGCACATGTTAGGTATTGTTGCCGAGATTGAAAAAGGCTCAGCAGGAAGATGCAAAAATCTGAAGAATATTCGAGCTGGCAGACAAGGATAAAGCTCGAGGTTACGTCGTTTGTGGAAGCGTGCTGATCCGAGACGACGACGGGAATCTACGACATGTAGTTCCAAAAAGGGTGCATAAGCAAGTTATCAAAATGGCACACGAGACACTTCTCGGTGAGCGAAACGGAGGTTCTCCTAAAGAAAGACTATTGGGACTATCTTTGTCGTTATTGACAAAGATGTGTTCAAAATTCACATGGTTATACGCAACCAAATTGACAATGACGGCTGAAATGTAAGATCGGCTTACGAAGCAGTCTGTGACGTTTGGAAATCCAAAAAGAATTGTATCTGATCGTGGTACTGCCTTCACATTGAACGATTTCGAGGCCTACTGCAATCACGAGAAGATTTGGTAAGAGCAAAAAGTCGATGCCAGTTGACTATTGTATGCCTAATTAATAATTTGCAAATTAAATCATTTTAAGTTTGATCTAAACCCGAGTTTTTTCTTTAGTCGAAGGGATAGGTGATCTTATATACTTAGGATCTGGTGGATGTACGTGGACGATATTATCGTAATTGTACCAAGGACTCAAGTAGAAGGAATACTTAATGAATTTAGTAATGTACATAGAAACGTAAATTTTAAAATAGAAAAGGAAAAAATGGCGCTATTGCATTCCTAGACTTCTGGATTGTACAAAAAGATAAAAATTTGGAATCCAGTAAATACAAGAAGAACCATTCCGGCTACATCTGCCTGCTGGCTCCCACAAAAATTAGCAGCATATAGTAACATGATGCAGTGTACCGTTAACGGGCGAAAACTTCCAAAAAGAGGCTCAATTTATCAAGGAAACAGTAGAAATGAATGGATTCGATGAGAAATAGAATTTATCCAGGCTTTTCGAATACAAACACCAGGAAAGAGAGACACGTAGAATTAGTATCTCGTATTCAAAAATATTTGGTGCATTTAGGAGGCAGTTACGAAAGCATAAAATGGAAGCGGTGGCGACTAGTAGGAATATGAAATTCCTGAAAATTCGGAAGATATCTGAACACCTTAGAATTAATGATAATGCAGGTAATCATAACTCTTAAGTTAATTGACCAGATAATTAATATGAAAAATCAATTTAGATAAGTTAAGTACTTAGTAATAAGTGTGAAATACAAAGTTGAATAGGTTAAGTACTGGGATACGTTTACAGATAAAAATCTGCACGACCTACTTCGTAACCCACTAATTACGAGCCGGGTCCAAAGAATATGGTATTCGAGCGCAATGGGCGGCAGGAACGTCCTAAACAGCCATCTTTGTATTGCAGAGAGCAATCAAAGAAACAAAACACTAAGTGTATTCTTTGTGACATTTGCAGGATTCCTTGAAATATCTTATCTCAGAACTCCAGAAAAAAGTATCAATTATAGAAACAATGCTCTAGATTTATAGTTAGAAGGGGTATAAAATGTTGGTCTAAGCGTGTCAGTAGCTATTAATAATAGTAAAATTATAAAAAAACTTAATTTAAAGAGCTTATCTAGTTTTAGGAACTACATACCGTTAATGTTTTTAAGTCCACGACCAAATTTTTAACTCTGAATTTGGAGAGTCCGTGCGCTTGAACATTCTTCATAGTAAATGTCGCAATGCCTAACGATTTTCGAATTTCAGGTACTGGCATGGGATCAGGAATTGGTAATCCTGGGACACCGACTGGGTCTTCCTGTTTGTAATGATCGATAATAGCCAGGATTTGCGCTGACATTCGATTTTCGCCGACTTTAACATTATGTTCGGCAACCACATCGTCATCTTCGACGTCTAAAAGTTAAAAAAAAACCACATTAACTTTTTCTGACCCGTATGGGAAGACTCAAAAGTAATAGGAATGAATTACATATACACTACAAATCAGCATTCTTCACACGTTACAAGCACGAGGCATACAAGTTCATTGCTGGTCATATACTATACAATAACTTATTTGCTAAGAAGCACTTTCTAATCCAATTGAAGCAGACACTTTATTTACGAAGAAGCGACCACAATGCACAATTAACTATTTTGTTATTTGAAAGTAAGCTGACACAAACCTTCGGGATCCAAATCGAAAGATTTCACATTTTGCACGATCACTGCACAAATTAGGATACCTAAAACTATTTGATTCGCACTTAACAGATACATTTTGGTTAACTATGACATGCCCAGTTTAAGGATTTAATTGCAAAAATCACTGTAACACCACGAGATTCGATGACTGGTTCACTTCTATTGAAATGTCTCCAACATTCGTTAATCCGAACTGGGTGCTAAAGGTCGAAATCTCAGCATGTGTTCCCATATGAACAGGAGACTATTCTGACATGTCAGCAAACTACGCGAGCAATGAAATTCAATTCAACTTCGAATTATGAATAACATTCATTGCGTTATCAGTGTTCTAATGAAAAGACATCTTCCTCTCGGGGCAATTGATAGTAGCTGCGTCTTGACAATCTCGCGCTTATCGCTTCCGAAAGAATCGCGTGAAGAATTTACACACTTAAAGGCATCAAGTTGTTTATTTTCTTAATGTGTGATAAGACCTTTGGACGATAATACAAACCGATGTGTTTTTGGGATGTTCAATCGAATCATTGCAGATTTTCAGATAATTGTAAAAATATGGTGATAAACATTGTATTGACCTTGAAAATTATACTGAGCCGAGTATTTGCGAAACCCTATTTTAATACTAACCAAGCTAGAATAAAACTAAGGTCATTTAATTTTTACGAGAACTTCACATTTCAGTCCCAGCAGGTTGAGTTAATATTGTATAGCAAGGCTTCAACCGGAAAGGTATTTTGAGTTTTGTGAACACTCTAGGACTACCATTGCTCGCAAAAAATCGTTCAGCATTTAAAGACAGGCCTGATTATTATGTAGATATTGTATACATAACACTAACTGAAGACTTTATTTTTTGTTGGTCTACAACTGAGAGCCAAACACACCTTAAGTTCTGGAGATAATACAGTTTTGACACCGATTTGCTTTAAAAAAATTTGTATTGCAATATATTTTAGCATATTTGCACTTAGCTAGAAAAACAATTTTTGAAGTACAGTGACTCCCAAAAAGATCCGCACAAGTAAGAAATGTTCCTTCTTTTTCAATTTATGCTTCAATCCATGACACAAAAAGAAAAAGAAAATATTATTAATTAAACAAAACATCAGCTCGATAGTTTTACTCAAAAAAAAAATAGAAAATGTACCGCAAAATGAGAAGTAAAACGAAGGATTAAAAAAGAAGCACAAAAATATGACGCCCCAAAAAGATCCGCACAGCAAGGAAACTTGGGCAAACATGTGGATTTTTATGTAAAAAGAACACATTTGAGTGACCTCTTTATAGCATTTCGCCTTCAGTGATAAAGTCGTAATAGATCCGAGCAGATCATATTTAATATTGATCACAAACCACGTGTTGTTCGTAGCTTAAAAAAACGTTGTGCTTTTTAAATTAAAATGGGCAAATACACGACTCCAGAGAAGATCCAGTTGGTGGTTTCTAACCATATGGAAGGTAAAAATGTGGCAGGAATATGTTCGAGCCTCAACATGAAACGTAGAACTATTTACGACATTCTCCGGAGGTATAAAGAGGAAGGTAGAATAGACTTGAAGCATAGTCCTGGTTGCCCAAAGGTTCTAATGACGCTTGAAAAACGCTCTATCGTCCGGAAAATAAAAAAAAATCCAAAACTGAGTGCTCCAAAAATTGTGAGTGAAGTGTTCGCAGAATTTAAGAAAAAAGTAGGATGTGAAACAGTTCGACTAGTTTTGAGAAATGCGCAATACAATGGACGTGTTGCACGGAAGAAACCATTCATCAGCGAAATGAATAGAAACAAGTTGGGTAGACAGACCTATGCTCATGTCAGAAGGGTTTTGTACTTAACTTACAAAATGCAGTAACCAGCAACGAATAAAATCATGAAACATGTCAAAGACGATTTTATTGGAGAAAATGTGAAATTCGAGGATCATACTATTATTAACAAAGTTGAACGAATTTTGACTTCTGAGGTATTTGTTATAGTTATACCCATAAATATCTCCTTTGATAATTTTTTCAGATTTTTTAGATCACGGGTGTCCATTCGCGAGGGAGGAAACACATTTTTCATGTATTTCCCCCCCTGTGCCCCCACTGAAGCAAAAACTGTCAGTTTAAGAACTGTTTTGAAAAGCACTCATAGAGAACTTTCAATTGATACTCATATCGTCTACCTTTCATGAAATTTTTTTTCAGGGGCCACTCTTCTGTACTGTAATCATCGATTCATGGCCTATTTTTTCGAATCCTAGAATGGTTACAAAGCCCTTTAGCTAGGAGCTCTCTCCTGCCTCTTCAACTTGTTTCAATTGTATGTACTCATCTTCATGATATCTATCACTCCTGAAATTTTCATGCAAATTCTAGCAAAGCTGTAGTGTCTAAGTTGGTAAAAAGCGCATATGGCTCCATAGCCATATGTTTCCATAGTAATACAGGGCATATTGCTCCATAGTAATATAGGAAAATTCAACTTGCTATAACTTCGGTAAATACCATTCGATCTTTATGAAACTTTCAGAAAAGATCAATCTTATGAATAGTCATCTGTTTGTTGAATTTTATCGAATTTAAGGGTACCGTTTAGATTTTATTCAAGAAAACACAAAATCGATAAATCATACTATTACTAACAAAGTTGAGTGAATTTCGACTTCTCATGTATTTGTTGTTGTTGTACTCATGAAAGCCTACATTCATGATTTTTTTCAGATTTTTCGGATGGAAGGTGTCCAATCGCGAGGGGGGGGTACGCGAAAAGTTCGTACATTTCCCCTTCCCCTGCTCCCCTCGGTACTTACTAGGCAATTTTAAGACTTGTTTTGAAAAGATCTCATTAAGACCTTTCCAACGACACCCTATTCGACTACCAATGGTGAAAATTTTTTTTTGAGGGGTCACGTCCCTATATGGGGAGACCCCCCTTAAACTCCTTGGAAAAATTTTTCCACCATTGAACTTTCAAGAGGTCACCACTTCTGACCTTTCTACAAAGTTTCATGGCTGTAGCCTCTATAGTTTCGGAGAAAAAGTGCTGTGACATACAGACGGACGGACGGACGGACGGACGGACGGACGGACGGACGGACAGACGGACAGACGGACACAGGTCGTGATTGCAATAGGGTTTTGTATTTTAGTACAAAACCCTAAAAAGCGTTTAAATTTCGCTAAAGAATTTATGATAAAGGAGGTCAATTATTGGGAGGATGTGATTTTTGCCGATGAAAGCAAATTCAACGTTTTTGGCTCGGATGGACGTGTTATGATGTGGCGCAAGCCCAATGAAGAATTGTGTCCAATTAACCTCAGGCCTACAGTGAAACAGGGAGGTGGCAGTTTGATGGTTTGGGGATGCGTATCTACTCGTGGTGTTGGCGAATTAGTATTTACAGATGGTATCATGGATTCCCGTTGATATTTAGCCATTTTGAAGGAAAATTTTCGAAAAACCGCTGCTAAAATGGGCATTTTGGATTCGTTCAAATATTACGAAGACAATGATCCCAAACATAAGGCACGCATTGTTCAAGAATTGCAGCTGTATAATTGTCCAAAAGTGGTTCATCCTCCTCCTCAGTCACCGGATTGAAAATCTCTGAGATGGATTGGACCGTAGAGTTGATAGCATGCCAATTTGTTCAAAAACGGAGCTCGAGAAAAGGCTTCGCGAAGAATGGGTGAAAATGGATGTGGAATACCTGCGGGAAATCATCTCCAGTATGCCAAATCGATTAAAATGTGTCATTGAACAAAACGGACATGCAACAAAATACTAGCTTACTAAAATTTTTGTTTATTTTTACAATTTAGCTCTTGTGCGGATCTTTTTGGGGGATGATATGTTCTGTTTTTTCATGGAATTTCCTTTTTTTTGGTATATTTAAAGTGAGAAACTATTTTATTTATGTGATCTGTAAGACTGTCATGTTCTGCTCATAATAAAATGTTTAAAAAAAATTTCCCGTTTTTAATTGCCTTATAAAATGAGAAAGGAGGAAAATTTCTTACTTGTGCGGATCTTTTTGGGAGTCACTGTATATCAATCCCCTAGAATTTATTTTGTACACGAATAATAATTTATGTCACATAATTGTTCGTACAGTTCTCAATGCCCTGGTACAACGCATTTTACCGTTATTTTTCTGATTCATATCAAATAACCTATGTAATTTGATATTGCAGGGAAGAAGTTTAGTTGCCGATTGGGTGCAAGTTAATTAAAAATCACCGAAATTGTATTTAAAAAATATTTTAAGGGCTAGAGCCTGTGTTTATTTGTCCAAATCTTAATAAAAACTGACTTAATATCTAACATTAAAATCGTTACTAAAACTAATCCATGAGAACTGCTGCGATAGCGGTTTCGGATCATTCCATGGATATGAAAATAGATAGGTCACGTTGCAGTTTTTGCTGCCCTGGCGTCAGCAGAATTTGCACCGTGAGATGATGCGAACTCGCCCACCTTTAAGTGCGATAGTCCTCGATCGCTCAGAAAAAATTTGATGTCGGTGAATCTGACATTCTTGTTCGACGTTTGTTGATCGGTTTGCTGTTACAGATGATGGTTGGTTGATGGTAGTTTTCTCTGGCGCTTGCTCGACATTGATTTGCGTTATTTTTTTTTGTTACCTTAGACTTTATTGTTTTCCAAATGATTAAGATCAGGAAGTAAAGTCCGATGATGGTAAATAACAGGCCAATTGAAAAGTCCCCGGTCAAATGAGGCCGTTTTTTAACGATTTCATCCTTTAAACGATCCAATGACGCTATATAATAATCGCTGTTGATGGTCTGGCCCTTTTGGAGGTAATCAATGAATATTATATCTTGTGCATCCCAGAATACTGATGCCATAACCTTGCCAGCTGACCGTTGTGTTTTTCCTCGCTTTGGATTCGGTTCATCGGGCAGTCCACTCAACTGACTGTTGATTGAACTTCGGAGTGAAATGATGGAGCCATGTTTCATCCATTGTCACATATCGACGCAAAAATTCAGGTTTATTGCGCTTAAACACTGCTCAGAATCATTAACACGTTGTTGCTTCTGATCGATTGTGAGCTCGCGTGGCATCCATTTTGCACACAGCCTTCTCATGTACAAATATTCGTCAATGATATGATGTACACGTTCAGATGATATCTTCACAACGTCTGCTATCTAGATCAACTTCACTTTACGGTCATTCAAAATTATTTTGTGAACTTTTTTGATGTTTTCGTCGGTGACAGACTCTTTTGGGCGTCCACTGCGTTCGCCGTCTTCGGTGCTCATTTCACCACGTTTAAACTTAGCATACCAATCAATGATGGTTGATTTTCCAGGTGCCGACACCGGAAACTCTTCATCAAGCCAAGATTTTGCTTCAACTGTATTTTTTCCCTTCAAAAAGCAATATTTTATCAGCACACGAAATTCTTTTTTTTCCATTTTTTTCAAATAACAAAAGAAGCTACACTCACAACGCAATATCTCACAAACTAATGGTCAGACTGCTGTCAAATTTTGACACGTATCGTTTGAAGGTTGGTACTAACTAAAAATCATATGGATTTGATACTAGCACCGCCATCTGTGTATCAGACCAGGGACTTTTCAATTGGGTTGTTATGCTATAAGTAGCCGCTTGATGGATGTTGGTTTCTGTACACATCAATTGGATCTCGTTTATGTTAATCGTATTGAGATCTTTCATGAGTTCCAGTGAAAGTATTTCCTGATATGCGTTTATTTCTGGGACAGGCTGAAGAATAGGTGGCAAGGCGTTCACCACTGTCATTTCGAAATACTGGTTCCGTTCAATTCGCGGGCTATTTGTTCAGATTCGATTCGAAATTGTGCCAAGTGAGATTTCTTCTATTGTTGGGATGTGTGCGTTGCTGGTTCTATTGCATGTTGGTATCAGGCTTTTAAGCAAGTTCGGTACGCGGGAAGTGTTGGTTACGTCGGAAATTTCACTTGACTTACAAATAGACAGGAAGTTTATTTCTTTACAATGATTAATTACGCCATATATTTTTTCGTTATTCTTCAAAGTTTTACTAAATTTTAGATCGTTTATTACATTGTTTTTCTGGATTGCTTTTATTAATAATGTTTCATAAATGAGGCTCGTGATTAATGGAATATTTACAATATAGAGGATAGTTGACATGTTTGTTATAATTTTTACCTCTGCTAAATCTAAGGCCTCTTCTATTGTTGAATAAGGGAGTAATTCTTTGTCTAAAAAGTTAGTTGCAATTTTAATTTTGGATTTCGATAAGGTTATTAAGTTAATGACACCTAATTTTGCCCAATGGAAAGTGAAATTTATATTTTTCAATTTTTCTTTTAACAATGAAAGTCTATATTGAACATCTATTATTATTTCATAATTTGTTTGACTCTTTAAAAAGCTGTTGAATTTTATTTGCAATCATGGTGATATTATTGATTCTGTCGTTGTACATTCGATTAATAACGACTTGTCTATTGTTATTTTCAAGTAAATTATTAATTGGATCTTTTGTTGCAACGAAATCCTCATGATCAGGACAACCTGCAATCCATTTCAAAGTAGTGCCTAAGAAATTGATTGATCTTGAAACCCTTCTTGGCTTTAAATTTTGGATAAGTTCTCGAATTTGCTGAAGCTCGTAGGATAAATGCGATGAAGTGCCTTACTTCGGAAATGTTAACGATTGGTTCGATTCGAGAAACGAGGTATTCGTACTGATTGATGTTAATAGTATGGATCAATTTAAAATTTCCGTCCTGAATTTGGGAGTTCGAAAAGTCCAGGATTTCAATCTTGGCGTGGACTATGTAAAGAAGTGGTCTAAAAGAAAGTTTTAGTTACGTATATGGCGTAAGAAAGATTTAGTTGCATATATAGCTTTTATATACAATTTTTCCAGATTCCGTCAAAACGGTGGAGTTTCGATTTTCCTTAACGGTTTCCTGCTTATACCCAGCGGTTAGTTTGGATCCTTTCCTTTTGTTTATTTCTACGTAAATGGTTTGCCCTATCTCATAGTTCTTAGTGGGTTATCTCGTTTTGATTTAGTTTGTCATGTCCTTTTCTTGTTTCAATCTAAGTTTTTCGATATTTGAGAGGCGAATTCTTTCCAGTTCTTCTGGGTTTACGCTCGGTATTCGACCGAAGTGCAACTCAAGTGGCTTTTTACCGGTAGTGGAATGGATTGTACAATTGTACTCCTGCACGGCTCGTTGCAAAAGATCCTCGAAAGTTGACATTTCATTATCTCAGTTAAGGTGCTATGCCAACGTTCCACCTGTCCATTGACTTCGTTCTTATATGGAGGGGCTTTGTAGACCTTGATCTTGAGGTCGTCCTTCATTAATGCCGTTATTGAAGCTGATCTCAGTGAGCTCTTGATGTCAATGACGACAATTTCCGGCGCACAAAAGAAAAAGAGCAAGTCTGTGAGGGGCTGTTTAATGTCTTCGATTGATTTGGAAGCAATTATCTTTGCTTGGGCAAGTTTTGAAAATTTATGAACAGCCGTGAGAACTCGATGCTTCTCAGTGCTGAACAAATCAATATGAATAGTATGGCCTGGGTGTGTTGGAATTGATGTAGAATTTAAAAGGGGTTTGTTCGGATGTCGATCATATTTAGACTCTTTACAAATGCTACATTGTTTCACAAGATTATTTATCTTCGCCGCCATTTTGGGGAAATAAAAGTTTTCGAGAAGCTGCGGTCGGTTTTCCCCGGGATTACATACAATGTGCTCGTTTGCAGTAGTTTTTCTTCCTACTCGACTTCACCAGGAATATGCTCAACGAGTTTTTGAGCATATCGAATTCGATAACTCATGGAATGCACAGGGTAAATTTGTTGTATGCGTCGCATAGCTTCTTCATATGTTAACATACCATTTAGTGCGCTTGGGTTAAGGTAGCGTTTAAATATATTTATGAAGTCGATGTTTGAATATTGCGGTTTAATGAAAGTATATCTGGAGTAATTCTGAAAAGGATTTTGTAACTGGTAGCTATCTTCATCGCCAATTTTTAAGATTATCTGGTTCCGAAATACATTAAGGGGTAACTCAATTGTGGGGATCAAATTTTGAGACGAGCTGTCGTTACTATGTTCTGTAGGGGTCGCTGATTCTTTTGGAGGTTATGATATTGTGTCTGCCACTACGTTGGCTTTACCTGGTTTGTATTGCACTTCGTAGTTATATTCCTCCAAGGTGGACTTCCATCTTTTCATTTTACTGCTAGTGTTTTTATTGCTCAACGCATACGTTAAAGGCTGGTGGTCGGTAAATATTTTGACCTTTCGAAAACCGTAGAGGTAACCTCGCAATGAGTTGAGAGCCCATATGATGGCAAGCATCTCCTTCATTGGTAGCGTACTTTTCTTCAGTTTTAGTTAATGTTCTCGACAGAAATACGATGGGTTTGTTATCTTGTGAGAGGACTGCACCAATGCGTAATTGGAGGCATTGGTTGTCAGCTGAAACTACTTTTCGAAATTTGGATGAGTCAGAACCACTTCTTTTGAAATCAGGCAATTTTTAAGGGTGTTGAATGCATGCAAAGCGTTTGAGTCAAGGTGGACTATTTTATATTTTGACTGGTTTTTGGACACTCGTCCATCTTTCCCTCTTAAAAGAGAAGTCAGAGGCTTCGTAATTTTCGCGTGGTTCTCAATAAATCGGCAATAATACCACGACATTCCTAGAAAAGATCGAAGATCTTTCAAAGTTCTAGGAACAGGCATGTTGGCAATTGCCTGAACTTTCTGCGGATTGGTTTTTATACCGTCGCTGCTTACGACAAATCCCAGAAATTATATTTCTCTTTTGAGAAATTCACATATCCAACTGAATTTTCATGTTAGAACCTTCTGATGTTTTGAGCACTTTTTTTAGATTTTCAAAGTGCTCAGTTTCGTCTTTTCCAAAGATGATGATGTCATCGATGTACACATAACAACGTACTCCTATGTGTTCTCTTTATATAATACTCGAGAGTCATTTTTAAGCCCAAATGGAAGACGTGTGGATTCGAATTTTCCATTGTTAATGGAAAAAGCTGTTTTGGGGATATCGCTCTCTTTTAGTGGAATCTGGTGAACTCCACTTTTGAGGTCGACAATGAAGAAATATCTATTTTTTCCTAAGTTGGCCAGAATCTCACTTATTGCTGGTATCGGATATTTGTCTACGATGGTAACGGTGTTCAGTTTGCGGTAATCAATGACCATCTCATACTTATTTTCACCAGCTGCGTCCTGCTTTTTGGGCACCATCCAAACTGGGGAGTTATAGGGAGATTTAGATGGGCTAATTATTCCATCTTTGAGAAGTTTATTTATTTCTTTCTCAGCGACTTCCTTTAAGGCCATCGGACACGGGTATGACCTGAAGTACACAGGATCATCGGACTTTGTCCGTATCTCTCCTTTGACTGTGTTAGTATAAGTCATCGGGTTTCGTAAGTAGTTTGGAGCAGTTTTTCAATATAGTTTTAACTTTTGTTACTTGATCTAGATGATTCGTCCTAATGTCGATTCTATTAACGGTTTCCGACATATGTTGTTTTAAAGGGATGAGCAGATTTAGATACAGAATCATGCAGTTTTTGTTTGTGTGAATTATTGCTTTGAGTTCTTTAACTCTTAACATATCAAGCCTATTTCGTCAGCGTTGTTTACCAAGCTGGGGTCTCCTGAGGACCCCAGTGTTTTTTCATTATTTCTCAACTGTTTCTTCTGTAAGACTATTCAAAATACGTTTTAAGGTTTCTGGAAATATATTTCAGCTAAACAAGAATTGTGAGCATCATTTTTTCCCTTTATTTCAACATTTCCTTCATAATATTGGGAAATAAAATCTTTATGATATTATATAACTTCACAAAAATAAATCGAATCATTGGTTGCTACTGCTGCAATTCTTGGCACATATTACGGTTTTAATTATCTTCCTGTGTGTTTTACAGACCAATCGATTGTATTCCCTGCAGAATGTATTGACCTTCCTGTCTATGTTTCTGGGACAGTATGAACACCTTCCCCTCCTTTGTATCTGCTTCTGCAGACTTGATGTCGATGGTATGCTTTAAGCTGCTGTATTGCGTGCAATAAATACTCCCCTAGCTTCAATTGCTCTGACAACTGGAAGATGGAGCCCTGCGAAGAATGTTGGGTTTTGTTAGCTCCTTGCCTAACTCCAGCAGGAATCGATATCTGCGATTTTTCTAGCTACTGTTCCAGTCTTTGTTTTTCGATATCCAAATTATGAAGGCATTCAGTGCTCCAATGTCGAGCATGTTCATAAAAAGTCTCAGAGGCCATCTCGAGGTACGTCTGGCGCAAGTTTATTATCTTACCAACTTGTCTGCATTATCCACCCCACCTTTGGTACGGTTGTATTCCAATATCAAGTTGGGGTTCTTATGGCTTTCACTGGATACTGAATCTTCTAGGAATTGAGTGGAAAGTACACGAACTGTTTTGTTTTTATTTGGCACGTAACTGACTATTGCTACCCCGTCTGAGAAGATAAATTTTGAAGAGAGAATGTCTCTTCCTTTTGCATTTTCCATCATTGCAGGAATGTCAGGCTTTTTTGCCTTCAATGTTCCTGTCATAGTAATGTTCTTCTCCAGCAAAAATTCTGAAGTTGGCACGGACGTAAAAAAATTGTCTGTAGTGACACCTCTTCCAGATCTAAACAGTGGTTCCATCAAGTCGCATACTGCGCGGTGTCCCAAGTTTTTCTCTGGCGCATTTCCTGGGCGCTTCCCAGTGTAGAATTGCAAGTTGTAAAAATATGACGTCTTCACGTCATATGGCCGCTCAGACTTTGATGCCATATTTTGCAAGTTTAGATTTCATGTACTGTCTCATTGGGCATCTGCCACGAAACGCGACTAGCTGCTAATCTACTGTGATGTTTTCAGATGGTTCGAAAAGTGTCTTGCAATGTCCTACAAACCGATCCCAAACTTCACGAATAGCAGCAAGTTGAGCACGTGTTGATCTATCGTCAAACCTGAGAAACTGAAGGATCAGCGCAAATCTGTTTCGTGATATGGCAGCAGTAAAAACAGCATGACGAATGTTTTCATTCGTCGTCCACATTTCAGAGATTGACTCCTTTCGGCAGCAAAGAGCTCCAGCAATCAGCAGCACACCAAAAAACGCTCTTATTTCAACAGGTTCTACATTTGACCAAGTTTTTGGTTTGTTTGGAGCTGCATTTGCATTGAAATCACTAACAACTCGTAAAGCTTTAGCATTGGTGAAGGTACATACAGCTTCCACAATTTGGGCATCTAAGGACAAGTTGAAAATGTCAGACATTTTGGTTGCAACATTGGTTGCGCGCGTTGGACCTGGAGTACCCCTGACGATGTTACATTGCCGACGACGAGTGACGCGGGGCACTGAACTTGTCTATTTTCTACCAGATTTCGCTGTAAATTCATCTCCATCATTGAAGTCCTCATCAGAAGCTTCACTAGCAGTGTCACTGTGCTCACTATTCATTTCGAGATGGTCTTCAGACTCTGATGCATCTTCTGCTGGAATGAATTCTGCATCAGATTCGTCCAAGATATCTTCTGGATCAATGGCATCACATTCACCCAGGATCCGGAGAATATCATCATCTGATAGTTGTTGGGCCATTCTCACAATTTTAAATATTCAGTTTCTATCATAAGAGTAAAGTACAGCAAAAAAATGAATATTTTTTTTCCAGCAATAATTTACATATAATATATACCACAATGAACCACAATACTTGCACAATACACTAAGTAAGAAGAGAAGTAACACTACTTCTCTGCAAACACAGGCAAACGACACAAAAAACACACAATGTATTTCACTCAATAATCACTGAATGACACAAGGCGACACTTTACGCAAACACCACTTGAAACTGAAGAAACAGTTATTTAGAAACGGTACTTTGCCTCATATCAACTGCACGTGCATAGATAAAAGAAGTAAATATGCATACAAACTTTTATTTTGTTTGAATTTGCTAAAGAGAACAGTTTCTTACACTATAAAAATAAGAAATGAACCAATCAGTTTTACTAACGTAGTATACCAAGCGGGGCCCTGCTGGCCCCTAGTGCGTCTTTATTTTTTTATATTTTTTTGAAATAACGAATCATAATCATAAATGAAATATTTATCGTAACCGTGTCCGGGAAATTCAAAAATCATGGTTCAATTGGGTGTTATATTTACGGAAAAATCACAAAAACATAGCCTCTGGGGTCTTTCGAGGACCCTCCTTGGTATGTTAAGGGTTAAGAGTATCATTAACCAAAGACCAAATAAATTTACAAATGCGTGATAGGTTATTTTGATGCTGCCACCAACTGAGTTAGCGTAAAAGGCTTTTTTATTTAATAAAGGATTCCGAATGTGTCTTGGTTGTATTTAATTTTTGTTTGAGCCAGTGTCTGGTAAAAACCTTGATTGCTCTCCACTTCGGGAAATATGCTCGAAGTAGGGAAGCGAAGAGCGGCTTAGTCTAAAAATATCTGGTTCTTCCTTGCCATCTATGTAGACTGCTAAAGTCTGGTCGTAGTTCTCGTCCTCCCGAGTTGTGTCTTTTTGGTATGGTTCTTCTGTCACTTCATTTGCTTCTTCAGGTTCTGCATAATATACCCTTTGGATTTTATTAGGTTGGTATCTTTGAAAAGATTGTTGAGGGCATTTTGTGGTAAAGAAGCGTTGATTTTGAGGTCTATTAGCGTAGTTGATGACGTTAGTTCTTAGAGACTGACCAACAGCTATGGTGACAGGGCCTCTTGATGGTCGAGGATGTGGTTTATTAACCATAAAATTACGTTGTGGGTGTTGAAAATTTTTATTGATGAAACGTGGTTATTGTGAGATTTGAGGGTTATGCAATAATTCAGGGTGAAATTCACGTCTAGGAGCTGGAATGGGTGCGGGCTTACGGACGTTAGACATTAATTTGCGCGGGGGTACTGGTGGTGGATTATTATAAAGTCTTCGCGAACTTGAGTTAGAATTATTCGCGTATCAGGCGTGAAAGTCCATGTTTTGGAGCTTAAAGCAAAGATGTAGACCCTGGGGTAAAATTACCGGTTCCCTAATTCTGAGGAATCTTTGCAGATCACTCCTTAATCCCCTGACAAATGTGTCAAGAGCTTTGTTGCGATAGGCCTGTGTCATAATATTCATCGCATCCTGGCTCATCTCAACGGCTCCTAACTTGTTCAGGATAAACAAAAGGTGGTTATACACTTCTTGATAGAAAAAGGATACTGAATTCACACCTTGTACTAGGATGGTCGTCTGATATTCTAGCGTGCCAAGGTTTCGTTTGTCGGCGTAATGGAGAGCCAAGCACATCGAGATCTTTGCCCAATTTAGAGGAGTATTGTAAGACTGCAAAGCTATGTCGGCATGTCTAACAATTTTATTTCTTACAACAAATAATATCCCATAATATTTTGGCGTCCCCTTTAAATGATCGTAAATTTTCAGAATACGATCCACACTTTTCCGCCAAGAGCTAAATTCTCCTAGTTCCCTGAGAATGTCCTTAAACTCTTGACTACATCTGCCATTTTGTCCATATCGGACAGATCCTCGTTTTTACTGACACTAATTGGTACATCGACATCATTATTGACATCAGACACGGGGTTCATCAAAGAACTGAACATTTGTCTCACTTGATTTTCGAGGGTATCCGTGACCATTCTTGAAATGAGCTGAACCATTTCATTATTAAGTGCGTTACTATGCGCGTTATTAGGCACATTATTAGGCGCGTCGTTAGGTACGCTATTAATATTATTACCAACATGCGCAATATTGAGGTTAGAAGCTTATGCATGGGAATCTGATTGGATGATAAGTAATTTTGAGGAATTTGAAAGACATAAACGCTGAAAAACAAAGTTAATTTTTGAATCTTGTTTATAGATTCCCTCTGATATAGAATTAAGTTGCTGGTAAATTTTAAGAAGCAGCTCATTGTTGCCACTTACATTATTTACAGCATTAAGCGCTGGTCCTCTAGCGGTGAATACGGGTTTGGCAAAGATGGAGATGAAGATGTCTAATTTTTTCGCTTTTTGGGGTGCTCATAGGGGAAGTGTGGAACCTCCCCAGAACTTAGAGCATCTTAGGCTGACTTGAAATCAACTAGCGATTTTGTTTTGATAGGTAATTTTTCTGCATTAGCTCTTTTGATTACGAATTTGGCTGCCAATAGCTGCACCATATCTTTTTCGCTTTGTCCGAATACATTGATTGGCGGAATTTTTTCTGTCTTGTTGGTGGCTTTTTCGCAGGAACCAAAAGGACTGCGAGTTGGTTTCATCTCCAAATTTTAATTTTTTAAATACAGAATAATTTATATAAGTATCTTCATCAGAACTGCCTTCGATTCTTTCTTCAACTTCCATTCCTTCTGATAATCCATTCTGCTCTGCAAAATAGTTTTGACTATCGTTAGTGCCGCCAGCATCTAGAACTTCTTCGGGAATCTTTTGTTTTGTGCTTTTCTTTTCCTTTGTATCATTATGCCGCCAGTTTCGTATTTGACATCTCCTCGGGTCCCCCCACGAAGAGAAGCCGTCGAGCTCCTCCATACCAGCTGTCCCGAAGTTGTCTTTGGATTGTTCGCTGCTCCTGATATATCGAAGCAAAATAATATTCGATATAAATTCCTTGGGTTGATTGTTTTGACGATTTAAGCTTATTTCAATACAAATTGACTTTGGACTGACGTTTTAACAAATTAATTTAACTTTTGAAAACTTTCAACAGCAGCTATTTAAAAACGCGCTTTTGAACAACTTTAATCATTCTGTTTGATTCTTTTCCCTGGAAATTGAGAAAACTATCTCTCCAGGTAATAAATGAAATGGCCAAACCATTTTAAAAATAATTTTGAATATTGTCACTGATTATAAAACGTCTCATAGGTATCAAATACTCGTAATTTAAATTCATGCACATGGTCATACGCACTGACTCGTGTAGTGAATTCACGCATAAATTAAAATTGT
Organism: Odontomyia ornata; assembly: GCA_963969285.1. Taxonomy (NCBI): domain Eukaryota; kingdom Metazoa; phylum Arthropoda; class Insecta; order Diptera; family Stratiomyidae; genus Odontomyia; species Odontomyia ornata. The sequence continues at coordinate 339,019,775 of OZ017738.1, read as the reverse complement.
TCTAATTCCAACGAAATTTTTCATTCGTTTTTAAGGTGATCAAACCCAAAAGATGTGCGCGGTCATTTGGAAAGTTTTGCGATCTGGATAGTGACGACAAGCTATCTAAATCGGAATGGTCAAAATGCTTATCAAAGGATGGTGTGAGCCGTAAGTATTATCTCAATGTATCACCTATCAATGTTTTACCCAAATGGGTCGTGATGTTATGCAAATACAATGAAACACTAATCGCATACAAATCAACTATTGCTGATGGGCTTCACACTGGCAACTACGGTTGGTTTCTGACAAAATCCATTGATTGCATTTCATTTGTTTTAACTAAAATAAATAAGAACGTTTCGCATTCACCAATGTTTCACGTCACATAAAGTCACTTTTTCATTTGCCTATTCATCAGCATCTAAATTACGCTCAATACCATCAATAAGAATTAAAACATTTACTTAATTGCGGAAGTGAATCAGTAACGGACAAACTGTTAGACTCGGTCCATATGATCACGTTGAAAAGATACTTTCGACGCACTAGTGAATCCGTTGCTGGCTCAGTTCCGTTTGTCGTTGAAGTGTTTAATTGAATACCTAACATCATGTGGTTTCGGTCATTTTCCTGTGCTGAACATACTTTGCTATAGGTGCTCCTCCTAGCTTTGCTGGTGCTAATAAAGGTGATGGACACAAAAATGGGGTCTCCTCGCCAACTAATAATTGGCTAAATATAAATCATGGACTTGTCTCTGATGATTTTGATGGTGAAGAAGATGACGGCAGTGATCAACGGTCGGACGACTACGAAGACGAATACGACGAGGACCTTTTGGAAGAAGGGTCGCGCATTGGCATGTTCGGGCCAGGACGACATTTAAATCAGCCAGTCACTCAGTATCCACCACATTGTATGTATTGAAAATTTGCTCATTGATTACTACTTAAAACTGCAAAAAATCGAAATCTACGCATTATTTTGAAACGTTCTTTTTGCATTCGGACTTAAATTTTAAACCAAAATTCTAACACGAAATTAAAACAGAATATAATCGGTGACTAATAAGTTCATTCATGTGCTGGAGTTTCATTTCGGTTGGTAAAGTCTTTCAGCACGGAATCAAATGAAATTCCACACATGATTAAGTTTTTAACACGTTGGGCTTGATTTCATTCGGCAATAACGATTGGTTTCCAAATTTATTTCATTCATATTTGAAACTATTTGAATTGTGGCCGCAGCTCCGATTAGTGATGAATTTTCGTTCGTCTAGTGCTTCGGACAAACACAACATCGGACACCAGCCAAATGCAATCAAAGAGTGAAGGCGAGTCTGATTGTCTAGCTGACAGGGCTACCGCGTTGGATGAACAACAGGTAGGTATAAAATCATCACAAGGATATTTGTTTCTCCTTTTGTTTATATTTCCGTTTGTACAGTTTAAACTTGTGATTTATTTGATAATTTCTCATATGCAAATAATATCGATTTTATCGCAAACTAATAAAATCCTTTTAATTTTTAACGTCCTTTTCCCTCCAACAAAAGTCAATACTTGTCCTTTCATATTTAAATCGACCACAAGTATGACCCCACCTCCACCGATTTTAATGAAACTTAGCAACTTTATAGCGCTTGTTGAAAGTAAAACTACCCATAAATTACCCTTTCAATTTATAGGGTTTTGTATAAAAAAACTTGTTTTTGCAATACCCTGTTAAAATCGGTACCTGTTTGTCCGCCCATCTGTCCAACTGTGCTTTAATGCGTCACAGCAAGTTTTCAAATGTTTGCATTTCATTGTTTGAGTACAAAACTCTTCGGGCAGGAGCATGCTTCTGTCTACTAGAATTGTTTATATGTTCTTTTAACCGCTGAATGTGTTTTTTCCTGGACCTAAACAAAAGCTGGTCTGACTCGGTCGACGAAGACAATTCATCGCTGCTTGGATTTAGGAATTGGAGGACGCGGTCAATGGACCGAGACAGTAGGAGGCGCTATTTGCAGGAAGCGAAGGCCCGAGAGGGGCTGTAGTGCTAAGAAGAAGAAGAAGAATCAAAAGTTAGGTCAAATTGGCTATGGCATGGGCGCACACGTCTTCGATAAACGTTCTTGGTCCTTAGGACTTATGATTTTCTGGGGCCTTTACTAGGCTGTTTATGTTTTTGACTCTGCATTAACCCTTTCAGACCCGGGAAGGAATTAAAGCTCCTTTTAATCATTTTTTTCCATGTGACCGACTGATTGTAGTTGATTGAATATGGTTTTATCATCAAAAAAAATTTTTTCTTTGTTTTGATGAACATTTACAGCATGTCCATTGGAATGTACATCAGGTTTCAAACGTTGTTGATTATGGCTATTGGAAGACAAAATTATTAAGTAGATTCTGTAGTAATCGAGCAGTCGCCAAAGCAAACTGCTCGTTAACCATCATAATCCTAATCCAATTTTAATTGTAAAACTTAAAAAAAATTTATTATTTAAATCTACAATTAAAATTTGGACACGGCAACACCTTTATAACGAAGCTCATCAACAAATTGCACTGCCCCAATGCAATCTATAGTGGATGGATGAAGGGCTCATCAATTGCCGTTGCGACAGGTCTCGTACGGTGGCTGTTCGGAGAAGTGAGCAGTTCTGCTTGGGCTACTTTTGATCGCCACGCATTGCGCACATCAAGAGAATCGCGATCCGTCTTTGCTCAGATATTTTAATCGAATTTCTCTAATGGAGGTACATTCATATTCAAATCTCCGTCGTTTCCGCCACCTGGTCGACAGCTTCTCGGCAACTTTAACTTAGAATTCCGCCAGCAAAGTGACCATTCTATGCGCTGGCAGTTGTTCCGAGTCTTGTGCAATTGAATCATATATGCGCCACTCCAGCGTCTACAACTGCGGTTTCCCCGTTAGAATTCCTTCACTTTAATTTTCATTTTTCACCTTTGCTCGTGTGACTTTTTATCAAAGCAACGAGCATCGAACCGTACCCGCTGGTGATTGTGCTGTTTTGATTTTCCTTAGCTACCGCTGGCGTGAGTGGGTTAGTCGCTAAGTTGTGACTAAACCATCTTCAAGCTGCAGTATTTATTTGGCCGTGTTTTTGTCGACATCGAATTGAGCTCGCGATCGCGGACAATAGTTTCCCCGTGTTTTTGTTATCCGGCCAAAGTGTAAGTTGCGACATCCATAACTCAGCTGAGCCGATTCAACCCCAATTGGCGCTCCGACGTAGAGCCGGAAAATTGGATTTTTATGTTTTTTATTACTCGGAATATATTGTAGAATTGTTTTGATTGAGCTCCGCTGTCGAGTTCACGCGTTCTTTGTTGTGACGACGCCTACATGCATTTAATTGTTTGCAAGTGCGTTCAAGCGATGTTCACTGGCCGCGAAGCCAAATCGACAAATCGAAATAGAAAGAACTCCGGAAATTGGATTTTTTGCTATTCACTGAGCCGCAAGACCAGGCGGGAAATTGCTCATTCGACGGCAGCTCAGAAACAACGACCGCGAAATTTTGCGTTCAATTGCCCAGGCGCAAGTGTCGGCATATTTTCTGTATCTTTCGGCGCTTTTGAAGCCATAAATACATATTAAATCGCATTTCTTCAATGGGCCGGATCTGCTGTTTGTTATGTATACAAAGTGATCGGCAGTCGGGCACCTCCAGCGTTTGCAATTTTGTAGCACAAAACCAAAATCGTGCCGCTCCCGCGTATCCAAAGTGATTTTTGCACGGGTTGTAGAATCTCCCGAAATATCTTTGGGTTCCCCTCTTGGAAATCGAATGAAATCAATTGGGCGCCGACGTTCAATTAAGTTTGTATTAGAGCTGAGCAACCAAGCAATTTCGGTGTAGAACGAAGCTCCTAGATGTAAAGGATCAAAGAAGGTTAAGAAAAGAGAATACGGCGGAGACGGTGAAGACGGTGAAAATGAACCGCCAGTAGAAGAAAAGAAACCAAAAATGGAACGAAAGCAGAAAAAGTGAAACACCCATCACAATTAGCAAAGGAACGGACGCTCCTCTAAATTCAAAAGTTTGCATTATTGCGTTCGAAATTATTGAAGATTAGAAAAAAAGTACAACGAAATTAAATGCAGTTGCAAAAAAATGCAAACGCAAATAGACAAACTGTTGGAAATAAAAATCGGTCGAAATTCCCGACAGATCTTACGGATGTAAATCGAAGTGGAGCTCTGAGACTAAGATTAGAAGCAAATCGACACCAGAAATTATCATAGAACAAAAAAGAGCAGAAATTAAGTGGGCAGTCAAGTTAAGCTATCAAATATAGCTGGATTGAATAAATTTAATAAAGGAAAACATTTTGTCGAGCATAGGCTCAATTGTTTTATAGTTTTGTTTGTTTTAAATAATATTAGTACCAGGAAAATAACTTTATTTAGGAAACGTATTGAAACGACATACATAAATTTTATTATCGTTGTCTGCGTAGTTGGCACATCGTGGAATTCCTTTTCGGTATTTGTGAAACGGAAAATCAAAAGTCTTAAGACACCCAAATTTTCGAAATTCAAATGATACAGGTCCAGTGGTTAGCGTTAATAGAATTTCAGCAAAATATTACATCACCCACACCATCAACGAGCGTTCGTCGAGGATGTTGGGTAAGTATCCTTTTTTTTTGTCTGGTAAAATTTGAGATTGGCACAAAAAAAGGTGTTTATATTTTTATCGTGTACTTTATTTAGCGTATTTAAGTTTTTTTTTGTACTTGAAGGAATTGTTGTATGCATCAGCGCACTTACGAATAGGTTTTCATTGCTTTTACTCCTCAAATTAAACTGAAATTCTCGTAGTGACTTTCCCAATGATAATTAATCCTAAATTGTTTTTATCAGATTCCCTATATCATTTTCATTTTCATACGTTTGATATTGAATTTGGATCTGAGCTTTTCATCGAGACATCATACTTTTCATGCACTGTTTTATTAGTTTTTAAGGTCTTTGTAAAAAATTCTTTTAACAAAGACCAACTTGTTTCGCGACCTGTCTGTCCGTCTGCCTGTCCGTCCGTCTGTCCATGTGTCACAGTAAGTTTCCTCAGAAACTATAAAAGCCAGAATGCTCAAACTTTGTGGAAAGGTCAGAAATGATGGTCGCTCAAAAGTTCAGGTCTTATCACAAAGCTAAAGAAAAATTGAAGGGGGGTCCCCCCCTGATAACGGACTAGCCCTGAAACATTTTATTCAATCAAAGATAGTCGAGCTGGGTATCAAATGGAAAGTCTTGATTGGAACTATAAGAATCTGAGTGAAAAAGGCCATTTCATCCATCAGGGGATTCCATTGGTAGGCAAAATGTACCGAAATTTGGTGTCCCCGAGCCAAATAATTTGATAGATAATCACGAAGGTGGGTTTTAATGGTTACAAGGGCAACACATGCCTCAGAAATCAAATTTCGCTCTACTTTGTTAATTATAGTATGATACGTAGATTTTCCATTTTCGCCCATAAAATCAAAACAGTATCCTTAATTTTCTTGATTGATATAAGGTCTTAATTTTCCCAAAATTTCATGGAAATCGAATCATAATTGAGCGAGTTATAGCCATTTCAATTGAATGGAATCACAACAACAATAACACGTGTTTATGGTTGATACATATTTCAAATTGACATAGGCATTTTTATTTTCTTCCAACTTCCATGAAAATCTAAGGAATAGTCTCTAATTTCAATATGTTCAATCGGCTGAGCATTCCGAAAAATTATTTAAGCTCCATCGAAATGCCAGCTGCAATGTGCTTATGAAAGAAACTCTGCATCTTTTGCATAAATTGGAACGATTTTTTATCCAAGTATTGCATGAATAATACAAATTATCGATTCTCATTACTAGAAAATTTGTTTCGAACCCTAGGATGATTACAAAGACCTTCTGTTAGGAGCACTCTCCTGCTTACTCAACTTGTTTTTATCTAATAACTAGCTATAAAATAATATAAAATATGTTATTGTCCGTTTATTTTTTTGCTATGGCCTGAAATTATAATGAATCGATATGTTAATAATCAACTTTGGTGTCTTTATTTGGTTTTTTGAACCTGACTGAGTATGGGATTTGCCACGTTGGCTCGCCCCTCCACTATAATGAGCTGGTCATTTGGTGAGCTTGCCCCTTTTTGAGTCGTTTACAGGTGCCCTCGTAGGATAGAGTGGCATTCCGCTTGGATTTCTCATTTATGTTATGTTACCTGGTTCCATCATATAAGACTTCATAAATTTTAAACGTTAATATTTTCCATTTAAGGGAAAAATTCATGTGAATTATGTTTGTATGAGTTTTTCATTGAAATGGGAAATATACGGCCATATCTACATTGGATCTTGATTCGGATGGGGCAAGGGGGGTGCGAGGGGCACCGCTTCCACCTGGATGCTCCACTCTTATTTGGGAGCCATAAGCATCGTCATTAACGACGAAGTCTCCCAAGTCCCGTCTGTTTTCGCCAGGTCCAGTTTGCCATTCTTTTTAGCAATTTTAGCCCTTAGTAGGTAACCTCGACCTCTACTCCGGTTGATACGTATTTGTATCTGAAAACTCGTAGATGCGCAATTTTTTTGTATTGGGTCCATGTGAAGGAGAAAAGAACCCGCCCCATGACACCGCAATGCTAGCCTGCCAGCGCATTCATGCGTCCTCACACAAGGGCAATCCCACCATCGTCTCTTGACGAGGCAGCAGCCTATCGCTGCAGTCCTATACGGACACTTTATACACCCAAATCACTACAATTCGTGTAGTTTTTTGAACTTTATTGAACTTTTTTAATACTATCTAGAATGGAACTTCAAGAAACAGTTTCTATCTTTTAGTGGGCAAAGGTGAACTTAACATTTAGCACAAGTCATGTGCGTTTTCTGCTTGCATCCTTGAAGTTTACATCTACCAGCTTCAAATTTTTCGTCGTAAACATCAAAGTGGCCAAACTTATTGAAATGAGCTTCACTATATGGCCTTAGTTCTGAACGAGGTTTCTTCGTTGGAGTTTCTGCTGTATCTTCAAGCTGCGATGTTCGACTTGATCGTTGTCCTTGGTTTTTTGCGTGCACTAAAGCCTTAGCGATGCTCATTTTGAACGACATCAAGTCCAAAATTTCCTTTGAAGGAACATTGTTGTGTCCTGCGTTGCGCCTGTGTTCTTGCCAGCTTGCAGTAGCTGCAAAGTCAATAAAATGGATGATAACGCAAAGCGTCCGTTTTCTTGACCTAGTATGCTTGCAGATCCTATGATATGAGTTGATCTAATAAATCAATTCCACCCATGCCTTCATTGTATAATTTTATGACTTCAGGCCGCGCAACTGAACTGAATTCATTTGTACATTTGTTCCACCTTCAAACACTATCTGTTATTCCAATGCCTATGGAATTGGATCCAATTGCGGATGCTTGGATTAGGGTCCATGTTTCACACCGATAGCATAACACAGGTCTTATCACAGACTTGTATACTTGGTGCTTTGTTTTAATGTGTATGAAGCTGGTCTTCAAGATCGTCAAAACTGGATAAAATATTTTATTTGCGAGTTGTATTCTTCGGCGTATTTCATCCCTTTCATTGCCCATTTTAGTTATTTTGGCACCTAAATACACAAATTCGCTAACATTTTCGACACTGTATTCGACTAGTATATGTGTGTTTGAGGTATTTTTCTTTGACTGCGTCATGAGCTTTATTTTATTTTCGTTGATTTGTAGCCCTACTATTTTTGCTTCGCTGTCAAGTTTCAGGGAGAGTTCTTTTGCAGCTGTTAATGACCGTGACAAAATGTTGATGTCGCCCGTATAGGCTAGTACTTGGCTCGACTTGTATAGTAATGTACCTCGTGTATCGACCGGTAGCTTCCGTATGACGTACTCCGGACCCAAGTTGAATAGCAACGGGGCCAACCCATCTCCCTGTTTTAGTCCGATATTTGTGTCAAAGGCATCGGTGAGTTGGTTAGTGATGCGGACTTGGGAGGTCATCAAAGTCATTGTCATTTTGGTAAGACGGACTAATTTAGCTGCAATGCCAAAGCAAAGCAATATTTGGTACAGTACATTACGATCAATTCTGTCGTATGCTTGCTTCAAGTCAACAAAAATTTGGTGTACGTCTATGTTGAACTCATTTTTCAAGTACCTGCTTAACTGTGAACAGTTGGTCTATTGTTGATCTACCTGCTCAAAAACCACCTTGATACTCCCCAATAATACTGTTGGCGTATGATCCGATTTTATTTTCTAAGATTTAAGAAATTTTTTGTACGCCGTACAAAGTAGTGATATGCCTCTATAATTTTCACACTATAGGTTGTCACCTTTTTTGTGGATAGGGAATATAATTGATTGGCTCCACTCTTTTGGCATATGTTCTTGTTGCCAAATGTGCTGGATGACTTTGTGAATAGTTTGATGAACACTACTGCCACTATATTTGATGAGCTCCACTGGAATCTCATCGATCCTCGGCGCTTTATTATTCTTTTGGCTTTGATGATGGAACAAACTTCATCCAGAGATGGTGGGGCCAATGGAAGCTCTCGGCAGACATCTACTGGCTCCGATATTCTGGAGCTGTGCGGAGGATTAAGGAGATTCTTGAAATATGATGCCCATCTTTCCTTAATCCTGGTTTCATCAGCGATGATATTGCCGATGTCATCACGACAGAGCGTAGTTTTGGGCTGATAACCACGTTTCAGGCTTTTCACTACTTTTATGCTTGTCTTGTGTTGTTGCTTGCTAATTTTACATCTATACTTCTCAATTGGTCGTCAAAGTATTTTCTTTTCTTAATCCTAATTATTTTATTCGCTACTCTTCTGAGATTTTCTTAGTGTTCTCTCTTCGTCCTGATTTTCCTATCAACGTATTCTTTGTACGCCTGATTCTTTCTATCTAACGCATCCTGGCACTCATCATCGAACCAATCATTTTTCTTGCGCCGGGCTTGATGTCCGATCGTCTGCTAGAACTAATAGCCGCTTTCACTTCCATACAGAACTCGTTGCTCGTCTTTAACGATAACTCTGATAAGATGGTAGCCAGCTGGTTGTCGAGGGTCTTCGTGAAATTTTTGGCCACCAACGCCGTTTGGAGCCGTTCGATGTCAATTTTTTGTAGCGGGCTGGTCTTCACATACGACATTATATATATACATATATATATATATATATATATATATATATATATATATATATATATATATATATATATATATATTTGATTGAAATATGACTGTCAAACGAGATACTACGAACCGGGCAGTTGGTATCCAACCTCCGTAGAGCGTGGACGTGGTTTAACCTTTCACATCTTACATCTATTGTAAACCTTTTTCGCAATAATTTAACTACTAAAATAAAGTGAATTTGAATTAATCTATAAACCAAGCTTTACACGGGGGCTCAACCTGGATTGTAAACAGAGCTACCGCTAAATAAATAGTAATTAAATACGCGTGTGCCGTGCGAAATAAAGAAAAACGGACAGAAGAACAAAGCAGTTAGTGATAACGGTGATCAAACATTTCGCTTTTGCTATAACCGAAATGGGTGCGCGGCATCGTAGGTCACTGCAACGCAGTGACGCAAGCGTGGATGTGTTGGAAACGATGAGAGGCGGCGACGATCGCGCATCAAATTTTAACTGCATGATGTGGAAAGCGTGATTCGCAAATTTCATGGCGAGAATATGAATGTGGTAGCATATCTGAACGAATTTGTAGCGTATGCAACCGCGTTCAGATGGACGGAAATTCAGAAATTCGTATTCTTTAAAAAATCGCTGTCAGGGCGGCTCGAATGTTCGTAGACTGCGAGGCGAAACCGGTGTCCTATTTCCCACTAAAAAGTGCCCTAATCGAAGAGTTTAAAGCAAAGATAGCTAGTTGTGACGTTCACCAGAGGCTTCGAGAGGAGAAAAAACGGAACAATGAATCGTACCGTGAATATTTGTACCGAATGCTTGAAATAAGCAGTCATGCACAGGTGGAAGATGTCTCGGTGTTTCGGTATGTGATCGATGGCATTAAAGACTTGAAAGTGAATAAGACTATTTTATACGCGCGAAAACGACAGCGGAATTCAAAGAAAAACTCCTACGAACAAATGAAAAGCGAAGCGAAGTTCCAAGTGGCCTCAACGTAAAGAAACCAAAAACGGGAAAAAACGAAGCAACGCAGAAATCACGATACTGTTACAATTGCGGATCGTCTGACCACGAATGGCATGGTTGTCCGGACAAGACGAAAGGCCCATAGTGTTTCGGGTGCAATCTATTTGGTCACAAACGCACTGATTGCCCGAATGGAAAGGCAACCAATTGCATACGGAAATCTGGACCATCATATTGTTCTGTATTTATTAACGAGGTGGCTTTTTCCGGTCCTATCGATACTGGAAACGATGTGTGCATTGTGAAAAAGTCGTGCCTCCGTAAAATAAAACCACGAGACGTATCAGAATCTTCACGTTGTACGTTAACGGGTCTCGGTTCCACTATCATTACAGATGGGCTGTGTACTGTTGATGTGAAAATTAACGGTATCTTATTCGAAAATATCGAGTTCAACATAGTAGACAACATGAGTGTTAATCCCGACGTCATCATAGGAATGAATTTACTCACTAGCGCCATAGTGGAAATTCGCAATGGTAAAATGACAATTACGAAAGTCGATGCGGAGCCTGATAGTAAAGAAACGATGGATGAAGCATGCAACCCAATAGAATGTTTTCTCGCGCAAACAAACACGGAAGAGTTGAACGAAGATGAGCTTAGTGCAAACATTTGCAACATGAAGGTTCGTTCTGAAGTTAAAAATATTATCTCGAAATATTCACCGACACAACCGAAAGAGTCGCCGATAAATATGAAAATTGCTGTAATTGATAACGAACCGGTCTATCGTCCGCCAAGAAGATTTTCACCACCCGAACGAAAGATAATCGACGAACAAATGGAGTCTTGGTTGAAAAACGGAGTTGTACGCGAAAGTGTCTCTGATTATGCAAGTCTGGTAAGGAAAAGGGACGGCAAGCACAGATTGTGTATCGACTACCGAGCCATCAATAAGAAAATTTACAAAGATCAATACCCGCTACCGGTGATCGAAGACCAAATCGACAAAATTGGAGATGCAGCAGTTTTTAGTACCCTCGATCTTGAAAATGGCTTTTTCCATGTGACGGTGGATGAAGAGAGTCGCAAATTTACATCGTTTGTCACTCAAACCGGACAATATGAGTTTACGAAGGTACCATTTGGATTATGCAATTCGCCCAGTGTATTTCAAAAGTTTATAAATTATACATCCCGAGATCTGATTCGCGAAAACGTTGTAATAATTTACATTGCCGACATCGTTGTACCCTCACGAACCATTGAAGAAGGCTTAATTATTTTAAAACGAACCCTAAAAGTGGCTGCTGATAATGGACTGAATATAAAATGGAGTAAATGCCGATTCCTGCAGGAAGAAATAGAATACTTAGGCCATCGAATTTCAAAAGGAACCGTCAAGCCGTCGATTGGTAAATCCAAAGCCGTTATTAATTTTCCGATTCTAGAGACGTTGAAGCAACTACAAAGCTTCCTTGGACTTGCCGGATATTTTCGGAAATTTATTCCGAATTTCGCAACACGAGCGCGACCGTTGACCGAACTTACGAAAAAGGGAGCTGTCATCGATTTAGGAGAACTTGAGCCGGAAGCTGTACACGACTTGAAAAATGCGTTGACATCAAATCCTGTGCTGAAAATCTTCAAATATGGCGTTCCCACGGAGTTACATACTGACGCCAGCAAATAAGGATATGGAGCGGTTCTTCTCCAGAGGGACGCGGAAGACAACTCGATGCATCCTGTTTTCTATATGAGCAAGTCTACGACCGAACCTGAGAAAAAATATTCAAGCTACGAACTCGAGGTGTTGGCTGTCGTCGAAGCATTGAAGAAGTTTAGGGTTTATCTGATTGGACAGCGCTTCAAACTTGTCACCGATTGTAAAGCGTTTAAATGCACCATGGAAAAGAAGGATTTGGCGACGCGGGTTGCCAGATGGGTCATGCTGCTTGAAGAGTTCGATTTTGAAGTGGAGCACCGTGCTGGAACTGGCATGCGACATGTCGATGCCTTAAGCCGCAATCCGGTTGTTATGATGGTACAAAATGACGACTTTCTGAAACGATTGAGCGAAGCACAACATAGTGACGAGGCGTTGCTACCTATCATCGAAATACTGAGAGAAAAGCCTTACAAAAATTATACGATGCATCATGGTATTTTATGTAAAATTTCAAATAATAATAGTTTGTTTGTCGTTCCAGAATTAATGAAATCAGCATTAGTTCGGGAAGTCCACGAAAAAGGGCATTTTTGTTTGCAGAAAATGAGGTATATGCTGCAAGAGTTTTATATCCCCAATCTGGATCGTCGCATTGAACGTTGCATCTTATCCGATAGAAAACGAGGCAAAGCAGATGGATTTTTGTACCCAATTCCGAAAGGCAATGTCCCCCTCGCTGCGTTCCATATCGATCATCTGGGCCCTATGCAAGACACGAAGAAAGGTTATCGTTATATTTTGGCTGTTATCGATGGATTCACAAAATTTTGTTGGCTTTTCCCGACAAAAACACTTGCGTGCGAGGAAGTCCTGCAGAAGATGGAGGTAATTGCTGAATCGTTTGGTTATCCTCTTCATTTAATTTCCGACCGAGGAGGAGCATTTGTATCGCAAAACTTCAAGAAGTATTGCACTGACCACGCTATTGAGTTGCATCTTGTGACTACCGGCGTGCCTAGGGGAAATTGGCAGATCGAGCGTCTTCATGCGGTTGTCATATCGGCACTTACGAAGTATTCTATTGACACACCTGATGAATGGTTCAAAAATGTAAAAAATATTCAGAGAGCTATTAACTTTACGTATTTCAATTAATGGTAGGTGCTAAGATGAATTCTGGAAAGGACATTCGGCTTATGGCGATTTTAGAGGAAGTTATATCCCAACAGTATGACGAAGCTCGAGCAGAATTACGCAAGCCGGCGAAAGAGGCTATAGCGAAGATGTAGGATGAAAATTCGAAAAATTCCAACAAGAAGCGAAAGAAAACTACCATCTACAAAGCTGGGGACCTGGTTGCGATAGAGCGAGTGCAGTTTTCTACGAGACTGAAGATCAGACCAAAGTTTCTTGGTCCCTATCGGGTTGTTTCAATCAAGGGATTCGATCGTTATGGCGTGCAGAAGGTTGGCGAACACGAAGGCGCAAAGGTTACCAATACGAGCGCAGACAGGATGAAACTATGAGCCGAATTCGACGACAAGGACGACCTCACCGTTCCACCACAGGACGCAGATGACTCGTCTGAGGCAGACGAGTAATATGGATGACCGAGTGTGGAATGAAATACGACTGTCAAACGAGATACTACGAACCGGGCAGTTGGTATCCAACCTCCGTAGAGTGTGGACGTGGTTTAACTTACATCTATTGTAAATCTTTTTCGCAATAATTTAATTACTAAAATAAAGTGAATTTGAATTAATCTATAAACCAATCTTCACATATATATATATATATATATATATATATATATATATATATATATATATATATATATATATATATATATATATACTATATATATGGTACTCTCCGCAATAGGTAAATTTCTCTCGAGATTACCTAAAAAGTAAAACATATACCTATGAAATTGATAAGCTTTTCTCCTTTTGCAAGTCAGCCAAATCTTTGTTTGGATTAATAACTTCACTCCAAACAGTTCCATATTGCAATAGATACAAAAGAAATTTAGAAGATTTTCTGGTGATCTATCTATCCAACGCAAATGTGAGGAGATATTTTCAAACTTCAGTTATATCTTAATCCAAAGGCAATTATGTTCAAAAAATAACCAGTTCAAAAAATATATTACAATTTTTTCCAGCCATGTGTATGATCTTAGACATTGATTTAAATGATTATTATAACTATTCTAACTGAACTAGCTACAAACCTGGGATTAATTGCTCTACTTTTTGTTAGTAGTAGTATTTGCTAGTTGTAAATATAAAAATATACACTGAAAGCGTATCTTTCACAACTTAATAGTGATAATTTCCTTTGTACCGAGCTCTCAGCTATAGCAAACTTAATACGTAATCTACAGAATTCAACTATAAGCGAGTTACACTTTATTCTTTAAAGTTTTATACTTCTTACTTAAACTTATTTTTACAGCACCTTAGTTCCAGGACCGTTGACTGAATACCACGAATACCAAAAGTGAAAAAAAATCATGCAAAATTGCAGTTTTTCGTTTGGCCGAAAAATTCAATGTGACCAAGAAACTCCTTCTTCTTCGTAGCGCTACAGCTCCTCTTGGGCCTTCGCTTCCTGTAAGAAGCGCCTCCAACTACCTCGGTCCATTGACCGCGTCCTCCAATTTTGAAATCCGAGCACCGATGAACTGTCTTCGTCGAACGTGTCAGACCAGCGTTTCGTCAGTTTCCCCACTGATCTACACCCAACGTATACCTTTTTGGGCATCTGTTGTTCATCCATACGATCCATTTGGCCAGTCCCTTGCAGATCCCGCAGCCGTAAAACCGTTGAGACCTCCGGCTCGTCAAAAAATGAATACAGCTCATGGCTGTATCAAATTCGGCATTGGTTCCCGTCTAATTTCGCTCCAATTATCCGCCTCAGGATCCGTCGCTAAAACGCGTTCAATATGTTCGCGGATGCTTGGGTTAGCGCCCATGACCATGAAACTAATGTAAATCAATAGATGAGTTGATTTTAAGTAGGTTTCTAGCAAAATTGTGGAAATGACATTGGACGGAAAACTTTGCGGTCTACGCAGGTGTGAATGGCTAAAAACAGAACGAGAAGAATTGTTTACGTTAGGATTTCCTATCAATGGATTTTTTTCTGATCTTTTCATGATTTGTTGTTTGTACTCTATTCTTGAATTGGAGAATCAAGGTTTTATGGACCATATGGAACAGCACATATTAATTTTTACAAAAAATGCAACTAATTTTTAAAAAATTTCGGGGGAGCAAGTTCTGACCCTGAATTTTCCTAAATTGGCAATGGCTGCAATATTATCTATATACATGTATATATATATATATATATATATATATATATATATATATATATATATATATATATATATATATATGCCTCAGCATAATCCGGAAATAACACGCAGTTTATTATAATAATAATTTATTCCTTATAAACTAACATTCACCATTAAAGTTATTTCATCTTAATTCTAGGCATTCTCCTTAAATTTATAACTCAATGTAAACCCCCGTTAGCTTCAATTACCGCTTCAATTCTCCACCTGAATCGCAAGCATGCCTTCTTTAACTGCTCTCGTTTTAAGTTGAGGAATGCAGCTTGTAGGGATGCCACATTAAGATGTCTGGACTTGTTAGTAACCCGCTTAATAACGCTCCACACGTAATAGCCCAGGGGCATAAATCTGGGAGTTAGGAGGGAAAACCCGGATGCGACCCGCAGCTCCGTTCTTCAGTAGAAGCAAGTGACAGCGAGCAGCCCTTTTTGTTTGAGCAGGCTCGGACAGCATCTGTCGCGCTTTAATACGTAAGACGTAAACCTCAGATCCTCTTCGGAGATTCGACATATGGAAGCCTCACTTACACCCACCCGCCATTATTCTGAGTGAGCTCCCAGGATCCTCCAAAATTATGTCTTGGGCCCTTCAAACAACTTCGTTGGTCCTTGCCGTCTTCTCCTTCACATGAGTTTTGCTTCCTGGAATAGGATAACCTTCCTTACAATTTTTCGCGGCCGCATATTTCTGAGCAATATCGTAAACTGTGGAAAAACCTTATAATTTCTTTTGTCGACCGTCCAGTGCGATGACATTCAATAACCGCCGCTCTTCGATTGTATTCCGCACTCGATTGCACTAATTCCGCCATTTAGAATTCATGCAAGTCTACTCAGTTGAAATGACAAAAAATGACTGTTGCCATTGAGATCCACTACAGCGACAAATGAATGTGAATTTTCTCCGGATTTTGCTGGCGCACCCTGTTTATATATTTATCTCCGCGTACAGTAAAACCAAACTTCACTTGACGCGTTTCAGTTATGAATTAATAATAATAATATGTCATTTCAGCATGGAGCGACTGCACTTTACGTTCCCGAATGTACTGCTGATGGTCGTTATCAAAGAATTCAATGTTACAAATCTACTGGATACTGTTGGTGTGTGAACGAAGATACTGGTCAAAACATACCTGGAACATCAGTCAAAGATAAGCAACCCCAATGTGACTCAATATCAAGACCTATGAAAGGGTGTCCGGAACCGAAAAAGATGGAATTTTTAAGGGACCTTAAAAACTTCCTTAAAGAAAAAGTGGCCTTTTCTACGTAAGTATAAACGCTTGGTACATTCATTGACCTAACTGAATAATTTCAGAGCAAATAGATTACACTTGTAAATGTATCATAATGAACTTTCCAAGTCTTTCTGGCAGACATTTCTTTGTATTGTTAATACAATTATAAGCCTAAAATTATTTTTAACATATTTATATTGACAAATTACGCTTGAATTAGTTAATTTTTGGAATTTTTTAGATTTGCTTTAGAATATTTAACTCGGTAGACGCTAATAATCATTCGCATATGAATATAAACAAAGAATCTGCCTTAATTCAAGACTCCAAATTTAGCGTAATCATTCTCTCATACCGTTGTGGTTGCGGAGTTAAACATAATTGTTGTTTTACTAACTGAACTAATGTATATTATTAATCAATGACTTAATATAATGATTAGTAGCTCGTGGAATCATTCAACTTCGTTAGCCACTCAGTTGCAAGAGAGAGAGAGAGAGAGAGAAACTGGCTTCCTATTCCCAGCTGTCAAAGTATAACCAACATGAAGTTGATAACTTGACTAATCTTGCTGTTGAGATGATGATAATTGAACTTGTTGTTGAGGTAATGATGGTGGTCGCTTAATTCCAAAATCATCTAGCAAAACATAAAGTGGCATTGCGTTCTGTACTGGTGATAGACGTGATTGTGGTAATAGTTGATTCGCATGTGATCGGATGATTCGAGTTCCATTATTTATAATAACCTTGTACATAACACGTCCAATTTACGAGTGAATTTTGTCGGACACCCATCCAAAACGACTGTTTTTGAAGACCTTTGCCCTCACGATATCTCCGATTTCGTAATGTCTACCTTTGATTCCGTGTTTTTTGTTAAACTGGTCATTCATCGCATTTTTATACGAATTAAAGGATTGACCGTGGTAAGAATTGTCTTGGCGTACTCAGTCCAGTGATGTTTTGAACCTAACCTAGTTGAAGACAATCCAGATGATGCATTCGGGTTAGGTTTAACGCGATATGCTGATAGGAATATTTGTAATGATTCCTCCATTATCTCTTCCTCCCCTTGAATTTTTTAATGCCCTCTCGACGAATCTTTTTGCTTGACCATTTGACTGCGGATGGTAGGGGGCCCAACAAATATGCTAGATGCCATTTTCCACGCACATGCGTTGGAATGTTGAGGAGGTGAATTGCCTTCCATTATTTGAGACGATGACGTGCGATACTCCAAAGCGAGCCATCATTTCTTCAATAATGCTTACTGTTTTGCTTGCGGTTATGGTTGATGAAATGTGCGAGGTGTGACAATTAAGTAATGAGACTGATTCCATGAAAACCGTATATTTCAAAATTATTCTACAACTCTGCCATCCCCTTCAAAGTAGTCCCCTTGGGCAGCTATACAACGATTCCAACATTTCTGGAATGCTTCGACTGGGATGTCCGCGAGTACCCTCGTCACGGCCGCCTGGATGTCCGTAATCGACTCAAAATGGGTTCCTTTGCCCACTGATTTTGTACTAGGGAACAAAAAAGTCACAGGGTGACATATCGGGTGAAGAAGGTGGCTGTTACAACACGGCGATACCTTTAGAGGCTAAATACTGGGGCATGTTGAGGGCGATGTGGCACGGCGCGTTGCCGCGATGAAGGATCCAGTTACGAGCGATGTCTGGGCGCACCCTGTTGACTCGTTTTTGGAATCTTTCGAGTACTTGGCGATAGTAGACTTGATTTACGGTTTGCCCCGATGGAACAAATTCTTTGTAGATGATTCCACGGCTATCAAAAAAGGCAATAATAATCGTTCCACCTTCGACTTGCTCATGCGAGCTTTTTTTCGGGTGCGGGGCGTGCGAGGACAACCATTGTGAGCTTCAGCGTTTGGTTTACAGGTCGTATTGAAAAAACCAGCTTTCATCGCCTAGAATTACTCGATCAAGCAGCGTGGGATCGTTTTCCACTTGTTCCAAACAGTCTTCTGCGATGATCGTTTGATGCTGCTTTTGCTCCTCAGAAAGGTTCTTTGGAACCATCTTCGCGCAAAACTTTTTCATCCCGAAATCGTCGGTGAAAATTTGTTTGACTGTTTCACGGTTCACACCCAGTTTCGAGGCCCACATTCGAACTGTTAAATGCCGATCTTCACAGATTTGGGTGCGCGCACGCCACGCATTCGCGTCAGTCCGCACGTTAACTTGTCTTCCGCTTCGCGACTCGTCTTCCACGCTTTCACACCCCTCCTAAAACTCTTTATGCCATCAAAACCATTGGGCACGACTAAGAGCACTATCACCATGCACTTTTACAATTTTAGCGTGCCTTTCCGAAGCTGTTTCGCCCAATCTGGCGCGAAATTTTCTCGCGACTTGTTGCTCTTGATTTCGTTTCTCCATTTTCGTGACGAGCACCACCAGCACTCGTCTACTCAACACGACACAGCAGGCGAAATAAACAAGCTAGAACGATGGTAAATATATCAATGGAGAGGAAAAGGATGCCGGGGAAGGGGAAGAGAATTTCAAGGTCGCAGGTTTACTACAAACGCGGCAATAAAATCAGCCTCATTACTTAATTGTCACTCCTTGTATATTCCCGGCCATTTTAAGTAGACATCAATGGCGATCAGAAAGTATTTATCATTGAGCGGGTCACCGTTAATCAATGTGAATACGCTGCCATGGGCCATCTGGAACAGGCCATGATTCCAATGGCACCTTTGTAGGCGATTTTGCAACGCTTGAGCATTTAATACATTCTCTTCCGTGCCTGCAATGTGCTCGTCAATTCCTGGTCAATTTGGGTTGCTTTGCGCAACAGACCATCCGTTCAATGCCCTAATGTGCCTTGTGCAATTGATGAAACACTTTTTATTGGTGCACCATCTCTAAACATCAGTCAATCAGTAATAACCGATAATCAATGTGATCTTTTAAAAAATGTTTTAATGTCATTTCTGTATAGCATTTTTTATCATTGGAAATGTAATCGGTAGATGATTAACCGTTTCGACTTTTGAGCTGTGTAGTTCGTCTTCAAGCTGGAGTGATTCAGCGTATCCAAAATTGTGTGTTGGTACGTATTCAATACTGAATTCATATAGTTGTAAGGTACATGCCCACCTTTGAAGCCTATTCGCAGTGTACACAGGGATTCCCTATTTTGAATCGAAAATCTGTAGCAACAGTTTATAGTCCGTTTGCAATATAAATTTTTTACCATATATCAGTCGACGAAATTTAGTAATTGCAAACACTAATCCTAAGGCCTCCTTCTCGATCTGCCCATACCCTATCTCGGCTTTTGCAAGTGATCGGCATGCATGACTTATTGCTTTTACTGAACCATCTTCATATCGGTGATATATACAAGCACCAATACCTGTTTGACAAGCATCCGCAGCTACCACTATCTGCTTATTTGGATTATAATAAGTGATCATGAGTTCGGACTTAGGAATTTGTTTAAAATCTTCAAATGATTTTTGGCAATCATCTGTCCTTTTTAAGTAGATCGTCTAACGGGCGCCTAAGCTTATGCATACCTTTTATGAACTTCACATAATAGGTATGATGCTCCCAGGTATGACTGTAATGTTTGGATATTACAGGGTCGAAGCATGGCCGTGATTATTTTCACTTTAGCTGGATCTAGATACGTCCCATATTGGTCGATTATTCGTCCCAGATACTAGGTTGACTTCATGAAAAAGTTATATTTAATGATTTGAATGGTCAATCCGAAGTCTTGTAGACGCTGAAGTGTTTGGTATAGTCGATTCTGATGTTCTGCTTTTGTCCTGCCATAGATGAGTCAATCATTCATGGAAGCTGCTACTTCTTCCAGGCCTGCCAGCATAGTGCTCATAATCTGCTGGAATGCACCTGGCGCTGCTTTGACACCCAGTGTTAATCCATTAAGTTTGTATAACCCACGATGCGTGTTGATTGTGAGTTATTCTCGTGGCGCCTCTTTGACTTCTATTTGAAGAAAAGCATATCGGATAAGTCTATTTGACTGAAAATGTTGCCGTTGGCCAACTTAGGAAAAATGTCGTCGGGTAGTGGTAACGGGAGATGAGGAGACTCTAGATCATCGTTAAGACCTGTTGAGTAGTCTGTACATATTCGTATTTGACCACTGCTTTTCCTTACACAGATAATCGGTGCGGCCCAGTGTAATGATTTTCAACCTTTTTAAGTTCGAACGCGGAACCGACCTCTCATCGGTTCTAGACGTTAAGTCTGAGTAGTGCAAACGGATGGTACCAACAGGTCAACCAATCCGTGCACCGCAACCCATTCACGCGGTGGCTGCTTGTCGGCCAGCTAGTTCGGAGAGGATTTCGGTCGCGGGTCTCCGAATGGGTTACGCTCAATTACAATATTTTCAGCCACCTGAACATGCCCGTTTTCCAAACGCGTTGCAAAACAAAACCATACGGAGAAGAAACCTACTTTAAGTTACTCCGTATTTCTTCTTATAACCAGACAAGAATACAAAATCTAATTTTTATTTCGCGTTCCCGAAGTTTCGACGCGGTACCGAAAAGTATGCTACTCTAAATTAGCACGACGAAGACTACTCTAATAAAATGTCAAAACTACAAAGGTACCGCGTACCGCGCGCGACGCGGAACCGACCTCAGCGGATTTGGCGAAACCCTACCCTCGCGACGGCATACCTACCCTGCACTCTCTCTTCCCACTGAAAAAGAAGAACCGCTGAAAAGGAAAGTCGTGGTTATTTATTCGCAATTCATTATATTACCTCCTTTTTTATTTTTTTTTTCCACGTTAATAACGTTTTGTAATTTTCATATTTTGCGTTATTTGTATATACATAATAGTTCTGTATAATTATAAGAAACTAGTCGTTAATATTCGACGAAATAAGGTAACATCCTAAATGAAATAAACTTAATTTACATTTTACATGCTTTTCATTCAGTTGGAAATTCTGATCCATCTGATTAATAAGTAACAAACTTCTTTCCATTAAGCAGCATATCAATATTGACTTTGCCATTCAGAAACTGAATATAAGGAAACATTTACTCATATCCAAGAAAATGAAAAATATCCTCGAATTCAAATTTACCGTACGTACAGCAAAAGTTCAAATTGGAGAAGAAGGAATATTTCTCATCTGTGATTTCTACAAAAATTGATATCTACCTAATATAGTATAATTTTGATGTTAATTCACTTTTCATTTCATCTAAATTTCTTATTTCATTGACTAGAAAGGAATTTATTGTTGCTCTTTTTCGTATTTTCTTTTTTCATATGAATTACAAATAAATTTGTATGGGAGTGTAAAATAACGAAAATATTCTAATGTCGAAAGAAGCTTTATATAAAAAAATGCATAAATATCAGTAAAAATTATATGTAATCCTAACTTAATAGTAGATTGATTTATGTATTGATCTAAGTGTACGTGATTAAATTGTTGTCAAAATATAATGTATAATTGAGTACAGTGTATAAAAGAGCGAAATTTAAACAGAAATGCAAATAATAAATGCATGATAAACAAATCTTCTAATTGTCTGTATGAGTTTATCAATTTGTTTGTTTAGCTCCATGGTATGTCTTGATAACTTTTGATCTAAGATATAAATTTGACCATTTATGCATGTCAGCAGTGTTAAAATCTTTTCATATATTTTACACAGAGACAAGCGGTTGTGTGTAATTTTACATTGAAATTGTTTATTACATGAGTTTAGTTTGTTCTAAGACCATCAGATCAAAATTGAATGTATATGAACATGTTGGCTAAGGGCGGTTAAAATGACGGTTTGTATTTTTCGTGATGAGTTGTTTAGAGCTTTGGCAGACGGTAATGAACTTACAGGAAACCGGGCTATTTCAGCTATAATTTTTTTCAACAATCGAAAAGGCAAATTTGCTTCTTTACTACATCTAGGAACTGCTACACAGGAACTGCTCACGATTCAGGCAAATCAGTGATTAATTTGTACGACATTTTCCGGGAAAATTATTCTTTATACATACAAATTATGAAAAATGTATTGAATCGAAAATAAAAGAAAGAACGTGTAGTCAATTCGGAAGACTTAGTGAATGAAAAACCCTGTCTTCAGATAAACTATTTGAATGGGAGAGGGTTGAAAGAGAAAGGTGATTGTATATGATTTGGAAACAGCGAATTGTGGACATAGAGCATGCCTTTGAAGATTACATTATTTCCGGCAACGAAATCAATTCCCTCTTCACTAATTTAATGTTGCAGAGTTCATTGATAATTTCTTCATTCTATAAGCTATTGTTTTACTTTCTAAGCAAACTGACCTTAGTTTACCTATATTTTGTCACATTACTTGCGATCATATAAATATATGTATCAATTTGTTCGTTGCTACATTATAATTCATATTTTTAATATATTTGGCCTTCGTTTTCTTTTCTTTCCTACCGCTATCAGAGTCAAAATTGTTTTGCTATTTGAACCGGGGGTAAATTATGGAGAAACTTTTGTGCGCAAAACTAGCTTCCATACGGTGCGACATAACCTAATGAGACCTAGATGTATCATCTGGTAATGGAGACAGTAAGACCTGAATTATTTCAAGCTGGTGTAAATGTTGGCACCCTTATAAAGGAGGATATTGCGCGAGTAATATTTGCTGAAAACGGTCTGACCTGGTAGATAATACTTCAACTTGACCGCACATATGAGGCGATATCCGCACTTTTGTTTCAGCAGGCTCCCACTAGCAGAAAGTCGATCGTTCGCTTTGAATCTATGGTCTATATCGTCCGACTCCCATGCTAAGACCGAAAAACATCCTCCTCGATTCGGAAGCGAATGCTTAGCAGAGCCAAGGGAAAATTGCAGGACTTGGAGGAGAGCTATTTGCAGAATGAATTGTATACTTTGGGTTTTTTTTTTTTTATTTATTCTTACCTGTGAGTTCAGTCACCTCCAGTTACCATGTATTGGCGCTTGTGCACGTGGGGCCAAATATCCCCTTCTGGGCTAATTGCTCCAATTCCAAGGGGCCTGAATCCCTAGTCACAGCAAGGGGAGACTGGTACAATGTTGTCCTGCCCTATTGTAGCCCTTTCTACTGCTTCCTACAGCATATGCGCACACGCGGTAAAGCTCACTTTCACTTACAAACGGGTCGAAAGGCGCAGCGACGTGTAAAATCACTTTACCACTCTGTAATACCGGAGCTTTCACTTGTCAAATTGACTACTTGTTTTCTCATCGGACAAAACAGATGTGTGGAATGGAACGCCACATGGCGGCAATGTGCATCTCCATTTGTCGCCAGTGGCATAGTTTTTCGATGGCCACGTTGGAGGGGGCATTCCCAGATGGATATGTCTCGAAACGCGTCGGGGTTTTGTTTAATATTCTGTTTCAAATATTTAAATCCACAGATCTAAATATTTGGAGATAAAAAATATTTTCTGCGCAACGATATCCGCACGAAAGATGAAGTCCGCTTGCATTTCGAGGTCATACCCATCTGGCCGAGTGCAAGGGTTCGGGATCGGAATCACTTCGATTCCCGGGCGTAGGCGTCACATTACACCAGTTTGAAAAATCCACAGGTGTATTGATGCCGCGATTGACGAGAGAGTCTAGTTCGTTATTAATTTCGTTGGGTGATGCATACGCTACTGGTCGTTTCGCTCTGAATACTGGCTTTTTATTAAATTTGATGTGCAATTTGACTTGCATTTTTGTGCACAGTCCAAGACTATCTGTAAAGACTTCTGGAAAGGTTGAAACTAATGTTGTTAGCTGTTGTTCTGTACTGATGCTGTTGATGGACGCGATGTTACATATGGAACTGAGTGGCCCAAATGTGAAATTTGCCGATTCAATCTATTCCAAATGGATTTAGATTGTTGTGATCTGCTACAAAACATTCCCCTGATAAGACAGTACAATTGAAGTCCATCTAGCATTGAAATTCTGCTACTAATTTTAGCTGCTGCCCAGATGCACTTGTTGCTGATTGCTTAGTGTGAGTTAATGTAAGTTTGCCAATCTGCAGCTAAACTGATCTGGATATTATCGTGATATCCGAGGTTGTGCCCACCTGCATTTTCACTGGAATTATTTCACTTTCACGTTGATGAATTTCCACTCTGATACTATCTCACCGCTAATTAAAAAAATACCTTTTGAGTGCGGCAAATGTCTGCTATCATGACGGGTACTTCCTTGTTTACTGTATGAAGCACTACTGCAGCCGCTGTACCCTTCCTTGTGCCCCACCTTGTGGCACACCCTGCACTGATGCTGTTTGTATGTGCAGATGGCTACGAAGTGCATGCCACCGCACTGCCAGCATGGCCTTCAGGGCGCTGATTGATGTTTATCCGTATGGTGATTCGGATTCGACTTGCTGGGTTGGTGATCGCGACCGCTGAAGTGTTTTTGTGCTTTGCTTCTGTATTATTGCACTCTATATGAAAATATTCCCTTACTTTTGTACCTGCGAAACTGGCGTTGACAGTTGAAGACCCTTGGTGATGATGTGTGTCATGATTCTCAATCATCTTTGTGTCTTCTTTGAGGCTCATTACTTGATGAGCTTCTGTGATAGGGAATTTGGATAACAGTCTGGTTCGGATGTCACCGTCGCATGCTGATCGTAAAGCACTTGTAAATAACAAACACTTGAATTGATCAGCTGTCAAATTATTTAGATCAAAATTTTCACAATGTCTATTGATACGGCCTGCGTATGCAACAAAATCCTCCAAACCTCTTTTTTGTTGCTGCAGACATTCAAAGCGCATGGTAAAAAATGATTTCATTGATATGAACATGTCTTTCAACTTCGCAATCACTTCCTCAAATGAAAAATCACGGGTTTTCTTGGGCAATATAAAGTTTACATACTTGGCATGATTTGAAGTGTGCAATTTCCGTACTAGGAGCCGTCTTTTTGTTCCTTCATTCTGCCGTCCATCTTGAACAAGTCTTCGAATCTTTCGTACCATGTGTGAAAGGATTTTCCGTCTTCTGGGTCGAAGTGAAATTCCACAATCTGATTTGCGAAGCTATTTATTTGCTGAAAATCATCATTGTATTTATTAACAACTCGTCTCTCCAGACTTATGTTGCTTGCCAATGATCTTATTAGGACGTCGTGAGATCTGAGCATTTCCGTGATGGAGCCCAACATTTGTTTCATGCATTCGTCCATTTCGTTGGTATAATTTTCAAATTACTTGATTTCTCCGTAATCCTCGTCGCCAAATATGATGTGGTTGCAAAGTTAAACACAATTGTTGTTTTACTAACTGAACTAATGTATATTGTTGATCAATGACTTAATATAATGATTAGTGGTTCGTCGAATCATTCTACCTCGTTGGCCACACTGTTGCAAGAGAAAGAGAGAAATTGTCTTCCTGTTCCCAGCTGTCAAAGTGTAACCAACATGAAGTTGGTAACTTTTAATCAGGGCTGCAATACATACACTACCTTTTCACGTATTATTTTAGTTTTCAAAACAATCATATAACATAAAATGAAATATTATTTTATTATAATTTTAGTGCAAACGCAACCAAATGGAATTCAGAGGATGAAAAAATTGCAACGTTAAGTTTTGTGTTTCTGGACAAAAATAAAAACAAATTTTGGGAAAGAAAAGAATGGAAAACATTTAGAGAATTAGTGACATCATCCAAGTAAGTTTTATGATGGGTTAGTGGAGTAAAAGTCTTAAAAAGTATCTTTAATTACAGGTCCTTAA
Organism: Odontomyia ornata; assembly: GCA_963969285.1. Lineage (NCBI taxonomy): Eukaryota > Metazoa > Arthropoda > Insecta > Diptera > Stratiomyidae > Odontomyia > Odontomyia ornata. Next base: position 338,993,589 of record OZ017738.1, on the reverse strand, counting down.
AAAAATGTGGCAAGAAAATGCCAAGATACTGTGATGTGAACGGCGATAAACGAATAACATTGTCAGAGTGGTTGAATTGTTTACAAGCTGCTCCAAGAGCGGGAACGCCTCAAACTGTAAAACCCACACTGAGTATGTTTAATATCATTATTTTGTAGCTGTTTGTCATCTCTCTTAGCACAGGATTTTTTAATTTTTTTTTTATTATTAGCTTGAACTTTAATCTCCCTGCTTTCTTTCATAAAGCTTTTAAAGTATTTTTTGAGAAACGTTTGAATACCTATTACTAAGCCATCTTTTGTAGAAATTTGAGGAGTATTAGGGTGTGATTTTTGCAAATAACTTTCAGTTGAAAATATTTTTTCCCGTATGAAAGTTTTGCCCGCACCGTCTGCATGTACTGAAGAAGCATCGCCAAGCAATATAGCCGGCCTTTAAATAGTTTTTACGTAGCTTGAGCTTTCGCGACTGCCCGTGAAATTTGCTGCAATGGTACATGAGATGGTTAAGCGAGCATACTGCACATTGATGGTCAGTAGTTGCGGCGGAAGCGGCTAATCTTGTCAACTTCCTACGTGCTGTTCTTACATCGATGGTTTCTAAGCTCCGGAAGTGTAGTTCGAGGAACGCAATAAAATTGTTCATCGAATCGAGATCTCTCGATGATTCGCTCAAAAGCTGGGTCAGATAAAAGTCAGTTGTAGTGATTTCAGATGTTCCATATGCCGGTAAAGGACTGCAGCGATGGTCTGCTACCTCAGCAAGCAAAGATATTAATGCCGGCCTTGTCTGAGGACGCGTGAATGCGCTTGCAGGCTAGTGTTGCGGTGTTGTAGGCTGGTTCTTCTTCCCTAGAACAATTCCTTCACTAGATTTAAAATTTGCACAAGACTTGGGACAACTGCCAGCGCGTAAAATGGTCACTTTGATGGCATAATTCCGATTTAAAGTTCCCGGCAAGCTGTCGACTATGTCACGGAAACGACGCGCACGATAATTTTCTATTGCGCGATGCGAAATTTTGAATAAGAACGTGCCTCTATTATAGAAGTTCGATTAAAATATCTGAGCAAAGACAGATCCAATTCTAATTTTAATGGATCGCGGTTCTCCCGACATGCGCATGCGTGGCGATCAAAAGCAGACTCTTCGATCCGCCCATGCAAAACTGCTCACTCGTTGCGAACAGCCACCGTACGGCACATGTCGCAACGCCAGTTGACGAGCCCTCAATCCATTCAATGTAGATTGCATCGCGGCAATGCAATTCGTGGATGAGCTGCGTTATAAAGGTGTTGCTGTGTCCAAATTTTAACTGCAAATTTTAATAATTATAAGTTTTTTTAAATTTACAATTAAAATTGGATTCGGATTATGATGGTTTTCGAGCAGTTTGCTTAGGTGACTGCTCGATTATTACATTTCGTTCGTTGTTACTTCAATTAATGCAGTTGGTTGAACAACAGTCGGTGTTGCTAATGTCTGGGATGAATGTGGTACTGCGAATTTGCCAACTATATTACCGACATCCACTCAGAAGTCGATGAGAATATCACTGGTGACTAATGTGTTAATATCATAATGACGTTCACGTCACTGATTGGTATGGGATTTGATCTGTTTTGAAAATCCACTGTCACAAATCAAAACCTTCAATCCAAATGTTCTTATTGTCTCTATACAATCTCGCAAGTACTGGTTGCTTCTTCTTCTTCTTAGCACTACAGCCCCTTTCGGGCCTTCGCTTCCTGCAAACAGTGCCTCCAACTGTCTCGGTCCGTTGACCACGTCATCCAATTCCGAAATCCGAGCAGCGACGAACTGTCTTCGTCGGCCGAGGCAGACCAGCGTTTACTCGGTTTCCCCACTGGCCGCCGGCCTTCTGTTCTCTCAACGAATACCTTTTTGGGTATCCGTTGTTCGTCCATACGTTTCATGTGTCCAGTCCATTGCAGCTTCCGCAGTCTTACAATCCTTGAGACCTCGGGTTCGTCAAAAATTTCATACAGCTCATGGTTGTATCGAATTCGCCATTGGTCTCCGTCTAGCTTCGCTCCGATTATCCGTCTCAGGAACCGTCGCTCAAAGGCGTTCAATATATTTGCGGATGCTTGGTTTAGGGTCCATGTTCCACACCCATAGCATAACACAGGTCTTATCACAGATTTTCCTGTGTATGCAGCTGGTCTTCAAGATCGTCAATACTGAATAGAATATTTTATTTGCGAGCTGTATTCTTCGACGTATTTCGTCTCTTTCATTGCCCGTTTTCGTTATTTTAGCGCCTAAATACACAAATTCGCTAACATTATCGATACTGTATTCGCCAAATGTGATATTTTGTGTATTTAGGGTATTTTTCCTCGACTGCGTCATGAGCTTTGTTTTATTTTCGTTGATTTGTAGCCCTACAAGTTTTGCTTCGCTGTCGAGTTTCAGGAAGAGTTCTTTGGCAGTTGTTAGTGACCGTGACAGAATGCTGATGTCGTCCGCATAGGCCACTACTTGGCTCGACTTGTATAGTAATGTACCTCGCGTATCGACAGGTAGCTTCCTTATGACGTACTCCAGAGCCAAATTGAATAACAATGGGGCCTGCTGCTTTAGTCCGATATTTGTGTCAAAGGCGTCGGTGAGTTGTTTATTGATGCGGACTTGGGAGGTCATCGACGTCATTGTCATTTTGGTAAGACGGACTAATTTGCCTGGGATGCCAACGCAAACCATTATTTGGTACAGTACATTACGATCAATACTGTCGTTTGCTTGCTTATAGTCAACGAAAATTTGGTGAACGTCTATGTTGAACTCCCAGCACTTTTGAAGTACCTGCTTGACTGTGAACAATTGGTCTATTGTCGATCTGCCTGCTCTAAAATCATCTTGATACTCCCCAATAATACTGTTGGCGTATGATCCGATTGTATTTTCTAAGATTTTAGAAAATATTTTATACGCCGTAAAAAGTAGTGATATGCCTCTATAATTTTCGCACTGTAGCTTGTCACCTTTTTTGTGGATAGGGAATATAATTGATTGGCTCCACTCTTTCGGCATATGTTCTTGTTGCCAAATGTACTGGATGACTTTGTGAATAGCTTCGTGAACACTACTGCCACCATATTTGATGAGCTCCACTGGAATCTCATCAATGCCCGGCGCTTTATTATTCTTTTGGGCTTTGATGATGGAATAAACTTCATCCAGAGTTGGTGGGGCCAACGGAAGCTCTCCGCAGACATCTACTGGCTCCGATGCTCTGGAGCTGTGCGGAGGATTAAGGAGATTCTTGAAATATGATGCCCATCTTTCCTTAATCTTGATTTCCTCAGCGATGATATTGCCGCTGTCATCACGACAGAGCGTGGTTTTTGGCTGATAACCACGTTTCAGGCTTGTGTCTTGTGTTATTGCTCGCTAAACTTGCATCTATATTACTTGGTCGTCATAGTATTTTCTTTTCTTATTCCTCATTTTCTTATTCGCTACTCTTCTGAGATTTTCATAGTGTTCTCTCTTCGTCCTGGTTTTCCTACCTACGTATTCTTTGTACGTTTGATTCTTTTTATCTAACGCATTCTGGCACTCATCATCGAACCAATCATTCCTCTTGCGCCGGGCTTGATGTCCGATCGTCTGTTTTGCCACGGTTCTGATAGCCGCTTTCACTTCCATCCAGATCTCGTTGCTCGTCCTTAACGATGTGTCTGATAAGATGGTAGCCAGCTGGTTGTCGAGGGTCTCCGTGAAATTTTCGGCCACAGACGCCGTTTGGAGTCTTTTGATGTCAAATTTTTGTAGCGGGCTGGTCTTCGCTGAATATGCCTTTGACATACGACATCGATAGTTTAATTTGATGAAGTAATGATCAGAATTATAATTGGCTGCTCGGTATGTACGGACGTCAAGTATGCTCGAGGCCCAACGTTGTTGGATCAGAACATGATCGATCTAGTTTTATGTGTTGCCATCTGGTGATACCCAGGTTATTTTATGAATGCATTGATGTGGGAAGCAAGTCGAACGTATGACTAGATTTCTGCTACATGCAAAGTCAATCAGGCGCTGGCCGTTGTCATTTGTTTCATCGTGGAGGCTATATCCTCCAGTCGTTTCCCGATGAGATTGCTCATTGCCAACCTTCGTGTTGAAATCACCCAGAATAATTTTTGGATCGTTTGTGGGCAATGAGTCGACCAGTCTTTCCAGGTGATTCCAAAACGATTCCTTCGTTTCTTCGTCTTTTTCTTCGGTCGGGGTGTGAACATTAATCAGCCAGATTTTGAAGAATTTCGCTTTTATACGGATCGCACACAACCGTTCATTGACTGCCTTAAAATCAATAACGTGCGATTTGAACTCCCTATCCACAATGAAGGCCACTCCAAATTCTCGTTTTCCAGTAGGCTTCCCACCTTTAAATATTGTGTACGATCTCATGTCTTGAATGTCGTTTCCAGTCCAATTCGTTTCCTGGACTGCCAGTATTTTGAATTGATATTGACTGGCCTGTTGTAAAAGGTCCTTAACAGTACCAGGGTAATTGAGTGATCTGACATTCCAGGATTCAATGCCATTGTCCTTTTTTCGTTTGTGAGGTCGTTGCCGTGAGTCCAATCCATTTCGAGGCCTATCTGCAGGTTTCGAAACAATTAAAGGTTTTCCAGGGATGGGGAGTTAGCCCGTCGCCCAACCTCCATTCCGGCGGCATGGTTATTACGTCGATTCCGTTATCAGGCACGGAAGATTGGCCTTCACCCTCTTACAACCTCACAAAGGAGGTGTAAGTAGGATTTAGTAGCAGAGCTGTAGATGTATTCACAGTTATGAGTATTCCTCGACATTTAATGTTACATTATTGGGGAACTAGTAAACCCAACGTGCACCCCGAGAGCATTTACTATCATTTAATTGGGGCGGTTTGGGATGAGGAACCATGGACGCTATGGGTTAGGGATACAAGGGGTCCCTCCTCCTTTCGGAAACGGGCTTGGGACCGTCTATGGCGGAGTTACCTACTGCAAATTCATGATACTTTGCTGAATGACGTTTATTGAATTGCTGATTCTGCGAGATGTTTTCAATTGTTGAACTTTTGGTTGGACGTAGTAAATCTAATTCAATTCGGATTTTTCTGCTTAAAAATAATTCTACCGGTGATTTGTAATTTAGTGTTTTGTTGCGTGATGAACGGGAGTATTAAAGGAATGTCTGAAGTGGATCATTGTCCAATTTCATTGATGTAATCTTTCCTATATGGTGTTTGAAGGTGTCGATGTGTCTTTCTGCTTCACCGTTGCTTTGGGCCTGATAGAATGCTGATCATATGTATTCTATCCCTTGAGAACTGCAAAAACTCGTGAATTTTTCAGATTTGAGTTGATTACCGTTATATGATATAAGTAGTTGCGGTCGCCAAAACGTGCAAATAATTTGGTAAGGACTTTGATCAGTATGTTGACGTAATTTTTAAGGTTCGAAAAATTTTGATCCATTTGGAGTCTTCGATTATTACGAAATAATAGTCGCCCTTGTCAGGCTCGATAATGTCGATATGATTGCGTTCCATAGCCTGTGATGTTAACAGCCAAGATCTTAGTTCACTTTTTTTAGGCATTTTTGCTGGACATGTGGAAGCTTGACACTGTTGAACATATTGTTTGATATCGGCGTCTATCTTTGGCAAATAAAGGAATGATCTAACTAAGGATTTCATACGATCTATGCCTGGATGTGCTTGATAAAGTAGTCCTAAGACTTCGTTCAGAAAATTCTTTAGAATAATGACTAATGTTCCCTACGTAAATACTCCTTGAACTTGACATAAATTGTCTCAATGATTCCAATATGATTTAAAGTCAGGATCTGTTAGTTTTTTCGATGAATTGAGCCATCTGTTGTACATGGTTTTCACCAATTTCTGTAGAACTAAGTCCGTTGCTGTTGTTTCTACGATCTGGGTACTATTGATGGGTAATCTGACGGTAACCAAATTTATATACATATGTGCACACTTTAGATTCGATTAGGGCGATAACGTAGTCTTCCTCATTCATCCACCGCTGCATAATTCTTGAGAGTATGTAAACGTAGTCAAAATGGTCAATGTTCTTCTTCGTAGCACTATAGCGCTTCTCGGACCTTCATTTCCTGCAACAAGCGCCTCCAACTGTTGCGGTTCATCGACCGTGTCCTCCAACTTTGAAATCCGAGCAGCGATGAACTGTCTTCGTCGACCTAGTCAAACCAGCATTTCCTCGATTTCCCCAGCATTTCCTTTTTGGGTATCCGTTGTTCAACCATACGATTCATGTGGCCAGTCCATTGCAACTTCCGCAGTCTTACAATCATTGAGACCTCCGGCTCGTCAAAAATTTCATACAGATAACGGCTGTATTAAATTCACCATTGGTCCTCGTCTAGCTTCGCTCCGACTATTCCAAATTGAATAGCGATGAGGCCAGGCTATCTCTCTACTTTATCCGATATTTGTGTCAAAGTCATCGGTGAGTTGGTTATTGATGCGGACTTGGCAGGTTGTTGACGTCATTGTAATTTTGGTCAGATGGATTAATCTGGCTGGGATGCCAATAAAACATGAACGGATGTATGAACTGAAACGAAATTCACGTTATAAAGAGCGCTACGATGTTCTCTGCGGACCATCTTGATTTAACTGTTGAAATTCGTCTCGAACCCATAAAAAACTCGATTTTTGTCGACACTGCCACATTTTCATACACCATCATATAAGTTGGCGAGAAAAGTCAGCCTACATGTGGTCATAAATGTGGTGGTAGGGGTTTCAGATACATAGCTTTTTAAGCTGTGGTAAGGCTTCGGCTGCCCCATATTTAATGAGTGATCAGTGTCGTTGTAGGTCGTGAGTATGATAGCCCAACGTTGGAGACGATTTGCAACGTATACTGGAATGCCTTTCTGGTTATCGAAAATGCGTAGAAGAGGTTTGTGGCCTGTTCGTATTTTGAAATACCGTTCGTAAACGTATCGACGAAAAACTTGCACTGCAATGATGATTGCAAGGCCTTCCTTCTCAATTTGAATGTAATTTGTCTGTGCTTAGGGATGAATCAGACTACGACTATATAGTCGCGCGACTGTCGCAAGTTACACATGGTTAAATGGAATCGCGCATTACGACTTTGCGGCGATTTTGATCAGGCCAGCAGCCGCAAGGATTTGCAATTTATCCTAAAACAAGTTTAGTAGGAAGTTTTTGTGATACTCGCGCAGATGCACATCATTTGGATATTTGACGCTAGCATGCATGGAAGTTTCTTGCATAGTACAAAAATGATTTAGAAAGCTTGAACTAAACCCAAATGAATGCCGTTTGTTGTGCAAAAGTTTTTGAAAGATTTTTTGCATTACTTCAATCTAATCATTGAAGCGGCAATAAAATGACGATTGCATTAAACGAAATATGAGCTAGTAATATTAAGATAATGCTTAAAGGAAAGATTTTATAAATACGTTAAATTTTAAGGAAATTTCAAACTACAATGCTATTTAATTTTTATTATCTTTAGCGTCTCTGCTACAAATTTTAATATTTTAAAATATTTGAACTTTCGGTTTTTTATTTTTGCCCTTGTCAGTACTAATGTTCCCCTACACCGTGCATGGTGCCCCTTGCCTTAGTGATAATTCCACCGCTCTTTGTGTATTCGGCATATCTAAATTCAAACTGATTGTCTTAAACGAAGTGCGTATGTTCCTGGTAAAGACATACCTTCAAATGAACAGAATAGATCTGTGCATGCCTGAAGTTCCTTTGCAAATCTTGTCGCCGTGTGTTTATATTTGCGTTTGAAAATTGCTCGATACAACAGTTGAATCGCAATGTGGCCGAACCCTTACACAAGAGGACGTGATGAACAAGCTGTTCATTTTCTCGGAACTGTCAGAGAACTGATTATCGAGGTATGCACCTAGGCCTGTGTGTGATGCATCAGCTGCTACGATCAATGGAAGTTTTGGATCCTAATAGGTTAGGCAAAGATTTGATGTTATGTCTTTCAACTCATCAAATGCTTGTAGATATCGTGTAGATAGATTTCATTGCACATCCTTCTTGATAAGTGCGTTTAATGGTGCTCGTAGCGACTGTGGTAATGGATCGCTTCGATATTCAAACGTAATTGAGATTGATTTGTTGGAGACAGCATGTTGCGAATGGCTGCAGTCTTTTCTGGGTCTGGACGAGGACCATTAACATCAACAGTTCTACCCAGGAACTTGAGTTCACTTTTGTTGAATTCACATTTGTCTACCTTGATGCGAATGCTGTGAACGCGAAAACCATAATATTTTAATCGAATGAATACTGTTTCAATCGTTGCATAATGTTGTGTTTGAGACTTGGCATGAATAAATATGTCGTCGACATAAACTGGTACGCCATGTATGTCAATCAGAACTGTGTCCATGATCTGTTGAAAGATTGCAGGAACGCATTTAATTCCACACTGAAAGTGATTTAACTGAAATAATCTCTTATACGTGTGTAGAGTAAGATGTTTGCGTGACTCTGCATGAATCGCGATTTGAATTAATGCGTCTGCCATATCGATCTTAATAAATATTCTGCTGCTATAAAGCTTCACGAACATTTCTTCACTTGTTGGCAGTAGGTATTTACAGTTTTGTAATTAATCGTTGAGGCATGTAGCGTAGTTGCTACATATCTGTACTTAACCTGTCTTCTTCCGAAGCGTAACTATTAGAGCTACGTAATCAGAAAAATTGATAGGGGTAAGTATGTTAAGACTTATCAAACTTTTGATTTCATTCTCGATCAATGACATCACTGCAAATGAAAATTTGCGTTTCCCTCTGAGGACCGGCTGGGCGTCTTGTTTCGGGTCTAGCGCGGGCAAGAACTTTGAAACTTTGTCTGGAGTACTGCCAAAAACTCTCTGAATTGCAACTGAGATCGCTCAATGTAGTCTGCGTGAATTGCTGGGCAAACGTCACTCAAGGGTCGACCGAAAAAACAAAACCCTCGCATGAAGGCTGAACCAAATGCTCTAACATTTTTGATGGCCGTAACTTTGACAATTCCGTATAGAGTTTGACTCTTTAGTGTAAGCATTGCTTCAAATACTGCTAGAAATTTGATCAGATTTTTCGATGCGTCATGTGCTTGCAAGTCAGACTTCGTGGTATGACCGATGTCAATTTGTTGAAATTGTCACTTAAAAATTATAGTGAAATCAGAGCCGCTGTCAATTTGCAAAACGAACGATTGGTTGTTTATTTGTCTGTCAGCATATTTGCATGTTGGACATAGAGAGTTTTCTGTTGTTAATGCAATGACTTATTTGCTGCTGTAAATTTCTTTATTTTCTTTGCGCTCTTGGTTTTTAGATATCGGGGACGGGGAACATTATATTAGCCTGCTTTATGGCCTTCCTTGTTGCAGTCTGGATATTTCTTATCGCCAAAAGGGACGAACTTTGAAATAAAAATGCATTTGTTGCACCCCCAACTAGGTGTTTTTGGTTTTCTTTGCTTGAGTTGGCCTGCCTGGGTTGCTTTCCCCTGTTATAATGATTGATGCTCTTCTTGGATTGCACGACATGTACCGATTGTTGACCTTTAAGGAACACTACATCTGATTTGAGTACAATGACCTGCGAGCCTTTGTGACGAGTTTCTCGATGCGACTCTCATTTTCCATGAGTGCCAAAGCTCGTGTGCGGACTTCGTTTTCGGTGCTTGTATTTTCAGTTGTAGTGTGAAGTGTCAAAGGTCTGCCATATGATATATACACATCTGTCGGTCGCGTCTGTCATTGCTCTGCCACATTCTCCTAAGCTCAGCTTGTTGGTGTACAAGGTTTGCGACATTCTCTATCCTATGCCGCTGGTAAAACACAATTGACAAAGTCAATGGGCACACAGATACAGTAGATTGCTACTTAAATTGCTGTGAGGTATTTTCTAACAAGGGATAGAATAGGCAACTCCTGCGGCTTTTGTGCTTGAATTTTAAATCACTGATGAGCTACGACAAAAGCTAGTAGCGGTTTTTTGCTACCACAAATATCAGCGTTTGTAAAATCTTTGTGAGCTGCCTCTCCACAGGAAGCATTAATACCCTCCGCCAAGAGGGGCCCTTTCAGGTGGGGCTTTCGGGTCCCGGATAGCCAATAAAGACTATAAATAACGGGATTAATCTCTAAACAACGTGTCCATCAAACCAATTTTACACTTCAAAACAAATTAAAGAACAAGTTGAAGTAGCCGAAGAGTACTCCCGACAAAAGGGTTTTGTATAACAATTCGTAAATTAAACAATATATTCTTTGTCTCAAAACTTAATTAACATACAGATTCCATAAATTGAGTCCGAACAATTATTATGATTATTATGTTTATAAATTCGCCATCATTTTGTTTCAAGTGTTTTGACCCCGTCGCTGAATTAGTCATGATAACAAATCAATATTACAAACCATTTCTAAATTTTTTTAAAAAATTACTGCATATCTTTAGTGTCGAGGTGTATTGCAAACGTGTATTTCCCAGGATCACGTGTTAATGTTGTTGTAATTGCTAAATATTCATTCGGCTGTAACTTAGCTTTTCATTGTTCAATTATTGTGAAATTTCCAGGACACATACAATTGCTTTCAAAAAACTTAAATAATAGCTTTTGGGAAATTTAAGGATCCCATTTTGATTTTACAGTTAAAAATGTAAAATTTATATAATGTACTATTGTTGAAAAAGTTGATCGAAGCTCGACTTCTGAGGTATTTGTTACCCATGTACTCCCAAAGTCTCACATTTGTGATTTTTTCAGGTTTTTTAGGTCAAATATGTCCAATTGCGAGTGGGGACACAAAATTTTGCGTACATTCCCGCTTCCCCTGCACCTGCAAAGCAAAATTTGTCAATTTAAGACCCGTTTTGAAAAGTTCTCATCAAGACCTTTTATTTGATACCCATATTGCCTACATGCAATATTTTTTTCAGGGGCCACTCCCCTAAATGGGGAGACCCACCTTAAACACCCTATAAATTTGTTTTTGTGGTGAAACTTTGAAGAGGGCGTCACTTTACACCTACTTTCAAAATCTTATGTTTGTAGCTTATGTAGTTTGCGAGATAAACGGGCGGACGGACGGACAGACAGGACCCGATTTTAGTAGGGTTGTGTAAAATTATTTTAAAAACCATAAAAAACGAGGAAGTTACTTTCGGTTTTCACTTTTTTAGGGTTTTGTAAAATAATTTTACAAAACCCTACTAGTTTCGCGACCTGTCTGTCCGTCTGTCCGTCCGTCCGTCGGTCCGTCAGTCCGTGTGTCACAGCACTTTTTCTCGCAAACTACTTAAGCTAGAAACATCAAATTTGGTAAGCAGGTGTAAAGTGGTGATCTCTTCAAAGTTCACTTACAAAAAATTGTATAAGGTGTTTAAGGGGGGAGCCTCCCCATATAGGGGAGTGGCCCCCGAAAAAAAATTTCATCAAAGGAAGCTGATATGGGTATCAAATGAAAGGTCTTGATTAGAACTTTTCAAAACAGGTCTTAATTTCATACTTTTTGCTTCGAGGGACGCGCAGGGAGGGGAAATATACGAAAAATTTGTGAACCCCCCCCTCGCGATTGGACACCTGTGATCCGAAAAATCTGAAAAAAATTATGATGGTAGGTGTTTATGAGTACAACAACAACAAATACCTTAGAAGTCGAAATTTGCTCAACTTTGCTAATAAAAGTGATATTCGAATTTCACATTTTCCCCAATAAAATCGCATCGGTACCCTTAAACTAAACGAAATTCAGCATTTGCGTAGTTCTTAAGCTTTCTAAATTTGATGAAAATCTAACGATATACACGGAAGTTATAGCCGTTTGAAATTTCTCCAATTACAACAACAATAACACATGATTTTGGTATTTTATGGACTTTCCATCGAATCAGTCACTGCAGTTTTGACTTGATCTTCTTGAAATTTTCCAATAAAATCAATAACGTTAGTATTCATGATTTGAGTGATTTCTGTTGGTTTGCAACGAAATGGCGACCGTTGAAAGTAGAAAAACAATGGATTTTCCTTTGAACGTGGACATCCATTTGACATATTTCTTGACGTTATTCATTGCTGGTGACTGCATTTCTGAGAAGTTGGGTACAAAACCCTTCTGACATGAGCGTAGGTCTGTTTACCCAACTTGTTTCATATGTATCCTAACCTCACACCCTAAAAAAGTGACAATAACACTCTTGGTCAAATTAATCACATTGCAAAGCTTTACCTGCTAATTTCCCTATCTTGGGGCCCCATTGTAATCCGCCAGACGTCAATTCTTCTTTGGAGTTTCATCGTTTCAGCAATTCCTTTGACTATCAAATTTCTGACCTCCGCAATCCTTTCCGCTTTCAAACTCAGTTCAATTCAGTTTTTTCCACTCCTATTCTTGACTTTTTAACTACTTGCACCTTTCAAAATAAATACTACTGGCTTCACCACTATGAGAGAACAGAAGGCCACCGTTATGTCCCGTACTCATTTATCGCTTCTGGCATAACGGCTTAGCTATTTCGAAGCCAAAGTCAGCTCGTGGTATTGTCGATGTACTTCCACTGGAAAGAACATATTGAAGTTGTATCACCACGAGCATTTCCCACTTCGCATGCGCTGGCATTTCAGGGTGGTGGATTTCCATGCTGTTCTCATGCCGGTTGTCTCTGCTGCTGCTTTTGGGATTGTAACATCGATGTTTTGTCTGTTGTTGTCACTGAGGTGCCTGCTGCTGGCGCTGAGGCGTACTTTGCTGTGCCTGCTGCTGACGCTGAGGCATACTTTGCTGCCACTGTTGCGATACTTGCCGTTGTGGCAATGCCTGCTGCAAGTATTCGCGTGATGACAACGAAGATGATTGCGGGTCAAAGACAAGAGTAGATGTTGATGCTGGTTAAGATCGTTGATGTCCCGCAAACATTGCTTATTGGGGATGTTTCAGTTGCAGAGATTCCTAAAGATGATGATGCTGCGATGATTGTTATTGGATGGTTATTGTTTTAAACGCCCCATATTACCCTGGAGAATATTTCACTACGTTTGTTATAGTCTTTTGCGGTTTGTTGTTACAATTTAATCTTTTGTTGATGTCGCACTGATGCTTTTTGCCTCCGCTGGCGCGGTGCTTGCTGTTGCGGCTACGCCGGCTGCATGTAAATGCATGATGACGACGATGATGGTTGCAAGCCAAAACAAAGTTAGATATTGGTTTTGATAAGATAGTTGATGTGCCGCGGGCATCGATTCTTGGGGATGTTTCTGTTACAGTGATTGCTGAAGGTGGTGATGCTGCAATAGTTGTTGTTAGATGGTTGTGGTCTAAATTGTGGCATTGTTGACAATCTGTTGATTTTGGATTGTTGCCCATGGCCAGCTTCGATATCATATGCACACTCGTCATCATAGGTTTCCTATACGTCTCTCGACCGAATTGATTGAACTGGTGGATACACTTGACTGTTAATTTGAGAGCTACTCGCTTATGTGGAACTAGATTCAATGTTTGCTGTATTGAATAGGATGGGTTTGAGAATATTTGATTCGTATTAGCTATTGTCTGGTATAGCACGTTGCTCGCTATTGTATTGCATACTTGAATTGGTTGCACTCGTATGTTTTGTTGCGGTTGGGCTGAATTTTATTTGCAGTATTCTTCAGTATGCTGCTGAATTAGTTGCATTTATTTTTGATTTATAATTGAACTTGTCTGATGGGAATAATGTCTATGATTTGGTACTGAGTTTGCGTTATTCGTTTGCTACACTTGCTACCGGCGAATATGTAATTGTTTAGTTGAGTTTCTTTTTATCTTTGTTCCATCTTGTGACCTTTGGCGGTTCCTATCTAGCTATCTCTAAGTTCTTTTTAAAATCTTCTTAAATTAGTTTCACCGATCTAGTTAAAAACAGTACATCATTTAATTCAATTGACTTGGTGAAGACTCAATTGATTAAAGGTTTCTATAAACAATTCGATTTGACATGGGAGTGTCCCCTTTTGCTGTCTTGTCCATCCCTTAACATTCCCCTTCAGTCCCGTTGCAGCACGCACTTGTTGGGTTATGAATAGGTCTTTAACTCGCATGAGACTATCTTACTGGGACAATTAGTTATAATTCTATGATTTAATTAGCACCTCTTGTACATTTTGATTCGATCAACCATGCTATAAAGCCTAATTTAAATGATTCTTTCAAGAATTTATGGAGAGTGTAGTGAAAGTAAGTATCTAAATGTCCGCAAAGGACTGCAGCGATGGTCTGCTGCCTCAGCGGAAGAGGATGTTGGGATCCGCCGAGGCTAGCGTTGCGGTGTCGTGGGGGCGGGTTCTTTCCCTAGCACAAGGACCCACTACAAACAAATTTCGCATTCACGAATTCCTGGGCTATAAAAAAAAGATCGACCGAGGTCGAGAAAAGGAGGTAACCAGCTGAGGGTTGGAAATTGCAGACGGAAAAGGACAAACTGGACCTGGGGAAGACAGACGGACTTAAGGGGACTTTGTCGTTACCCGACGATTCTTATGGTCCACAAATAAGAGTGGAGCATCCAGGTGGGGGTGGTGCCCCTTCGCACCCTCCCAATCAGATCAAGTTCCAAACGTAGACGTGGCCATGTGTTTCCCATTTGAGAGAAAAACTCATGCAAAAGCACTTTGTATGACTCTTTCCGTCGAATGAGAAGCACAAACGTAACCGATTTATGCTATAGAGTTATGCAATGAAATCACATAACCCTATATCATAAAAGGGCACGCAAGTGGAAGGCCACTCTTCCTGGCAAGAGCCCCTGCTAAACAAAAGAAACGGAGGAGCGCGCCCGATGGCTAGCTCATATTAGCGGAAAAGCCTGCCATCGATGTGGGTCCTATACCCGGTCAAGTCGAACAAAATGGAAAGACCATAATTTTTGTCTACCAATTAAATATTTTTTTTTATTTCTCTCTCACTTTCAAACAACATATTATATTCAGTTATAAAATATAGAAAAAAAACGTATGCAAAGCTATTGTTTCGACAAGTAAATATAAGGCTAACTTCAACATTTCTTCATCCTTTTCATGTTTAATTTATGTCTTTATCCATTACAAAGTTTTTTTACTATTTCCCGGAGGCCAAAATGTTAATGTACTTTCACGAATACAACTTAGGTTTATAATCTGATTTTATATGGTATTACTATTTATATTAAATAAATTTGTTAAAACATAATTTATATTTAAATAATAAATATTTTTATAAAATTTTTTAAATAGAAGAAATATAGAAAAAATGAAACAAAAAAAGTACTCATCCTCCTCATCCTTGTCGGGCGCCCGCTGCTGATGGGGATGGTGCCTGTAAGTGATCTACTACAAAAAATCTCCGGAGATACAACATTCGGGTAGTAAAATATTGTATAAAGTGTAGCCTTATGGAATGAATTGAAAAAATTTATGGAATGAATTAAAAAAATGTATGGAATGAATTGAAAAAAATGTGATATTCCAAACTGACGAAAGTGATAAAGTGGTTGATAGGACATGAGTATGAATTACCGAACGTTATATTAAATCTTTCACGCCGCACATGGTTGTTTAAACTCCGTTCCAGACATAACAAGTAGTAGTCATAGCTGTAATGAGTACATTGTTTCATCAATAAGCCGACCCCTTTCATGAAATGGGAATATCTTCCAGCTCCGAAATTAGACAGTCCAAAGGAAAATAATTCACTTAATTTTGAGTTAAACGATAACATTTAGAAATTGTTTTTCATCTAAATCCCCAGCTTTATCTCCGTCTGGCATTTCCCCCGTTATCGCATAGGTTAATTTGTTGTCTATAACAACCTGCCGTGCATAATCCACTGTTTGGTTTTGCGTTTTCTTTTCGCGGTGAGTTTACTATGTCGTTGCGAAATACAGTTCCATCCAAAATATTCGCTCTTTCTTCGAATTATTATCGACACTCTCAATACAATTAGTCGTGGACGTCGTCCCCGTCACGACCAAACGAGGAAATTTTTCTTTCTTAATTTCAAATGAGTATCACTTGTATTCCTGTAGGCTTATATCTTATTCTTTTTCACTTTTCATTAATTGCTCAACAGATAAGATATTATTCATCAACTAAAGTAAATACGTGTTTTACGCAATTTTTATTCGTTTTATTCGGAACGCAGCAGAACGTTCTTCACTTTGTACCCGCGAACAAACAAACTTTCGGCTTCAAGACTATTCCTGGAAATTCTTTCGATTAAACGCACGATGCACATCCCCGATGTGCGTGAAACGTATCAAAGCTAGCTACATCAAGAGCGCTTCTCGTCTATGGAAATGTTCCAATTCATTCCAACGATTCATAGCATTCGATCTGATGTTAAAAACGATTGGGAAAGAGAGAGGCAGCCGATAATTTTCACAGCGTATTTGAAATGCCTCTAGAATATGGAACATCCTAATGCGCTAACGATTTCCGCATTCCGTTCAGCAAAAATCCCAGTTTTGGAAAAACGCAATGCAAAACGTTTTTTCTTCGGCGCGAAAACGCACATGACATTTTTCAAACCCCGGCCTGGAAAATCGGGAATACTTTTTTCGAATCTTTTATTCCCCTTTCGCTCTGATCCCTTTACAGTGCTTGAAGGTTGTCAAAGGCAAGAACGCAGATAAATCCCAAGACTATTATCGAGGTGACAAGGACGTAAGCCACGCAGAAGTTCAACGACTGCAATATTGCGTGCAAACGAATTTCCTTGTGGTTAATTGGTCGCAGCACTATATTTTCATTGGCCGCAGCATTGTATTTTCTCAAACACAAAGGTACACCGCAAAAACAATTTTTGTATTTCACAGCAAATTGAAAAGTAACAATCACTTTCTTTAGACATTATAACGCACTTGACTATATTTCCGATGTGAATGCTATTTTAAAACTCATTTCTCGAACATTTTCCACAGCAATCAATGTCAAAAAGTGTAAGCGAGGAACTCGCGAAAACGTTCCCTTCGATCCCCCGACGTGCTCCCGGTGGCGATGAAAAGTAGACTCCCCGATCCGTCCAAAATCTGTCTCTTTTTCATAACCGTGTACACGGTAAATCGCATCAGCTGAATTCGATTGCCTTCGCCAATCTAATACACCGTTGGGGTGTACTAGATCAGCGTACCCATACTCTAAATTTTATGTGGCAGATTTGAAATTTTTAAAAACAAAATTTAACTGAAGTAAAGAAAAATGAAGAGGATTTGAAATAGTAATAAAAGTTAAATATCATAACGAATATAATTAAAGAGAAACATAGATAATAAGAAAGAAAACTATTTTACAAATTACGATTATGAATTTTTTTCTAAACCTGCCATAAAATTTTGAATAGGAAAAAAGAAGGTTTTCGAACAGTTTGCATTTGTGACTGCTCGATTACTACACCCTTTAGCCCCGTAACAGCACGTACTTGTAGGGTTATGAAGAGGTCTTTAACTTGCATTAGACTATCTTACTGGGACATTTAGTTATAATTCTATGATTTAATTAGCACCTCTTGTACATTCTGATACGATCAACCCTGCTATAAAGCCTAATTTGAATGATTCTTTCAAGAATTTATGGAGAACACTTTCTTCTTCAGGACGAATAATAATTACATTAAAATTTTAATATATGAGGGACAAGCTGAAAACTTCTGTAGTGAAAAAAATCATACATTAGTTTTCATGGGAACCACCTAACGATTTCACTTGCAAGAATGCAAAGCACTGTATTTGACTCTTGGCAACTTTGCTCCTAAATTCCAATGGTCTTTGTTAGTTGAATTGATTTTAACAAATACTCATAGAAAATATGTTTGTCACTCAAAAGATATATTCAATATTCATTTATTTTACAGATACTTCGGAACATCCTCCAACGCGAAAAGGAAACAATCCATTTGAAACTTACTTGAAAAGTGATTAGCACCTCATAGCGAGTGATTGAACAACGTACATAGAAATATATATATAAAGAATCGTGCATGTAAACGCTGTTGATGCAATGTGAAATGCAATGGGTGAATTGTTACAAGACTTGTGCCATTAAATTACTGCAACTATTTTTTTACCAGTTTTCATCTGTGTTTAATTTATGAACGGCAAAGTGAACATAACTATAAATGGTGTTTTATTTTTGTACATTTGGCAAACATAAATGCGATACGAACTCATAACCAGTGATTATTTGTTGTTAAAATTAAGATTAAAGATAATTCTTTAGTATTTAAGTATCTGTAATTAAAAAGGAAAACAAGCAATAAAAATAATATTTTGAATAAGTTGATTTGTGTTTTTCTTTTTAAAGAAAACAAACGATATTTCCGATTTCAAAGTCAAAAGCGCTTGATTTAATACCAAGTTCTCGTTATTTCCCCTTCCTGTGCGCCCCTGTAGTAAAAATTACCAGTTAAAATCCTGTTTTGAAAAGTTCTCATTAATACCTTTCATTTTATACCCATATCGGCTACCTTTGATAAAATTTTTTTTTCGGGGGTCACTCCCCTATATGGGGAAACCCCCCTTAAGCACCTTGTAAATTTCTTTTTGCGATGAAACTTTGAAGAGGGCATCACTTTATACCCATATACAAAATTTTATGTTTGTAGATTATACGGTTTGCGAGAAAAAGTTCTGTGACACTCGGACGGACGGATGGACAGACAGGCGCGATTTTAATAATTTAATAATTTAATTTAATAATTTTACAAAACCTAAAAAAGAACAAAAACGTTATCTTATATTGAAATCTATCCCTTATTTATAATACAAATAAACAACAACACAAGATGCAGCAATAATCAGATGAAATTAAAAACTAAACGAAAAACACAAAAACAGAAAACAAACACGAATAATTTAGACATTGTCAATCAGGCACCAATACCTGGATTGCTTAATCTCAGCTCGACCAGCCTGAACAAATCTACCAAATGAGTATCTCCATTGGAACTGTTGGTCTCGTGAACTCAAAGTCGGAGGATATTTTATCTTCTTATCGGTGGCCCGTCGATATATGTGATACAGGGTTATCCATTTCGTGGTTGGCAACGTATAACCCTGTTATTTGACATCTGTCAAAATTAAATGTCATCCAAAGCATGTTTCTTTTAGTTGAAGGTTAGCCATTTTAAAATATTGATCGTTCAACAGTCGAAGAACGCGTTAAAATTATTAAATTTTATTATAAAAATGGTGATTCTGCTGTATCAACATTTAGGGCTTTACGAGCTGATTACGGTCGACATAATCAACCTACACAGCCAACAATTTCGAACACAGTGAGAAAAATTGAAGAGACTGGATCGGTCATTGATACTGCAAGGCCTGTGCATCATTGCAACATTCATTCTGCTGAAAATATCGCTGTCGTTGCTCAAAGTGTGGAGGAAGACCCGAATTTGTCGATTCCTCGACGTGCTCAACATTTGGACTTGTCTTACGGCTCATTTTGGCGGATTTTGCATTTATATTTGCATCTCCATACGTACAAAATCCAACTCACTCAAAAACTTAAGCCTCAAGACCATACACAACGCAAAATGTATGCGGATTGGGTGATTGACCAACAAGCCATTGATAACGAATTTTCGAACAAAATTTTCCGTAGTGATGAGGCTCACTTTTCGCTCAGTGTACGTAAATGAACAGAGTTGCCGCATATGGGGCTCTCAAAATCCTCAAGTGATCGCAGAAAGGCCTTTGCATCTGGACAAAGCGGCCGTTTGGTGTGCATTATGGTCTGGTGGTGTTATTGGCCCGTATTCTTTTGAAAACGATCAAGGAAGAGCCATTACATTCAATTCTGACCGCTTTGGACGGATGTTAACCGATTATTTTTGGAGAGAAATTGAAGACTATGATCTGGAGAACATGTGGTTCCAACAGGACGGAGCCACAAGCCACACAACACAGGCTAATCTACCACTTTTGCAAGAGAAATTTCCAGGACGCGTAATTTCGAGATTGGCTGATGTCAATTGGCCTGGAAGATCCTGCGACATAACACCTTTGGATTTCTTTTTATGGGGCTATGCAAAAAATCGTGTTCACGCAAACAATCCTCAAAATCTTGAGCAATTGAAAACTATATTCGTGAAGTTATGGCCGAGATCTTGCCGGAAATGTACCGAAAAGTTATTGAAAATTACCTCAAAAGATTGAGGCCTGTTAGAGGTCCCGTGGAAGACATTTGAATAATGTTGCGTTTCACGTATAATGGCAAAACTCAATCTTTATATCAAATAAAAAATTTTGTTTCCATCTGAATATTTTATGTGTTTTCTTTAGCTTTACTTTCCCAAGCGTAAAATGGATAACCCTATATATGATTGGGACACCGTCAGAATCAAAAACATATCGATTCATGTCCAAATACACGAATTCTTATCGAGGAACGAAGCCAGTATCAAGGCAAGGCACAATATACCCGTCTGCAGGGTGGAACGGCTGTGAAATTCAATGGTTTTCACTCACAGTTACAGATATTGCGGTTGTCACTTTAGTAGTTTGATAAATTTTTCTTTTCGATATATAGTGCCCCAATCCATCTCAGGCTTTCTGTACAAACCAATACTTGCATGAAGAGATTTCCTTTAGAAAACTCTTAATGTTTCCATAGTACTAGAACTTTGATTGTGCCAGATCTGACATCCATATGACAAAACTGACCTAACCAGGGTCATGTAACAGATAACTTTGACCTTTTGATCAAAGTATCTGAAACGAAAGAGTTTTCGAAGGGTCAGGACTACTTTTTGTGCTTTTTTTTCGTAGCACTACAGCCCCTTTCGGGCCTTCGCTTGGAGATAGTTAGGTTATCTCATTGTCACGATCTACTGTATCCGCACTCCACAAGGTGATATGATCATTATCATGCTTCGGCCGTTTGTCCGTCCACCCAACTGCGATACGTTCTGATTTTAAACCAGCACGTATCATAACTGAACAGGCTTATAGTCCATCCGAGGAATCACTCGAACTGAATCTCGTTGACGCCAACGAAACTTGAACCAGAGACCTTCGGCTTAAAGGCTTAGTGCTCTAACCACTAAACCACACGGACTATTCATTTTTTGTGCTTTACTGAGCATGATTTCGACATGTTCAGTATAGTACAGATACTGATCGAGATGAACACCGAGGTATCGAACACAGGATTTATGTGGAAGCCGTTCTGAACTACCCTCGCCAGCCATAATGTGTAAATCCTTCCAATTACGTTTCAGGTCGTGACTGGCCCCATGCAGCGTTATCCGAAACAAAATTGTTTCGCACTTCTGCACATTGATTTTCTGTATCTGTTCATACTAGTTCAAACAATATATAATATGTATTTATTTTTGAGTAACCATTTGCATCGCATTTGACCCCAAACTGAAATACTTCTTTGTTTTAAATGTTTGGCTCTACTAACAATCGAAACGATTCTTCTTTGCGATTTTTATAATGGAATTGAAACGTTTTCTTTTTTTTCAAATACAAAATCCGATAGTTGTTTCTATAAAGTTTTAAAAATCATTATATTAATAGAAAACTTAAAAATAATATATATTTAATAATATTTATATATTAATATATAAAAAAAGGTAGTCCGCGTGGTCTAGTGGTTAGAGCACTAAGCCCGTAAGCCGAAGGTTTCTGGTTCGAGTTTCGTTGGCGTCAACGAGATTTAGTTCGAGTGATTCTTCGGATGGACTATAAGCCCGTTCAGTTATGATACGTGCTGGTTTAAAATTAGAACGTATCACAGCTGGGTGGACGGACATATGGCCAAAGCGTGATAATCATCATATCACCTTCTGGAGTGCCGATACATTCGATCATGACAATGAGATACTCTATCTCTAAGTGAAGGCCCAAAACGGGCTGCAGTGCTACGAAAAAATATATATATATATATATATAAAAACAAGAAGTGAATTAAAAACAAACGGGTACTTATCCAACATCCTTGACGAGCGCTCGTAGATGGTGTGGGCGATTGATAATAATGTCGATGAGTGGTCAATGTTTTGTAACTATTAGAATAATGGCATTCACACTGAACATATAAAATAAACTTTAACATTATGTAAAAAATAGTTATATACATATAATTAATCCGAAGATCTCTCTTTTCCGAAATGTTAAAATTATCGCTTTGTTTTTTTTTTTATAAAAATTCGAATAACTCTTCCATTGAACTTTATATTTAGTATTTTTGCTATTGATATATTTAGAAAAAGTATAAGTAAGGTTTATTGAACACAGCCGATTCGTTAGTTTGACAGTTTTCTTCTAATCTTGATTGGAGCAGCCGATAGCGACTTTTCTGACAAAGTATTCATTTTTCGATTAATTTGCTCTGGTTCAATTTAAACTTTAATGATTTTGTACATGGACGTGTAATCAATTAAAAGCTTCAATGCCTTAACTCTTTGGGGTACGGGCGTTCTGCTGATTCCATCAAAAGTCATATAAAAGCTCGTTCCTCTCCAGGGTGCAGAAAACGATTGCAGGAAAATAAGAATCGCGACAATTCAATAAGCCAATCGGCGAAAACTGCCACTGTTGCCAATTTAGGAGCCTCACACTTTTCATCACTTTTATTCCATCTCCGAATTCAATATCCACACATTCTCCACCTTATCGACGATTAATCAAGTAGAGGATCGTTTCGGGGGGTATATTTATTTATTACATTCATTTTTTCCGTTGAATTATTTTAATAGGATGGAACAAGAGTTTATTTTAATTAGACATGCGAATGAATCTCATCTAAATTCGTTCTGTTATTTGGTCCGCGTTGATGTAGTGATTTGTTAAATAGCCAGACGTCGTCTGGTACCGACAATTGGAAAATTTCATTTATAAATGGATAACGCACATGAATTTTCCACGATGATCCCGACAGGACTTTTTGTCTCGTCTTGGCCAGAACAGCCGAAAAAAATTGGCGCGTACAACAAAAATCGCGAATCGCAGGATGGACCGCCACAAGATTCCTTCCTGTCGTATTGAAGCACTTGCACAAATGTCAGGCACCGAGCGAAGTCTCCAAGCAGACACGCGCTACTTGGGGTGATCAGAAATAGGCTTTCTTGTAAATTGCATCAAAATCGCCATGATTTTCTTTCTACAATTTACAACCGTTCACTGGCGCCCGGCGCGAACAAAATTCCTATGTGCCACACGTCCAACGGTTAAGCCATAGATATAGAGAGTACTGGATCCGCAACCGGTCGTGAGAGCCGAAGCAATTGGCAAACTGCGCTAAAGTTGTGTGAAGATGAGGTATGAGGCGATATGCTTTTAATTTAGCACTCTATTCACGGCGAAACACGTTCACATTTAAAAAGTTTTTAATTTTAAAGATCGCGCGTACGTAATCGGAACTTTAATTCACAGTTGTAATTAAAAATTTACGAAATTTCCATCCGCTTTGACACATGAGTTTTCCCGCGTGGTTCGCGCTCTTTTCGATTTTCTTTTGCTTTGACGTTCGAGTTTTCCGTGAGAGTTGTTTATTGTTTGTACTCAAACTGAAATGAAATTTCGTTGGTTTGCGCGGGTGTCAGTGGGGGAAGCGATTCTTCTGAAGAGAGAAAAGAAAAACCTGTCTGGAAAAAAAGGGAAAGGAGAAGCAGAGGGAATCATATAGTTTCGAGAGCGTAAGATATTTATAACTTATTTATGTGGCAAATTTGCTTCTCACATGGACGAGTACACAGATTTTCGTTGCTCGTCCATTTGTTTATATGGCTTTGGGTTAAACATATGCCATGTCAAAGTGATGAATGACAAACCGTGCCCGCAACAAAGACTGCCGACAACAACAATTCGCACTAACATTTCATAACAAACCCCTATGATTGCTATTTATTTCGTTTTATTGTATTAGTAACTTTGCGGTCTTTTCACACTGTCTATGCGTTTTGCTTTCAACTTGCATCACTTTTGCAATATTTGCAAAATTTTTTTAAACTGGAAGTCAGAATGAACCTTTGTCTATTGAATCATCACATTACGTTTTGCAAAAAGTTTGCAAAATTTAAAGAAGTTTTTTGCGAAAAATTTCTTGTGATAAGTTGTGGAAATTTGATACAAATTAATGTGCATGCAAAATATTTGTTCAGTGTGTGCAAATTACACATTTTTTCCAGGAAATGCTTTGCAAAAACCTTTTTTTAAATTTTTGATGAGTTAATTCAATGTAAATGATTTAGATCTTTCAAATATAGCTTAAATGAAATCGGTACGTTAAGTAGTTTCCGAGATTTACTACATTTTTCAACGAAGACATGCTATTCTGTTTGAAGTTTGTAATTTCTGCAGCAAATTTTTTGCAAAATGTAATGGACTGATTCAATAGCCACAGGTTCATTTTAATTTCTACTTTTAAAAATTTCCAAATATTCTTAAGGTTTCTGAGATGGACGGCTGTAAAGTTTACCCAAATTGGCAGTTTTACTGTGGGCTGTGCCTTAAAGGGATTATTACAAGACACCATCAAGATGTAAGACGGAACATACGATGGAGCGATGGCAGGCCCGAGTAAGTGCAACTGAGATGACGTTACGTCTATGTGCATATTATGTCTTTCGTCAAACACGACTTCTAACGCAAATATGCATGACCCCTTACGATATTGGCGATGGCTTGGTGGAGTAACTCAAGCATACACGACAAAATAAATCCATCAGAACATATCACTTCATCACCCAACATAATAAGGAATTCGTATTTAATAGAAAACGAGCAAAATATTCAAGTCTCTTGCAGCGCCGCGACAAAATACACCATGAAAAGTAAGCATGAACATGCATAAAACAAGCACTTTGCGGTATTAGATCGACCGCCGAGTGCACCAGCTCATAATTTACGCGATCGTTAACTTCTGCCGGCATGGTTTTCGCGGCATTTGCTCTATGTGGCGATCCGTAACAGACTCCCCTCATCCGTCACCTGTAGTTTGCATTGCGGGCAATGCAATGTGGTAAGATTCTTACAAAGGGGTTGCTGTGTCCGCATATTAACCGTAAGTTTAAATAATTATTTTTTTAAATTTACCATTCAAATTGGATCAGCATTATGATGGTTTTTGAGTAGATTGCCTAGGCGACTGCTCGATTACTACACCTTTCTTTGTCTCTGTCCATCCGCCTATTCTACCTTGTGTCACTGTAAGTTTTCTCACAAACTACAGTAACTTGAACCATAAAATTGTCTGACAAGTTAAACGCGTTGACCTCTTTAAAGTTTAAGTTTTCAAAAGCCGTGTTTTGCGCTTACCTTCCGCCATTGCCTGCTGTTTTGCCTGTTTTCATCGAATTGATTGCATATTCCACTTCATCTGTATTGACTTCAGGGATAGGTTCGTCTACTATATCATCTGTTATTATGCAGTAGGGAGAAGTCCGTTATAATTTTTACTATTCATATCATATCTGTCACTCTAGTGTTTCCTTGTTTAAGTGCTATCAACTGTTTTTTGCCAATTATAAGTATTTGCTTTGCCTCAGAACCAGACACATACCTGAAGACTGAAACAGCGCAAAAATTGTACTAGTCCACAAAAAGGGCGATAAAGAAGATATTAAGAATTATAGGCCAATCAGCCTGCTACCTTTGTTCTACAAGGTATTCATCAAAATAATTAACAATTGACTCCAAGCAGCCCTTGACGCTGAACAGCCACGGGAACAAGCTAGATTTAGAAGTGGATTCAGTACTATAGACCACATCCACA